>JAAGEH010000286.1:24602178-24814187 GCA_011751065.1 Lasiurus cinereus | reverse complement strand
TAAACAAAATCAGAAATGAAAGAGGAGAAATAACAACAGACCCTGTGGAAATACAAAGGATTGTTAAAAAACACTATGAACAACTCTATTCCAACCAATTGGACAACCTGCAAGAAATGGACATTTTCCTAGAAAAATATAACCTCCCAAAACTCAATGAGGAGGAAGCCAAACATCTCAATAGTCCAATAACTATGGAAGAAATTGAAGCAGTAATCAAAAAGCTTCCAGCAAATAAAAGCCCGGGTCCAGATGGCTACACAGGAGAGTTTTACCAAACATTCAAGGAAGAATAAAACCTATCCTCCTCAGACTATTCAAAAACATTCAAGAAGAAGGAATACTACCAAACACCTTCTATGAAGCCAGCATCACCCTAATACCAAAACCAGATAAAGACAACACAATGAAAGAGAATTATAGGCCAATATCTCTCATGAACATAGATGCCAAAATCCTCAACAAAATTCTAGCAAACCGGATCCAGCAGTACATCAGAAAGATCATACACCATGACCAAGCAGGATTCATCCCAGGAATGCAGGGATGGATCAATATCCGCAAATCAATGAATGTGATACATCACATAAACAAATTGAGAGATAAAAATCACATAGTCATATCAATTGATTGAAGAAAAAGCATGTGACAAAATCCAACACCCTTTCTTGATAAAAACTCTCAGCAAAGTGGGAATAGAAGGATCATACCTCAACATCATAAAAGCCATATATGATAAACCCACAGCTAACATCATACTCAATGGGAAAAAACTAAAACCATTTCCCCTAAGAACAGGAACAAGATAGGGATGCCCACTCTCACCTCTCCTGTTCGACATAGTACTGGAAGTATTAGCCATTGCAATTAGACAAGAAGAAGAAATAAAAGGCATCCAAATTGGAAAAGAAGAAGTAAAGCTGTCCTTATTTGCAGATGACATGATATTGTACATAAAAAACCCAAAGGACTCCATTCCAAAACTAATTGACTTAATTATTGAATTTGACAATGTAGCAGGATACAAAATGCTAAGAAGTCTGTGGCATTTCTGTACACTAACAGTGAAATTATAGAAAGAGAAACTAAAAAAGCAATCCCATTTACCATCGCACCAAAAAAATTAAGATACCTAGGAAAAAACTAACTAAAGAGGTAAAAGACCTTTATGCAGAAAACTACAGGACACTGAAAAAAGAGATAGAGGAAGATGTTAACAGATGGAAGAGCATACCATGCTCATGGATTGGGAGAATCAACATCATTAAAATGTCCATACTACCCAAAGCAATCCACAGATTCAACGCACTACCCATTAAAATACCAACGACATATTTCACTGACCTACAAAGAATTCTTCATAGATTCATCTGGAACAAAAAAAGACCACGGATAGCTACAGCAATTCTGAGAAAAAAGAATAAAGTAGGTGGGATCTCAATACCAGACTTCAAGCTATACTACAAAGCAACTGTTCTCAAAACAGCCTGGTACTGGCACAAGAACAGACATATAGATCAATGGAATAGAATAGAGAGCCCAGATATGCACCCAAACCACTATGCTTAATTGATATTTGACAAAGGAGGCATGAACATTCAGTGGAACCAAGATAGCCTCTTCAATAAATGGTGTTGGGAAAATTGGACAGATACATGCAAAAAATTGAAACTGGACCACCAACTTACACCAAATACAAAAATAAACTCAAAATGGATACAGGACTTAAACATTAGAAGGGAAACCATAAAAATACTAGAGGAATCCACAGGCAGCACAATCTCAGATATATGCCAAAAGAACTTCTTCACTGATTCTGCTCCAAAAGCAATGGAAGCTAAAGAAAAAATAAACAAATGGGACTACATCAAAATAAAAAGCTTTTGCACAGCAAAAGAAACCATCAACAAAACAACAAGAAAGATCAATGCATGGGAGAACATATTTGCAAATGCTATCACTGATAAAGGTTTAATCTCCAAAATCTACAACCAACTTATACAACTTAATAAAAGGAAGATGAAGGATCCAATAAAAAATGGGCAACGGACCTAAATAGAACCTTTTCAAAAGACGACAGAAGGAAGGCCAAGAGACACATGAAAACATGTTCAAAGTCATTAATCATCCAAGAGATGCAAATCAAAACGACAATGCGATACCATCTTACACCTGTTAGAATGGCAATCATCAACAAATCAACAAACGACAAGTGTTGGCAAGGATGCGGAGAAAAAGGAACCCTTGTGCACTGTTGGTGGGAATGCAGACTGGTGCAGCCACTGTGGAGAACAGTATGGAGTTTCCTAAAAAAACTAAAAATGGATCTCCCATTTGACCCTGTAATACCACTCTTAGGAATTTATCCTAAGAAATTACAAACACCAATCAGAAAGGATTTATGCACCCCTATGTTCATAGCAGCACAATTTACAATAGCTACAATTTGGAAACAGCCTAGGTGCCCGTCAGCAGATGAGTGGATCAGAAAACTGTGGTACATCTACACAATGGAATTCTATGCTGCCATTAAAAAGAAGGAATTCTTACCATTTGCAGCAACCTGGTTGGAACTGGAGAGCCTTATGCTTAGTGAAATAAGCCAGTCAATGAAGGAGAAACATCACATGATCGCACTCATTGGGGGATAATAAAGAACATTATAAACTGATAAACAAAAGGATAGATACAGAGACAGTAAAGCTTCAAACAGACTGTGAAATTACAGCAGGAAGATTAAAGTTAGGTGAGGTAGATAAGAGATCAATCAAAGGACTTGTATCTATGCATATAATCATAACCAATGAACATAGACACTGGGGGGTTGGGGTATGCCCGGGAGGGAGGGGGGCAATGGGGAGATATGTATAAAAAATTAATAAAGAAAAAAAAAAAGAATTCACTCAGAAAAAAAAAAGAGTTGGTATGAACCAGTGCCTGCTCATCCAGACTTCCTAAGCTTCTCACTGGGCCCAGGTCAGGGCCCTTCCCTGAGCCAGGAGAACCCCAGCTGAGTACCCAGCGCCTTCCTCCCCATTCCACCACCTGGGACAGGAGCAGCTATCCCTCGACACTCTGGACCCTGCCAGCCTGTCAGGCAGTGTGGCCTAGGGCACAGGTGGCGAGCCACCTCCCCTTCCCTGAAGAGAGTGGTGGGGTCGCAGCAGTTCTGGCTATCTCTGGGCACTGTGCATGGAGACAGCAGTCATTGCTGAGCCTGGCTGGTACCTGTGGGGGCTGGGGTGGTCTCGGGCTCCCGCTGGCCCCACCAAAGCCAAACTCAGCTTGGCTGGCGGTCCCCCACCCCCTACCCCAGGGCTGTGCATGCCCTGCAGGCCTTGTCACCCTCATGAATTGCCGAGGCCCAGCTGTCCTGTCCCAGGAAGTGGCTGTCCTGATTACCATGGCTCACTCCCTGGTGCAGTCAGGCCTGCCAGGCATGCATATAGACAGGAGCCAGGCCACCAAGGGGAGGAAAGAGGGATGCGCAGGCCAGAGCAGAAGCGGGGAACTTAGCGGTGTAAACATTCTCCCGCATGCCTTCCCGGCCGCTGGCACATTGTTCCCAGATTCCTGGGCGCCCCTGCCCAGTGCAGCACTCTCGGTCCTGAGGTGGGGGTGAGGGAACTGGAGGCGGCCCTTGCTGGCTTGGAGTCGTAGTGGTCAGTCAAGGAGGGATGTGGGGTGCTATGAGGCAGTCTGACATAAGTCCCCAACTTTCTTTCTGAGAGGTCAGCGGTTCAGCCCGCTTGGCATGCTGCACACACAGCCTGGCATCCGGTCGAGCCCTCAGTCGTTATGGATATTATGGATCCTGGGTTTTTATAAATTAGGAGAGCCAAAATATGGAAGCACCTAAATGTCCATATCCATATGGATGGATATAAATGGATGAATAAACAAATGATGCAGATATATACACTAGAATATGACTCAGCCATAAAAAAGAATTAAATCTTGTTATCTGCAACAATATGGATGGACTTAGTATGCCAAGTTAAATAAATTAGAGAAAGACAAATGCTACATGATTTCACTTATTTTTCGAATATTAAAAACAAAATAAACAGACGAGCAACATAGAAAGAGACTCAGATACAGAGACCATTTTGACAGTTTCTGAAAGAATGATTGAGGGGATAGGTTAAAAAAGGTGAACAGATATAAAAGTACAAATTGGTTGTTACAGAATAGTCATGGGGATGTAGAGTACAGCTTATGGGTTATAGTCAATAATATTGTAATAATATATGGTGTCACATAGATACTAGATTTATGGAGGTGATCACTTCATAAGTCATACAATTGTCTAATCATGGGTTTGTACACCTGAAACTAACATATTACTGTACATCAACTATAACTTTAAAATAAATAATTTTTTAAAAAAGTAAAAAAACAAAGGTAAGCCATGCTTTTGGAATACATCCATTTGTCATTTATGCAAAGCATGTACAAAAACAAACTCATTGTAGATAGGTGTAAAACCTGTATCTATCTCTCATGCATTCTAAAATAAGCACCCTGAGGCCTATACCTGGAAAGGCATTATTGAAGAAAACTTGCAATTCAGCACTGAAGGTTTGGTTTGTGACGTACCAGTAGTTGTTTATTTTTTCTTCTAAAAGTCATGAATCCCTTTAGATTTGTTCAAAATTTTGAAGAGCATAAGATTTATCTTTTACATTTTTAAGAGCTTTCCAGCACTTAGAATAAATTACTACATAATGACAGCTTAATTAATTGCTGATAATTAAACCAAAAGAAAAAAAGTTAGAAAAAAATATTAAAACTGTGAAAATATTGTTTTCACTAAAGTCACATCTATTTCTTATCTGATATCATTGTTAATCACAATCCAACAATGAGTAGGTCTAAAATAGTCCTTAATAAAGGATGAAAGATATGAGAAATTACAATAGAAAGCAGCCAATGTAATAGAGTGGCACTTGTAATAGTGATTCAGGGTTGTCACAAGCAGAGAGGGAAACTTTAAGTCTGAAAACATTCTACCAAATGCTTTGAGCACAAAAGAGTACCTAGAGCATTGATAAGATACAAGACAAATGGTTTACAAAATCACATAATACATAATATTTTAATGCCTACAGATATCCAAAATACATCCAGTCCATCTAATCTAAATGTAAAGAGAATCACAGCAATGACAAATAATTTGAAAACAGTTGTTTGTTACTTATGCTGTTTGTGGGAGACCATGTTAGTTGCCTATCCAACTTCTCTTGTCATCTCTTCCGTGCTAATAAGAGTACGTATTCAATTTAGATATGTATAATGAACTCAGGTTCAAAAAATAAATCAAGACTTCTATAAGCCACTTAAAAACATTCTTTTTGGCACTTAAAATTTAAACTTTAAATGTAAAGGGAAGTGTGATTGGTGGCTTCTGGAAAAAATTCTGCTTTAGGTGTACCAGACATAGACTTGAATGGAAAACTTTCTAGTACTGGCCCTTTCTTTTCTATATTTTCCTGAATATAGTTTTGGAAGGACAGAGTGCTTGGAGCTGTGAGAAGCATCTTTCAGTCATGGGGCGACAAACCTAAGGTAACAGACAATGCTAAGGATGGCCAAGTAGGAAGATCAAATGAGCCTGTCTCTCTGCTGAAATTGTTGAGGTTCTGTGTTAATATAAAAACTATTTACTCCAGTTATTTAATTAAATGTCTCATTTCCTCAAGTTTTTGATAATTGGGAATTGTATGATTCCAATATTTGTATTTTTTCTTTTTCTTTTTTTATTTAATAAATCTTTTATTGTTCATATTGTTCTTTTTCCCTCCATAGCTCCCCTCCACCCAGTTCCCACCCCACCCTATGCCTTTACCTCCCACCCCACTGTCCTCATCCAAACATGTATGATTTTTATTCAGGCTCTTCACATACCTCAAAACCCTTTCCCCTTGAGAATTGTTAGTCCACTCCCTTTCTATTCTATTATATTCACAGTTTATTCTGTTCATCAGATTTTTTATTCACTTGATTTTTAGATTCACTTGTTGATAGATATATATTTGTTGTTCATAATTTTTATCTTTACCTTTTTTTTCTTCTTCCTCTTCTTAAAGAATACCTTTCAGCATTTCATATAATACTGGTTTGGTGTTGATGAACTCCTTTAGCTTTTTCTTATCTGTGAAGCTCTTTATCTGACTTTCAATTCTGAATGATAGCTTTGCTGGGTAGAGTAATCTTGGTTGTAGGTTCTTGCTACTCATCACTTTGAATATTTCTTGCCACTCCCTTCTGGCCTGCATAGTTTCTGTTGAGAAAGCAGCTGACAAGCTTGTGGGTATTCCCTTGTAGGTAACTTTCTTTTTCTTTTGCTGCTTTTAATATTCTCTTTTACTCTTGGCATTTTAATTATGATGCGTCTTGGTGTGGTCCTCTTTGGATTCCTTTTGTGTGAGGTTATGTGCACTTCCTGGTGTTGTAAAGTCTATTTCTTTCACCAGGTGTGGGAAGTTTTCAATCATTATTTCTTCAATTAGGTTTTCAATATCTTTCTCTTCTTCTGGCACCCCTATAATTTGGAAGTTGGTATATTTGAAGTTGTCCAGAAGTTCCTTACACTATTTTTGGATTTTATTTTTCTTTTTGCTTTTCTGGTTGGGTGTTTTTTGCTTTTTTATATTTCAAATCTTTGACTTGATTCTTGCAATCTGTTATTGGATCTCTGTATATGATTTTTTATTTCAATCAGTGTATGCTTAATTTCTAGTTGGTCCTTTTTCATATCCTCGAGGGTCTTGCTAAATTTATCGGCCTTTTCTAAAAAATTCTTGAAAAACCTTATTACTGTCATTTGAACTCTATATCCAGTCATTTTCTTTATTCCATTTCTTCCATTTGTGACCTGTTTCTTTGTCTGCACATTGTGGCTGCTTCCCTGAGTTGATAGCAGGGTTTTGTGTGCTAGGTGTCCTATAGGGCCCAGTGGTTCAGCCTCCCCAGTACCTGAGGTGGACACTCTTAGTGCACCCCTTTGTGGACTGTGTGCATAGTCTTGTTGTAGGTAAGCCTTGATTGTTGTTGGTATCACTGGGAGAAATTGACCTCCAGGCCAATTGGCTGTGAGGATCAGCTATGTCTACGCTGGGAGAACTTCTGTGCTGGAGACACCCTTATAAGACAAGACTTGCAAAAGCCTCTGCGCTCAGCTTGGATGGGATGGAGTCTCTAAGCAGAGCAAACAGCATTGGCTTCCCATCAGTCCTGCCCTAAGAGGCCCCTGGGTCTCAGTGTCCCACGGTAACTGCTGCAAGTACCTCTGAGAGGAAGCTGCCCTCAAGTTTCGCCCACTGCCAGACAATCCACTTTCTCCCTGAATGAATCTGGGTCCCCAGAGTCTTGCCCAGAACTGGAGTTCAGAGTAGTCAGGAGCTTTTGTCTCCTTCCCAGTTGAGAAAGCCATCCATGTACTTACTCAGTTGCCCACTATCTCCACGTAAGTGCCTCCATACCTCTGCCTTCCACAGTTCCTCTGAGTCTCAGTGTACTCTTCTCTTTCCTGACAGTCCAGTTTCACTCCTTATAAGTCTGGGTCCCCAGAGTTTCACCCAGAACTGGAGTTCAGAGCAGTCGGGAGCTTTTGTCTCCCTCCTGCTTGAGAAAGCCAGTCAAGCACTCAGTTGCCAGTCTTCTCCACGAACACATCTCCATACCTGTGCCTTCCACAGTTCCTCTGAATTTCAGTGTGCTTTTCTCTTTCCTTCTAGTTGTAGAATTTCCACTCAGCCAGCCTTCCTGTGGTTCTGGATGATGTCCATTTTGTCTTTTAGTTGTAGTTTTGAAATTTTTGTGCAAGGCAGCAGTTTAGGTGTTTATCTGTGCCACCATCTTGGTTTCTCCCCCTATGAAGACATTTTGACACATAATCAACATATAGAAAATCTTTATATTAATATATAATATAAATAGGAAAATGACAAAATGAAAAGTTTAAGTAAAATATCAACTCAGGCAAACTGATTAAATTATATAAGTACATAGTTTGAGGATACAATAATCATAATTTATTCAGTTAACATGCATTCCTTAATATTATTAAGCAACAAGTTATGCAATGAAGATGACAGTGCTTAGAAACTAGGGAGAAGGCAGGCATTTAGTAATCATGCTATTGAATGTGTAACTACAATCTGAGGTTTTATACAGCATACTAGAGGCCCAATGCACAAAATTCATGCACAGGAAGAGGGTCCCTCAGCCTGGTCTGCTCCCTCGGGGAATGTCTGACTGCTGGGTTAGGCCTAATCCCAGCCTAAGCTGGCAGTTGGACATTCCTTTCACAATATAGGACATTGCATACACCAGAGACCATACTTTTTTATACAGGTGAAAGGCATCTTGCTGTTAAATGGGCAACTACATTTTTTTTGCCCTGATTATAAAAAGTAGTATATAACAAGATTCTTCTGAAGCAGTAGTACCATTTTCCCCATCTTATGGGTAGAAAAAAACTGAAGCAGAGAGATGTTAATTGGCTTTGTCACACAGTTATGTGTCAGAATCAGGGCTGACCACAAAATGTGCAAGCCAGAGTCCATGCATGTCATCACTGCATCATCCTGTTTTTTCATCTTGTCAGGTTTTAATTTTTAAATCAAAGAGACTGTTCCAGCCCTAACCAGTTTGACTCAGTGGATAGAGCATCAGCCTGCAGACTCAAGGGTCCCAGGTTCGATTCCAGTCAAGGGCATGTACCTTGGTTGCAGGCACATACCCAGTAGGGAGTGTGCAGGAGGCAGCTGATCAATGTTTCTCTCTCATCGATGTTTCTAACTCTCTAGCTATCTCCCTTCCTCTCTGTAAAAAAACAATAAAAAAATATAGGGTTTTTTTTTTTAAAAAAAAAAGAGAGACTGTTCCAAATATAGGATTCCTAGGTCTGGTCAATGATCAGGGCCGATCTGTGGGGCGATCAGAGGGCAGGGCAATCAGGGGGGCTCTGCCAGCACCTGCCTTGGCTGGCAGCCTGGCACCACCTGCTGGCTGGCCCCACTCCCTGATCACTGCTGCTGGTCTTCTGCCCCATGGTGGTCAGTGCACATCATAGCAACCAGTTGTTCCACTGGTTGTTCCGCTGTTCAGTCGATTTGCATATTAGGGTTTTATTATATATAATAATGTGTATTGAGTGCCTGCTATTCTGGGCATTGGAGCTTATCTCATAGAGCTTACAGTCTTGAATATGGTGGGAAAAATGATAATAAAGTTGAAATAAAGGGAGGGAGAGAAGGAGGGAGGGAACCTCAACTCAGAGAAATAAATACTGAAAATATAGTAAAAATGAAAGCAAGTAGCTATCTTGGGAATCATGGCCAGTAAATATCTCTATAATGTGGTGACATTTTAAATAAGACTTGAAAATTATAAGGGTACTTCCCAACCAAGAAAAATATTTGAAGCTGAATGTTCTAAGGTGAGGGAAAAACAAATATAGATCATAAGATGAGGACAAATTTGGCATATTTTAGGACTGGGAATAAGGCCAGGATGTTTGACACATTGAGATACAGGAGATAATGATGGCAAATGAGGAAAGCGGAGCCAAATCCTACAGAAAAACAAAGGTCATGGAAAAGAGTAGACATTTTATACTTAACTACAAAGGGAAATGATTGAAAGATTTTAAACAAGCAATGACATAATTTATGTTTTTAAGGGCACACTCTGGCTGATATGTGAGAATGAATTGTAGAGGAACAAGATAGCAAAGACTCGTTTGCACTACCCTAGACAGAAAAGATGGTAGCTTGGTGTGAATGGGTATTCCTATATAATAAAGAGCTAATATGCTAATTAGACCAGATGATAGAACTACCTTCTGGAATAACCAGTGGGCAGGGCAGCCGGGGTTGCGAGGGCTGAACCCCCTTGCACAAATTTTGTGCATCGGGCGTCTAGTAGGAAAAAATAAAGCATGTTAGAGAAACTTGGGATATCTTATGTCAACACATCCACCTAAATGTGTGTGTGTTTGTCTTTAAAAAAACAAGTAAGGAAAATGAGTCCCCCAAAATTAAGTAATGAATACAAGTCACATGGCTGTTATGCTGAAAATAATGTCAGTTAACCATTGCAGTAATGACAATGTTAAGGGAAGGTATCTGTCCCACAGTTGAGTCCTCCTCTTCCTCTTCCAATACTTCCCATGGCAAATTTTCTTCTACCTCTGGGCTCTGACACTCATGCAGAAAGCTATGGATAGGAGTACTTGAAAGTCTTTGAAGATTGAGACATAAAGAGAATGATCTTTTAGTCCTTGGTGACATATATTACCAATGCAGATATATCTCAAAATGTTTCTTTTCCTTGTGCTTATCAGACTTTTAAATTATTCTGCAATGAATATTTTACTTTTATCATAAGAAAAAAAGTATATGTTATAAAAATAGAGAAATAGCTTCTGTCAAAGTTCAAGATATCTTTCTGACCAGTTTATTTAAAATGTCTTCTTCTTGGTATTAGTCAGTGACTAAACAACATGTTTGTTTTATTGTCTTAATATGACTTGTCTAATTAAAAAGATGGCTGAAAGTCATTTCACTGGGCAACATTCTTTTTTTTTTAATGAAAGATAAGGAGATTGAGGAAATGTGCATTGTCATTACTAATTTTTTAATGGAATTCCGGGCAATATTCCAAGAAACTTCAGATTCTTCCAAAGAGTTTCAAATCAGCACCTATCCTTCATTGCCACCCCAGGACCTATTAATAAGCCCTTCCATTATCAACTTTCCCAAACCTGAGATTGAAAGATAGAAAAAGCACTACAGATTCTTGAACTGTGCTTTAAAAAGACATAAAATTAAATTTCAAACATTATAAAAATTCACTAGCATCCATGTTTAAGAAATAAATACCCCCTACCCCATTTACTTTGTTTTCTCACCTGGCTATCCCGTGGTTGGATTATACTAGCTAGTTACCAATCATATTTTCATAGGGCAAACATTGCAGCCATAATTCATTACAGGGAAGTAAAGACCACTGAAAAGGTGACTGCAACAAGGTTTCCCAAACTTGCCCTTAGGTCTCTCTCACTCTCTGCAAGGACAGCTTTGAATATGTCCATGATCCATCAATATTTTCATATATACAGATCATGACTTGTTTCAATTAACATTAACATACAAAGTTATAGTATACCTAGTTTTTCTTCTTTAAGCTTGCAGAAAGAACAGGGTGTTTTATGAGGCATACACACTATATGGTTGTTTAGCCATGCTCTTAATCAGTGTCACAAATAGGCAGCTGCTAAATGAATTATACATAAAGAAAATGTTTTCTAGATTTTTTGCCTGTATATATTGCATAATTTAGTCCCTAACACATTCTGGTCCTTAATTCTCTTCTTTTTATAGAAACTGAATCATTATCTTCTTTTTAGTGGTTCAAAAGTTTGTTTTTCATATATGCTATAAAAGTAAAATCTCTTTAAGGGAAGACAACATTTCTAATTTAAGTACTTTTTTTAGAAAAGTTTTCTGGCTATAGTTCTCAGTTAAGTTGCAAATCATTTGATTTTAAAAATAATTGCTACTAAAAGAAAGACATAAATTCAACAGAACTAAGTTGCACTTTTACATAAAGTAATAACTGACAAATCAAAGGGTAAGCTATTATATCCTCATCTTCACTCCATCCTCCACAGTTTCATAATCAGGGCATTTCAATTGCTCATTATGAATATGGAGTCATTAAGTAATGAAGAAAATGTTATATACAAGGGTGAGCAAAAGTAAGTATACAATTGTCATATGGAAATATATATAATACAGACCCTATATAATAAGAGTGATATGCAAATTGACCGTCCCTCTGCCACACCAACAAGTCACATCCACCAGCCACACCCACCAGGCAATCAGGAGCAAGTATGCCAATTAATCCAACCAAGATGGCTATGACCACAGAGAGAGCAAGAGGGAGGCTTGGGTTGCCCCCGGCGATGGATGAAGTCAAGCTTTCCACACATCCTGGCCAGCCCAGGCCTCTGCTTAAGGCAGCAAAGTTTCAATGGCTGCTGCCATGGAACAAGCAGAAGGCTTGGCTCCACTCCAAGCTACAAAGTTTCAATTGTAGAATATAAATAAATCCCAGATACCAGGGCCTCCGCTTGAGTCACTGGGGGATGTGGCTGGCCTGGAAACCACCACAGGCCCCTCACCCAGACCATCCCACTCCCCAAGGGAACCCCCACCCTGATCTGGGACACCCTTTAGGGAAAACCAGCTGGGCCCCACCCATGCACCAGACCTCTATCCTATCTAATAAAAGAGTAATATGCAGATTGACTATCACTCTGACACACAAGATGACTCCCCCATGTGGTCAAAAGATCTTGTCCTCATGTGGACACAAGATGGCCACCACAAGATGGCTTGCAGGAGAGGGCAGTTGGGAGGGACCAGGCTGCAAGGGAGGGCAGTTATGAGTGATCAGACCAGCAGAGGAGGGCAGTTGTGAGGAACCAGGCCTGCAAGGGAGGGCAGTTGGGGGTTATCAAGCCTGCAGGGAACAGCAATTAGGAGTGATCAGGCCAGCAGAGGAGGGAAGTTGGGGGTCACCAAGCCCGCAGGGGAGAGCAGTTAGGGGCAAACAGGCTGGCAAGGGAGCAGTTAGGCATCAATCAGGCTGGCAGGGGAGTGGTTAGGGAGTGATCAGGCTGGCAGGCAGAAGCAATTAGGGGCATTCAGGAAGACATGCAGGTGAACAGTTGGGAGCCAGCAGTCCTGGATTGTGAGAGGGATGTCCAACTATTTGTTTAGGCCCTATCCTACCTCGATCGGGTCTAAACGGGCGGTCAGAAATCCTTCAAGGGGTCCCAGATTGGAGAGGGAGCAGGCTGGGCTGAAGGACACCTCCCCCCACCCCATGCATGAATTTCATGCACCAGGCCTCTAGTAAATTACAATAAGAAGAATGAACTCTTTTTTTATTCAGAGCTATAAAACTCTTTTGCCCATTCCTGTGTTTAAATTTAATATGGTAGACAAATCAGTTGGTTAGAAACGTAGAGCTATAATTTTAATCTTAGCTTGGTCATAATTCAGTGAATAAACTTGGATCATAAATTTAAAATCTGTGTGCCTCAATTTCCACATCTTCAATAGAATTAATAATTAAACTGTTCATTCTCTGCACAAATGATATAACAACCATTAAGATAAGCTAAAATGTGGATTATAGCTACTATTGAGATGAACACTTTAGAATCATCTCAGGCACTTAGCTAAAATGCAGAATCCCAGTATCTAGCCCCAGAGGTGATATTCAGTAGGTGGGGGGAGGGGATGGTGACAAGGCATGATCAGCAAATCTGGATTTTTAATACCCAGATTATTGTAAAATGGGTTATCTAAGGGCCCCAACTTGATTAACTGCTCTAATGCAATCTAGACATATATCCAATCACTTCCTCCTCCAGCCTACACATCACTCAGTAAGCAGAGCAGGTAAAAACTTTGTCAATACAGTGGGGAGCATGGGAGAGGGGCTGAGGAGAGTGCCATGGACAATGGGAAATTAGAGTTGTTGTGGTTATACTTAGAAGAGAACATACCATACAACAAAAATGCATAACTTCTCTGACATTATGTTTTGAATAGATATTCCATGTAGCCCAAGTCTTTGGTTTTCAGTTTATCATAAAAGATAGTTTTCAATATAAAACATGCTTAATAATAAAGAATAAAATTATTAGCCCTGACATTGATAAATTCAGTATTTTTTGTGATAGATTAAGTCTTGTTTATTTTGCTACCTTTTTGCAATTTCTTCTCTTTAAGATATATTGATGTGTGTGTTGGGAATGGGAGAGAATGGCAGAAGAGGCAATCTATTATGCTAATTTTTCTCCAATGTTGACTGATGTAGAAATGTATGCCCTCTCCAGGCACTTATTGAAGTCCTGTAAAATTTTGTGAAAATTCTTTAATCTCTGATACAACTATAACCCATGGCCAAAACATGAAGAACTTGTCTCAAAGAACAAGTTACTTAATTGTCCCAGGTGCTAAATTTTATCTCAGTCTTAAATTATGCCATTGAATATTTTTTATAAAAGTATTTTAACATATTTTTATTTATGTCAGAGAGGAAGGGAGAGGAGAGATAGATAAAAACATCAATGATGAGAGAGAACCAATGATCAGCTGCCTCCTGCATGTCCCCTACTAGAGATCGAGCCCGAAACCCACGCATGTGCCCTTGACTGGAATTAAACGTGACCCTTTAGTCCTCAGGCTGACACTCTATCCACTGAGCCAAACCAGCTAGGGCTAAAATAATTTCTTAATTTATAGGTATTTAGTTTTATTGATTTAAGAGAGGAAGGGAGTAGGAAAGATAGAAACACCAGTGATTTGAGAGAATTATTGATCAGTTGCCTCCTGCCTGTCTCACACTGGGGATGGAGCCCGCAACCCAGGGATGTTTCCTGAAGGGAAATCAAACCATGACTTCCTGGTGTATAATCAACACTCAACCACTGAGACACACCAGTCGGGCGGTGTGTAGATATTTAATTTCTCTAAAGTTGACTGGGTTTCAGGGTACTTGGAAATGATTTGGTTTTGCTTGAACTTTAATATGTTCATGGGAAATAAAATAAAAAACTGCTAGAATTGTGGTTTCTAGAGTATTGACCTAGAATATCTCTTCTGATTCTACAGTGAAATTCACTGTCTATACTCAACATTAAAAACCACAGTACTCATAGGATTGTTTTGTAAAAAGTACTTATGCTGGGGGGTGGGGGGGAGACATAAAAACATGATAAAACAAAACAAAACCTTCATGAAATCATCATTAAGTGATGCTATCAAAGGGTCATGATGCATTTGTACAGATACACCCCTTGTGGTGAAAGAATGGGATAGGACATTTGAAGGATTTCTGGAAACCAAGGAAGAACGACTTTTTCTTAGTTAAGTGAGATAGAAGATGTACATTTTAATGAGCTCTTATCTACAATTATTTTACTTATGTGTTGTTCATTAAAGCTTAATAACTCTGAACTGTTTCCCCATAAGAAGGGAGGGACAATCAGAAAAAAATTGGCTGCTTTCTAATATTTAACTGAGAAGTTTCTAAGATTTAAATTGGGGTTACAAAACCAGACTTTAAAAGGATTTAGTCATTGTTTTCACCTCTAAAATTTAAGGTATAAGTAGAAACATAATCTTGGTGAAAATATCAGATGTAAAATCAGGAAAAGAATTGTTAAAGTAAATGAATGCAATGTGTGTTTAAAACAAATCAGGTGAAAGGCAGTAGAGAGAACTTAATGGAAAAGAAGATAAAACACATAGACATTTTACTGACATTTTTAAGTGCCAGTGATAAGGGTTCTTGCATATTTAAGAGACCATGAAGATGTCTTGAAGGGCAAGAGGGAAACCATGATTTTAGGAGTTTTAAGGCAGTGAGAGATTCTACAGATTTGGGCTTAATAGCTTATATCTAATAAATATACATATGGGGAGAACTGAAAGATAAAAACCCAACAACCCAATTAACCTCTGATTAATGAAGACTGAAGCAGTCAAGGGTTAAACCTGAAAAGAATATTAAAATATACTACTCCAGTGGATTTTCTATCATATTGGGAAAATAACCAAAAATAATAATAGTTAAAGTAGGCACTACTTTGAAAAAGAAATGGTACTTATTTTGTGTCTTCCTAAATTTATTTTGGATATGAGTATAGTAATACATGAATTAATGTTGAATAAAACAACTATAAATTATTTTCCTGCATTGCCAAAGATTATAATTAGATTATATAATCAAACACAATTGTTCAAGTTAATAATTTCCCCATCCTAAGACTGGAAACAGCCTAAGTGCCCATCAGCAGATGAGTGGATAAAACAACTATGGTACATTTACACCATGGAATACTATGCGACAATAAAACATAAATAACTCTTAACATTTGGAATAGCATGGATGGACCTAGAGAGTATTATGCTGAGTCAAATAAGCCAGTCAGAGAAAGATAAGTATCACATGATCTCACTCATATTTGTAATCTAATGAACCAAATAAACTAATGATCAAAAATAGACCCAGAGTCATATAAGTATGAACAGACTGTTGAACCTAAGAGGGAAGGTAGGGGAGGGTGGGTGGGAAGAGATCAACCAATGAACTTGTATGCATATATGCATAACCCATGGACACAGACAATGGGTTGGTAAGGGTCTGGCCTGTGAATGTGGGGAGGAAGACAGGAGCGGCTGGAAGAGGTTAATGGGGGGGCGGGAAGGAGGACCTATATAATACTTTCAACAATAAAGATTAAAGATAATATGTAAATAAATAAATAATTTCCCCATCCTACAAACACTACTACAATTTATTCAAATATTGGAAATAGCCCATAAAAATGTAAGCCATTTTAGTACCTAATAAGACCATGTGGGGAACTATTTATAACTGGTAATTTTTCTTATTCTGAAATGAGGAAATATAAGGAAGTCTTGAGAACAAAGCAGGACTTTTTAAAATTTGTTCCTGCTAACTGTTCCTCTTTTTAAAATTCTTACTCCTAAGAAGTTATAAAACATTGACAAAAAGCAGATCATACTAATAATTTTAAAACATACCATATATTATAATCCTTTTGGTATTTTACACCATCTTCTGGATTTTTAAAAAGTTACAATATATTAAAGTTGGAATTTTTTAGGTTAATATAGGTCAGATTTCCACCTATACAGCTTCTAATAAAATTTTTTAAAAAAGAAAACTCCTCCTGACTCTCTAATCTCTAAATTGTAGCAGTGTTCATCCTCTCACCCCTATTCACACTGGCAGGAAATGCAGTACAGCTGGACCTAAACTTTGTAATTTAAAAAGTGTTGGAACCAGACTATAAAGTCCCTTTCCCTCACTATACATAGCTTGAGTTTGGGGTAGAAGAGAAGGTAAGTATAGTAGGGAACAATTTATATGAGATAAACAAATAAGAATATAAATAAAAATGAAATATGAATGTGGCCCAATGTGATAGAAACATATCCCATTAACACAGCATTCTGGAAGGCATAATCCCTGCCTGATTTTGCCTCACTTGCCCAGAATCTGAGCTGTCGTACTCAGAGAGGGTCTGGTAAATGTATCTGTAAATGGCAATATCTGAGAGTATTCTTCAATTCTGGATGAGTTGGGATGAGAAGAGGATTACTTAAAATAGCCTAGACATATGTTATAAAAATAAAACAAAATACATTGTATCATATATTATGTTAACCATGGCTCTATTCAGCATCTAAGAAAATATTAACATCCTAATATTAAGTTCCAATTTTTTTCTCAATAAAAAGGTATCCAAAATATCTATTTTGGTCTAATCTGATGACTCTGTTTTTGATGACTCCTTTCTACATCTTGTCATTTCCATTAGTACATTTGCTCAAAGTTCACTTTAGCCTCTGTCTTTTTTCACTGTATTTCTAAGGTGAGTTACTTCCTATAATAAAGTAGAAAATACAGATTCCCTACTATCTTTAGAAATCCAGAATAAGGTCTCTATGGGTAGTGCCATGGCACTACTGGTCTCTTTCTAAGTCCTCATACTACATATTGTACTTTTTCATATAAATGGAAAATATATTTTTTGGTATAACATTATCAAAAGAAGTTCAGAGAGAAAAGAACTCCCTAATGTTGGTCAGCTTACTTGGTGGTATCTCTAGCCCCCATGTTCATTTTAAGAAATAGAGTCAACATAGGTCAATTTGTGCCTCCACTGGCTTCAAATTCCCAAGGAATTTGGTAGAACATTGTAGTTTATGATGGATGAGGCACTGTTACTGAGACACTTTATAGTAAAACCTTGGTTTTCAAGCTACAACTTCTATAATATTTAAATAGTATACAAAGAGTCTAAATCACCTATTGGAAATCTCTCAAACTAATTCTTAGTCAGCTTGGGCTGCCATATCAAAATGCCATAGACTGCGTGGCTTAAGCAACAGCAATTTCTTTCTCACAGTTCTGGAAGTTGGAAGGCAACACAGTTCTCTGGCTTACAGACAGCCACTCTTACTCTCTTTATATGGTTGAAGGAGAGCTCTAATCTCTGTAATTTTTTTCCTATAAGGATACTAATTTCATTATATGATCCCTACCCTCACAATTTTATCTATACCTAATCACTGCCCAAAGCCCACTTCTAAATACCATCACATTGAGGGTTAAGGCTTTATAATATACTAGTGACCCAGTGCACGGATTTGTGCACATTGAAAGGAAATTAATTAGAAGGTGGTTGGCGGGATGGGACTGGTAAGATGGACCAGACATGCCCTGGAGCCATCCTCCCATGGTCGCTGTCTGGTGTCTGCGGAGTGAATGGGTCCCTCCACCAGGTTGGGTCTCTTTGCCTGGCCTGTGGGAATCAGGCCAAAACCGGCTCTCCCACTTCCCTGGAAGGGTATTGGAGTACAAGAGGGCATTCTGCAAAGTTGCTGTTGTACAGGGTGTGGAACACAAACACAAGTATGCAGTAAACCAGATTCAGGGCTGACAGTGGTCCAGCAACAACATAATCCATGGCTGAAGGTGGAATCTCATGGCCCCATGAGGAATCCAGCTCCCTCCTCTCTGATTTAAGGTTTCAGGGTGTGTCACCCGAGAACCACCACTGCCAAGTCACTGTAGCTTGGCAGCTCCTACATTGAGTGCCTGCTCCCTAGTGGTCAGTGCACATCATAGTGACAAGTCAGAAGGTAGGAGGGACACTTAGCATATTAGCCTTTTATATATATAGATGAGTTTTGGGAGAGTACAAATATTTAATCCCAATACTCACCAACTTATTAAGAGCTGACATCTGTGAGAAATGTAAAATTTCCCCTTGAAAGGAGTTTAGTTTGTGTTTTCTGTGGTGGTTGTTATCATTTAGTTAGTTACTCTTAAGCCAGGCCATTAAAAGGCAAATTCTAACATTTGAGTAAAAGAATCTTAAAATTAAAGTTTTTTGATATTTGCTTTCATTGTAAGAGTCCTCCTTAAGCATTACAACCCAATCATATTCTTCAAAATTTCTCTCCTGAGCTTACACAAATTTGCAGAAGTTGGAGGTTTACACAGTTGGATTTCCACTCAGGGATGTTTTCATAGTCTTTGTATACACAGGGCATGAGCTGCCATACAAAATCAGTGCTGCTATGAGACTGCTCCTGAGCTAATCTGTGAAAAGTACTTGCTCTTTCTGTGGAAAATTACTTCTCCCCTAGTGTATGTGAAAATTAAAAAGCATTGTTTATGTATGATTTAGGATGAAAACTTATCCCACAAAGCTTCTTTAGGTCCTGAAGACCATCTGGAACTCAAATAGGAGACAGAGATCTTTTTAACATCTCAAAATCTAAGAGCTGAGAGAGTGGAAAAAAGGAAGATGAGAAAGAAAGATATCAGGCATGTTTTGCTCTGGGTTAGGACAATCAATCGGCCTGTTCCTTTATGTAAATATCTCCTGATGCCTACTTAAAAACAAAACACTTAAAAAATAAATATTAATTAAACAAGTGAGAAAAAAAGACAGTAAAGATGAAACATGTTTTAAAACATAAAACAAAACAGCCAAGGATAAAACAAGGTATCAGATGGAAGGACTTTAGGGAATGGAGGATTCTTCTTTGATGAGGCTCTCTTAGGAGGCCAGGACATGGGCCCTGTGCAAGGAGGGAAAGGAGCCCTCCTCACCTGCAGCATCCAAACTAAGGCATCAAAATAAGCTGCTTTCTGTGAAAAGGAGTTCTAACTTATCTCTCAGCTCACTTCATCTCTGACAATCCAGAATAAACTTAGTCTTTCACCATTCAGCTGATTTCTCAGAGAATTTTATGAGGGACATTATTTCTTACAGTAAAACATAAAATAAATATTTAAGAAATCCTTAAAGATGCCTAGTTTTATGCATACTTTTAGCATCTACTGTTAAAAACTATTTGTATGGCATACTATTAGCATCTAATATTAAAAACTTGGATGGATGGATGGATGGATGGATGGATGGATGGATGGACGGACGGATGATAGGTATGTATGTAGGTAGGTAGGTAGATACTTGAATTAAATGTCCTCCAACAAGAAACTAGGTAAAGTGTGATGGGACGTGTTGCTGGAATTGCTAGTGTACTTACCATATTTCTCATCTCCCTTTACCATTTTTAAGTACACAATATGCTTACTCCAGAAGTCAGTACCTGCAGCTTTATCAGAAGGCTTCCCTAAAGACTACTGGCACCACTTTGCCTGCAGGCAGAAGAGCTGTAAGCAATTTCTAATTTGCATCCCACCAGAGGCAGAAGTATAGATTCCCAACCGTCTTGTCCCTGATCTGAATGACTCTGGGGGGAGATACAAAAAATCAGGGGAAGGAATGAGGTCTGAAAGAGGAAACCTAGAACTTCAACTGTATACAAGATTCCACATATAAGAAAAATTATGCAGTATTTGTCCTTTTCTGTCTGACTCATTTCACTTAGCAAAATGCCTCAGGTCTATCCATGTTGTCACATATGGTGGATATATGAGTATCATCGTATTATGTTCTTGTGACTTTAGTATCTGAAATATTTTATAATATTTTAAAGACTTCTTAGAATGATTGACAAGGTGATGCCTATATGATTTTCATTAGAATTAAGACATTAGCATATTAAAAATGATGGAAAGATCTAGCATGCTCACATTTGTCCTCAAAGAGGTCACAACTACTTAAATCCAGAGCTAAAAGAGTAGACATTCTTAAAACAAAATTATGTAATCACCAAATCTTCCCACTGACTCCAAATTTCTTATTCTTTTTTTCCCAATTTTATTGAAAAATAATTGACATACATCACTGTATAAGTTTAAGGCATACAGCATAATGGTTTTATTTACATATATTGTAAAATGTTTACCACAGTAAGTTCAGCTAACCTACTCATTCTCATATTGATACCATAAAAAAAAAGGAAAGAAAAATGAAAAAGAAAAATTTTTCCTTTTGATAACTCTTAGGGTTTACTCTCTTAACTTTCCTATCCTATATAATAAAAGAGTAATATGCACATTGACCATCACTCCAACACACAAAATGGCTGCCCCCAAGATGGCCAGCAGGGAAGGGCAATTGTGGATGATCAGGCCAGCAGGGGAGCACAATTGGGGGCAATAAAACCTGCAGGGGAGGGCAGTTAGGGATGACCAGGCCTGCAGGGGAGGGCAGTTAGGGGCAATCAGGCTGACAGGGGAGCAGTTAGGCATCAATCAGGCTGGCAGGGAAGTGGTTAGGGGTGAACAGGCTGGCAGGGCAATTAGGGGCAATCAAGCTGACAGGGGAGCAGTTAGGCATCAATCAGGCTGGCAGGGAAGTGGTTAGGGGTGAACAGGCTGGCAGGCAGAAGTCATTAGGGGCAATCAGAATGACAAGCAAGTGAGCAGTTGGGAGCCAGCAGTCCTGTATTGTGAGAGGGATGTCCGGCTTCCCAGTAGGATTGGGCCTAAACAGGCAGTCAGACATCCCTCAAGGGGTCCCAGATTGGAGAAGGTGCAGGCTGGGCTGAGGGACAAACACCCCTGTGCATGAATTTCATGCACCGGGCCTAGAGTATATCATATAATAGTGTTAGCTGAAATCATCATGTTGTACATTATATCTCTAGTACTTATTTAGCTTAGAACTGTAAGCTTGTACTTTTTGACCAATTTCCCCTGCCTCCACCCTACACTTATAGTAACCACAAGTCTGATCTCTTTCCCTATGAGTTTGTTTTGTTTTGTTTTGTTTTAACCCTTACCTGAGGATATTTTTCCATTAATTTTTACAGAAAGTGGAAAGGAGGAGGAGAGACAGAAAGAGAGAGAAACATCAATGTGAGAGAGACATATTGATTGGTTGCCTCCTGCAAATGCTTCAACCAGGGCCTGGGATCAAGCCTACAACATTTAGGTGTCCTTAATCTGAATTGAACCCAGGACCCTTCAATCCTCAGGCCAATGCTCTATCCACTGAGCCAAACCAAACTAGGGCTGTTTAGTTTTTTTAAGATTCCACATATAAGTGAAATTATACAGTATTTTCCCCTCTCTCTGACTTATTTCACTTAGCAGAATGCCTTTAAGGTTATCCATGTTGTTAAAAATGGTAAGATTTCCTAATTTTTTAATGGTTAAAAATAGATATAGATATATATACACACACACTGAAATATTACATATATATACACACACACTGAAATATTACATATATTAGATATATAACATATATATATACATGTTATATAACATATCTATCTATATATATTATATTATATAGATATAGATATAGATATAGATATAGATATAGATATAGATCCATCCATTAATGGACACTTAGCTTATTTTCATGTCTTGACTATTAGAAATAATGCAGCTGTGAACATGGGCGTGCATATATTTTTGCAAGTTAGTGTTTTTATTTCCTTTGGATATATTTGCAGAAGTGGAATTGCAATGATAGTTCTATTTTTTTATAGTTTAATGTATTTTAATAGCAAATGTACAGGAACAGCACAGAAGACAGACAACATTAAAAACATGTACTTGCATGTAGGTCAACTAAGTTAGAAAAGTATAGTGAGTGGATAGAATCTACTGTATGATAAAAATGCTACAAACACCATTTAGTTGCCATCAATAAGAAATTGACTTGTTTTAAAAAAATCCAAATGCTGGCATTGTCCAGAAAAATTTAACAGGTTTATTTATATTGTTATAAAGTTGAACTGCTGAAACTTGTTCACTGAAACATTTGACTTGTATTAATGCTTTATGTCCCCGCATTTATATTTAAAAAATTCACACACAAATGAAAATGGGAAAACTGCCAATACCTGATTTCTGTTCCCTATTTTCAACTTGCAATCATATACTTAGGTACCTTTGACCCCATGGGGGGAAAAAAAACAAAAAACACCTAACGTTCAGAACTACCAATAACAGGAAGAAGAGAACTTTTTTAAAAGAATGAAATGTTTTCCATCATAGTGGATTCTTAAACACGTTCTCCACGTATGCGGCGTGCTAGCTGGATGTCTTTTGGCATAATTGTTACACGTTTGGCATGGATAACACACAGGTTGGTGTCTTCAAAAAGGCCAACCAGATAGGCCTCACTTGCCTCCTGCAAAGCACCAATCGCTGCACTTTGGAAGCGCAGGTCTGTTTTGAAGTCCTGAGCAATTTCTCTCACCTGACGCTGGAAGGGAAGTTTGCATCAGAAGTTCAGTGGACTTCTGATAACGTCTAATTTCACGGAGTGCCGCATTACCGGGCCTGTAACGATGAGGTTTCTTCACCCCTCCAATGGAGGGCGCACTCTTTTGAGCGGCTTTGGTAGCCAGCTGCTTCCTCAGGGCTTTGCCCCATCGATTTGCGGGCAGTCTGGCTTAGTACGAGCCCTAGTACAGAGACCACTTTACTTAGCCCCTTATCCTTTGGCTGGAGCTCAGTGAGCTGGAGGCAGCGCAGGCGTTGGAGAGTGATGGCGGCTGCGAACACCGATAGTTCTATTTTTAATATTTTGAGAATCCTCCATACTGTTTTCTATAGTGGCTGTACCAATATTATGGTCCGACCATCAGAGCACAGGGGTTCCCTTTTCTCCACATTCATGCCAGCATTTGTTATCTCTTGTCTTTTTTATTAAGGCCATTCTAACGGGTGAGGTGATATCTCATTCTGGTTTTAATTGACATTTCCCTAATGATTAGTGATGTTGAACATCTTTTCATGTACCTGTTGACCTTTCATATATCTTCTTTGGAGCAATGTCTATTCAAGTCCTTTGTCCATTTTTTAATTGAGTTATTTGTTTTTTTGCATTGAGTTGTATGAGTTTTTATATATTTTGGATATTAATCTTTTACAGTTATTTTTCCCATTCTGCAGGGTTTCTTTTTTTTTTTCACTTTGTTGTGAAAATCTCGGCTGCACAGAAGATTTTTATTTTGATACTAGAGGCCCAGTGCACGAATTTGTGCATGGGTGGGGTCTGGCCCATGCACTGGGCCTCTAGTTTTTAATGATAGCCTTGCTGGATATAGTAATCTTGGTTTCAGATCCTTGCCTTTCTTTCCTTGAATACTTTATGCCATTCCCTCTGACCTGTAGAGTTTCTGATGAGAAATCAACTGACAACCTTATAGGAGCTTCTTTGTAGGAAACAAATTTTTTTTCTCTTGCTGCCTTTAAGATTTACTCCTTGTTTTTAACTTTTGACATTTTAATTATAAGGTGTCTGGACATGGACTGTTTGCATTCTTTTGTGGGACTATCTGTGCTTCCTGAACTTGTGTTAATTTTTCCTTCACCAAGTTAGAAAAGTTTTCTGCTATTATTTCTTCAAACACTTTCTCCATCTCTTGTTCACTTTCCCTTCTTGTACTCTTATGATGCAAATATTGTTACATTTTATATTGTCCCATAGGTCCTTTAAACTATTCGCCTGTGTGTTTTTTTTATTTTTGGTTCTCTGATTGATTTTTTTTCTACTCTGTCTTCTAATATACTGATCCAATCCATAATCTGCTGTGTATTTCTTACACTGTGTTATTTATCAGTGCTATGTCATTCTTCATAGTTACTATATCTCTTCTCATGCTTTTGGATATCTTTGCAGTCATTATCCTGAACTCTTATGTCTGATAAATTTCTAATCTCCATTTCATTTAGCTCTTCTTCTGGAGAATTCTCTTGTTCTTTCACTTGTGGCTTGCTTTTTTCTTGCCATTTTGGCTGCCAATGTGGGCTTGTATCTATGTATTAGGTAGATCTGCTGTGACTCCAAATCTCTAGGGCAGGGCAATATCAGCACTGTTTGTGATGGGCCCTGAGTATACTCTTTGGAGCTATCAGCAATCCATAGCTTTTGGTTCCTTCTGTTGGGGAACCTGGTGCCTTTGGAAAGGACCAAGATGTGCACCAAGGTCTGTTTTTCCTAGCCCTGGACCCTAAATTAGGTCAAGCAAATCCTCCAGAGGCCCGCCTCTGCCTGCAGTCTTATTGTTTTCATCTTGATTAGCCTCAGGCTATTGAGCACACAGTGGGGTAAGAGGTTTTCCAACAGGGTGGAAAAATTGCTTCTGCCTGCATGCTGATTATTATTCTCAGTCTTTTATTGGGGCTCAAAAACTCCTCACCTGGGGCAAAGCATTTTCCAGTAGGGTGGGACAATTGTTTCCCCACACACACATACACACTCAGGCAAAAGCTACATGGATGGTAAAGGTCTGCCAGAAAAAGATATCTCTGCTATATGAGGGAATTACACAGCACAGAAAACCAGGGTATCTTGACAGAGTTCTTGTTCTGGCATTAAGAAGGGTTCAGCAATCTTGAGAAAGACTATTTGTAACTTAAGAGTCCAAAGATGAAAGATAATTTTGAAAGGCATTGGGGGTCAGAGGAGCCTCTGCACTTCCTACCATCATGCCTCTGCACTTCCTACCATCTCTATGCAGTCTTCACTTAAAGTCCTAGCTAAAGGAGCTAAGTTCCCCTTATCTCAGGACCCCTTACTTTTTATTAACACAGCTTATCCTAAGGCAAGGTGGAGAATATACACTTCAAAGGGTAGGGTTTTATACAGAAACATTGTCAGGATAGGGAACTGCCTTTGGATGTTCAGGTGTTTGGCCAACAGGAGGCAATAACATGTAGATGAAGATGTCCTGAGCTGTCTGGCAATAAACAATAAGTTTAATGCATCCTTTTCAGGTTTGGGGAAATGCCTTTAGCCATTCCAGCAGGCAATCACATATGTGACTCAGCCCTTGTTGAGTCCCCAAGTTCCATCAACCTTTTGATCAAACTCTTACAATTATGACATGCTGGAAATGGCTTCTGGCGATGTCTGCCTTCTGAGCTATAACCCCAGAGCCTCCAACCCTGGCTTCTGCTCACACAGCTCTGGTCCACTCTGCCCTCCTTCTGCCAAAGCCCAAGATGAGTGGCTTCACATAAAATTTTGTCCTTTGACCCTTTAAGAGAGTGCCTGCATTTCCAGCCATATCTCTCTGGCAGACAGCAACCCTGTTGCTTTTCACAGCCAGATGCTCTGTGGGCACCTTTCTCACTTCTGGTGCTCTGAGCTAGGGAACCCATCTTGGGGTTTAGACCCTAGAGTTCTCCCTACATAACTAAAATATCCTTCCATAACTTTAGCTGCTGTCTGTGGGGACCATGCCAGCTCCTTCATGCCTCTGCACTTCCTACCATCTCTATGCAGTCTTCACTTAAAGTCCTTGGTTATCAGAGTTCTCTCTAGCCAGTCTTCAATTGGTTATTCAGAATGTTTTTGTTTTTGTTTTTGTTTTTCTGTATTTTAGTTGTAATTTTAGTCTGGTCCTGGGAACATATCAGTGTAGCTTCCACTTACTTGGCTGCTATTTTGAATTTTTTTAATATTTTTATTGATTTTGGAGAGAATAGAGAAAGAGAAACATCAATTGATTGCCTCCCACAAGGGCCCCAAGAGGGAGCAGACCTGAATCCTAGGTATGTGCTCTGACTGGGAATCAAACCCACAATCTTTAGACATATGGGACAATGATCCAACCAACTGAGCCACACCAGCCAGTCTAGTTTTTCTATTCTTGATGTAGCACACACATACCTTTCCACATTGTTTTCCCTCACTTGTATTCTCAGTTTTGATCCCATGGTCACCCATTTCAAGAATGTACATTTATGCTTTGAATCATCTGTCCCATTCATTTTCAACCTTGTTAGTCTTGAATCACATAAATTTTCCCTTTTATCTATTTCTGTTTCCAGGCTACTAAATGTTGTGATTTAAATAACAAAACTCTGCCTCTAGGATTCTCTACTTTTATAATAGAACAACTGTTTTGTGGGCACTTCGAGGATAGAAATTGTGTCTTCATTATTATTTCTATCCCTATATCAATTTACTAGGGCTGACATAACAAATTATCACAAACAGTATGTCTTAAACAGCAAAATTTACTGTTTCAAGTCTGGAGACAAAGTCTAAGATGAAGGGCAGGGTTGGTTCCTTCTGAGAGTTCAGAGGGAGAATATATTTCATGCCTCTCTCTTAGCTTCACATGATTTTCTGCAATCTTTCCTTGTCTTGCAGAAACATTATTTCTATCTGTGCCTTAATGTTCACATTTGTTTTTCTTTTGTACATGTCTCAATGTCAACATTTCTTTTTTTTATATGGACACCAGCAATATTGGGTTAGAGGCCCACCATAGTCCAGTATAATCTCATTTTAACTAATTAGATCTGCAGGGACACTATTTCCAAGTAGGTTTCTATTCTGAAATATTGGAGGTTATAAAACTTTAACATAAGAATTTTGGGTAGACACAATTTAACCCATTACAGTCTCCTGTGATTGAGATCAGAAGCAATGAGAGGTTTGTCTTTCCTTGAACTAAAAGCATCCCTCTGGAGAAGAGGCTTTAGTTTGTTACCCAATAAATATTTTTCGAACTCAATGTTCTCTTTCAACTTGAGCCCTTTCTTTAGTGTGTATCCTGATGTCATATACAATACTCCAAATAGTTTATCTTTTAAGTATTCTCTTACCCACCTCCATTAAACTGGATAGCACTTTTATCCCACACAATGTAGCATTTGGACAATACCATATTAGTTTCCCTAATGGGTTCTTCTGACTTACAATGCTGGATTTATTTTGGTTTGCATATGAAGTTTGATTTGATGCATTCATACTGAGTTTATTTTTTATTTATTAATCAGAATAATCAGATCTCAAGATGATAATTAGCTGACAAGTTGTGGCAAACAGATACAAAGTTACTTATAGATATTTGTCATTTTTTCTTTGCATATTAACACTGTCTGATAAATTGTATATCTATTAAAGTGAAAGAATATCCAAACTAAATCTCTTTTGTTGAAAATGTGACATTTTATAATAACATTCTTAAATGTTCATAATGTCCATAGTTTAATTAGTCTGCTGCTCCAGAATTTGAATTTTTGCTATGTTGAGTTACATGTTCTAAATTTGTTTTATGTAATACTAGAGGCCTGGTGCACAGATTCATGCACGTTGAAAGGAAATTAATTAGAAGGTGGATGGCAGGATAAAACTGGGCAAGATAGGCCAGACATGTCCTGGAGCCAACCTCCCATGGTCCCTCCCAAGCCAGCCGCACCCACGGCAACACCAGGCCTCGAATGGCATCTGCGGAGTGAGTAGGGTCCCTCTGGCAGGCGTGGTCCCTCGGCCTGGCCTGCAGCGATCAGGCCAAAACTGGCAGTGAGACATCCCCCGAAGGGTCCCATAATGCAAGAGGGCACTCTGCAAAGTTGCTATTGCTCGGCAGCTCTTGCATTGAGCATCTGCCCCCTGGTGGTTAGTGCACGTCATAGCTACTGGTTGGAGCATCTACCCCTGGTGGTCATTGTACATCATAGCTACCAGTCAGACAGTTGGATGGTTGCTTAGGCTTTGACATAGATTAGATATAGATATAGATATAGATATAGATATAGATATAGATATAGATATAGATATAGATATAGATATATAGATATATTATCTCAGAAAAGATGTTGCTATAGGTAGATAGATAGATACATTTCCATTTTCCCATTTAAAGTTTCCTTTATATTGTAGAAAAACAAATTATCACATAACACATTTGAACATTTTCATATCTGAGTGCCTATATAAAAATAAATGTGAAAGGTATTAACTGATATGCTTTCCTTTCTAGGCAGATATGATGAAAACATCTGATTACTTCATAATATTTAAGCAGAGAGAAGTTGAGGAATATACAACAAGAGCTTTCTGATTAACTTTTAATTCTTTTTCTTTTTTTTACCAGTAATTACTTGGGGAAAGGAAGGAATTGAGACAATCAAAATAAGAAAAAATGTATCTTTTGAAGAGAATACCCTTAGCAAGATCTGAAATATCATGATGGAGATCATGCCCATTAGAGAGCTCAGTGGGAGAGTGTCTGAAATATCCGAATTCCATCCCCATTTCTCACATTTTCTCTTTTAATGAAGCAAACTAAAGAAGTGAACTATCCTGTAGAAGCTGAAAACCTTTGTTTGAAAGCCACTTTCTCTCAAGCCTCTGTTGACCCTTTCATATCTTCTTGGTTCCAAAAGATCAGGACAGTGAATACACCTGCCTTACAGAGAGAGCACAAAAACTGTGAGTTTTCTCACAACAGATAGATTGCAATGAGAATGATTCACCAAATTTCTCTCCCAGTTGAAGTTTTATTTTTTTACATTTGTGTTGAGAATGGGTCTATGCCCACTGGGTCATGACAATTTATAAAATATTAACAGGTACAAGAATTCATATAATTTGTTCTGTAAGATTGATAAAGTCCCAATCTCCATTCTTATTGCCAGACAAAATATCATCCCAGGAAGCTTAAGTAACATTCCAAAGCCAAGATGCTGTAACATTATAGGCCAGGAAATCAGACATCTTCAGATTCACTATCTAAACTACTTAGGATTATTGAAAGATTAGAATTTATCCCTCCGATGAAGGATAGCTATAGGCTTTTCTGCATTTCTATATCCTGACTATGCAAGAGAAGGAAGTCACCTCTAAAATATTTTAGCCACTCCACATATCTTGAATGCCACTAATTTTACCAATGAGGGGCCACATCTAATACCCATTGTGCTGGTTAACAACCCACCAATTTAACCAGTGGAATTTCTTTCCCTGGCTTTCATTAGGCTAATTACTGAAGTTTCTGATTTGATTCAGAATAAAGAGTTAAATCGGTTATATCAGCCCCCTCTGGAGTCTGGGCTTCTTTTAGAATGCAAGAGAGCTGTGGCTGAGCTGTGAGATCCCAGTAACTGCTCACATCTGAAGTGTATCATACCTTAACTTTAGATATCATATAGTAAATTACAGGTGTAATAGCATTATAACAAATCTCTCAGATACTAAGGTCTTTCACAATACCATTATTCTATTATCTATCCTCCTCTTTTTCTTTTTCTTTTTCTTTTTCTTTATGCCCATGCTCTCCTTCATGCTAATAAGCATTCTCTCTGGTCTTCTCTTTCTTCAATTTACAGGTCAGTGTATCTCTGTTTCTTCTCTTCTGCCTCCTAGGAAATAAACTTTTTCTGCCACTATTCACATAGATATTTTCTTCAAGAGAAGTCTCTAGACCATCTGCTTCAGAATCATCTGGGGTAAAGTGTTAAAAATAGATTCCTGAGCAGCACCTCTAAGGTTCATATAAAAATCTGCAATTTTAACAGGCCATCCTCGTGATTCTCATACACACTTAAATTTGAAAACACACTCTATTTTGTGTGTTCCAGTCAAGTGATAAGATCTACAGTAAACATAAAATGTGTGCAGGTTGTGTTTCTTTGGTATTTTTATTTGATGCATCTACTTCTCAGCACAATGGGGAACCTTTATAAATACTTAATGTAAAGCACACTCTCAATTATTCAGGTGTGAATTAACTTGCTGATGGATATCCAAACCCTCAGTTTCTTCTGCTTTTTCTTTAATGCCTTATGGCTATTTCTCTGGGGAACAAACTCCTCATCTGTTGCAACTTGTTAGCAAGTTTGGTGAAAAGTCTATTGTCCAGGCACATTGAAATGTAGTTGGGGGGCTGTTCGTGCAATAAATATTTTACTCAAAAGGACCATCCCTTCTGTGGGTAAAAGGAGCTCGCTATACTATCCACGAACCAAACAAGACTGAAATGACTAACTTTTCCCATTTACTGAGAAACAAAATACTTCATAATAGCTTTACAATTTACAATACTTATTGCTAAAATATTCACATAAAGTGCCATAAATACGGCTAAGTTATTGAGTCATTAAACAGTAAAAAAAAAAAAAATTTCCACAATGGTTTGAAAATGCCATTGAGTGAGATCCTTTACCAAAACTTGGAAGAAATTGGACAAAAGGGACAGAGTCAATTCTTTCTTCTCAGATACATCCACACAAATACAGTGGAAAATAGACTATTTGACCATCTCTAACACCCAGGTAAAAAAAGACATACTATTTCACCACCTTTTCCATCACCTTTCTTTCTGTGGGGTTTTCTCAGGCTTCCTGGGATATTATTGCCATGTGATATGATTATAAACATATCAAGTTGTAAGACCTTTCTTATCCAGTGGCAAATCCTTGTGTATCTGCAACTGTCTGGTCATGTAACATAAAGGACCTAGATTATTCACTTTCAGGTAATTTAAGGACAATTCATCATGAAGATTCATAATGTTTCTGAGCAATGGCAGACTCGTTTTTATTTTTTTAATATATTTTCTTGATTTTTTTACAGAGAGGAAGGGAGAGGGATAGAGAGTCAGAAACATCGATAAGAGAGAAACATCAATCAGCTGCCTTTTGCACGCCCCCTATTGGAGATGTGCCCACAACCAAGGTACATGCCCTTGACCAGAATCGAACCTGGGACCCTTCAGTCCACAGGCTGATGCTCTATCCACTGAGCCAAACTGATTTGGGTGGCAGACTCATTTTTATTTGAACAATGTCTAATACCTTCATGAACTTTTAGCACATTGGCATAATCACCCCATACTTATATATTCACTCTGTACAGAGGTTCGTTGTGAATCATCACCACCTACATCATGCACACACTTCTGTTTCTTTCTTCAAACCAGTATTGTAAAGATTCCTCTAATGTACTCACTAGAGTGCTGTTATTCATTTACTCGGGACTCCTAGGCCTTCCACGAATGAGATCTAGGAGCTACAGAATGGCAAAGGACCTCTAACACCTAAGTTTAAATTGTCATAATATGCTTAATTCACACATTGCGTTATTATTCTTTAATATTGAGTCTCCTTGCTGTAATCTTGGTATTGTTTGCATGAAAGATAGAACTTTAAAATGCCTTTGACTTTGGATAGATTCAAGCCAAAATCATTTAATGCTTTTTGTTTTAATGTGACTTTGGATAGACACAAGCCAAAATCATTTAATGCTTTTTGTTTTAATGTGGCAGGAATTGTTAAGAAACTGCTTCAGGAGTCTGGGGCAAAAGATGAAATTCTAGCATAGATTTTCAACATCAAAAAAAAAATTTTAAGTGGGAATAGGAGCTATGATTTTGATCATTTTCTATCCAAAAGGTTTAACTGCATTCCCTATGCACATTTCTGTTGGAATACCTTTGGCTGCCCCATGGTGGCTGCTGAGAACTTGATTTAGGATACACTAGGCTCTATTGGAGTATGCAGTCCATCATTGCTCCTAAAAGGATGAGCACTTTGTGCTTTCCAGATAAAAAATGGAAAAGCTTCCAAGAATCTAGTTAAATCCCAATTAAATTTAGATCCAAAATCGTATTGTTCCTTTCCTGGCCAAAGGGATCAAATTATATAATAAGTCTTTTTCAATTCCAATTTCAAGTTCTGGTTCTTACCTATTAAATCACCTAAAGTGCTTTTACAGTTCTACCAAATAATACTCTGATTTCCAACTCTAAAGAATGCTACTTTCTGCTGCATATTTCTTGTCTTTATAATGGTAGTCCCATGCTTTTCTCCCTGCATCTCATCCCTGAACACTATTTTACTCTGACCAGTCCTTTTTCCAAAATATTCTTATTTCTGCAAATTAGGTGGTTTCATTGGCTTTCAATAACAAAGATTTATTTACTTTCTTTTTACACAAAAAGAATTAATTCTCTTACACTTATAAGATAGTGTAAGAGAAGAATTACACTATCAATGAAAACAGTGAAGGCAAAATAACATGGAGGCAAAATAGCCAAATGCATGGAGGAAAATGGAAATAAACTATTGCATTCCTAGCCCACTGCCCTTTAGTTTTAAAAGAAAGCAGAAAGCAGGGAAAGAAAAAAGGAGGGAGGGAGGAAGATAGGGAAGTGTGGGAGGAGAGAGGAGAGGGAGGGAGGGAAGAGAGAGAGAGAGAAGGAGCAGAAGGCCTCTATAGGAGGGAAGGAGATGTTGATGGAGGGAAAGAAAAAGGGAGAGAGGAACGGGAGAAATACCTTTGACCTTTTAGAATGAGTCCTTCTCAAGTCCTGGTAAGACTGATTTCATTGTTACTATTTTGCATAAGCAACTACTCTCAGGGTCATGTGAAAGCAAAAGCATTTGTTATTCTAAAAAAACTAACTATATTTATTCCTTAAAACTGATTTTTCCAAAATGGATTTTTCCTATAGAAACCTCAGCTTTGATGCATTCATATCCCAAGGTAAAAATGATCTGGGTAGTGAGAAGGAAATGGAAACTTCAGCAGGTAAAATTTCCCCGTACCTCAGAGTAGAAGTGCACAGAGCAGTCTCTGTAAATCAAATGCCTGCACATGTAACCATAAATAAAGTCCCTAGGGAAACTGCCTATTAACAGAACCCTGTCTTCTTAAACAGAATTCTCTTTTTAAATGAAGGAACCGCTTGGAAGATAAATTATCCACTCACCACTTTCCCAACACTAATTTCTGTTTCTTTTCTTTAAAGTCAGTCGCTTGTATTTGGTCTGCAAAAACCCATTTCTGAAATATCCCTTCAATAATTTCCATGTGAAAAAAACTCTAAGGAAGAAGGAAACATAACGACAGGAAGAGGGAGAAAGAGAAACAATTGGTTTTAGGAAGGGAAGAGGCATGAATATTTCTGCAAATCTCAGACATAGGTCAGGGGAGGAGTGGAGATAAAACAATTGTTTTGAATGGATCACATTCCCATCCACTTTACACTGGTGTCAGATAAGCTACATTAGCAGCTATTAGAACATGAAACTCCTCTGATTAGCAGACAAGTGATAGCATGTCTTGCCAACAGCCCAAACTAATCTCATGGAAGATAGGTTAGCATCAGGTTGAGGCTATTGACTGGGGACTCTAGGTCATATGTAAGGATAAGTTTACTGCAATTTGAGGACCCCAAAATAAGCTCTCAAGAAAAAGCCCCCAGATCAGAGTGAACCTTATTTCATAGGTATGTACAGACTGGGCCAAGTCTATCTTTTTCAGAATCTATTTGTTGAGGACTTGATGTACTTCAGGCTGCACTGGGAAGTGAAGGACTGGCCAAGGCATTATGACTAACATTAGTCTCAATATGACTAACATTAGTCTGACTGCTCTCCCAAAACACCTTTTCTTCCTGCAGTAATTATTTTTTAAATATAACTTTGTCTACTACTTATAAGAATATATTTACCCTTAATTTAGATGACATAACTTATGTAGTAGTAGGGTATAAACCTTTTCCAGAAGTCTTTTTAAAATATTCTGAATAAAAATGGCATTTTATAAGAAAGACCTAGCTATACTGAAAATGATATGTATGCAGAAAGAAACCTAAAAGCTAAGCATAACACTATACCAAGAAAATAAAAACTTAGATGATTAGGTAATAATTCATTGCCCAAGAAATAATGTCTATGTGAATGGCAATGAAAGCATATTAACAACGCTGTGTTTCTTTTCCAAGTACCTGGAACTGCCTTTCCAACCAAGTGTACATATTGTCTCAATTCTACTACCCACCAATAGATTTTAATAAGGCTCTATTGGCCCTAACCGGTTTGGCTCAGTGGATAGAACATTGGACTGTGGACTCAAGGGTTCCAGGTTAGATACTGGTCAAGGGCATGTGCTTCAGTTGCAGGCACATACTCAGTAGGGAGTGTGCAGGAGGCAGCTTATCGATATTTCTCTCTCATCGATGTTCCTAACTCTCTATCCCTCTCCCTTCCTCTCTGTAAAAAATCAATAAAATATATTTTTTTAAATAAATAAGGCTACATTGATTCATACCAGCTCATTTACTAATGCTTTATAACACACTCTGGCAAGAATAGTTGCAATGTACTACTTTTTAGCAATTCAGTTTTATATGAACTGGACATGCAGTTTATAAGAATATGACAAAACAATTTTTAAGCAATAAAATAATTTACTTTAGCATTTTATTAATTGGTAGATCCATATCCTGTATTTTCAACCTAAAAAGGATGAAAGCAAATTTTCTCTAGATAGGACCAGCTTCTGCGATTTCTGCTAGTGCTGTCACCCTTGTGACTTAGAAGAATCAGGAAAATTTAATTACCAAGTTTGAATTAAGTCCTTGAAAAGTACAGTACAATGGCTTCGGCTTATTGCAAGCACTTTAGGAAGTGGTTATTTCAGTCTAATAACTGACTGGCTCAATTAAAAGGAGACAGGAAAACCATTTCCTGAAGCAGGCACTGTGTTATTCACTGCTGTCACTAGTAAGCCAGTGGTTCTTTATTTTGTCCCATCCTGGTCAATTTGAAGGGTATGGTACAACCTATTTTTTTATTCACTTCATCAGGAACTCTCAGCCAGGAGATGGGAGTGCATCAGAATTCAGGGTGAGATTACATGAGCAATTAGAACCTTGAATGATTCTAATATATCAAGATACACAGCCATATGGGAATTCTTGCTCCCAATCAAATGAAAATCTCATCTAAAACCTATGCTTTGCAGGAGACGAACTAGCACATAGCAGAACACTGCTATTAATTTAACTTACAATAAGTGCAGCAGAAAACAATCAGAGACATGCTTCTATTATTTAGAAAACTTTTAAGAATATTTAGAAAATTTTTAATATGTAAATGTGGTTTCAATTATAACTTTTATGAAATTTAAATACAGATCTTGCATTTTCTATGAACATTTAACATCCAAATTGAGAGTTGCTATATGAGTCAAATGCACAACAGATTTCATAGAATAAAAAAAGTAAAATAGATCATTTATATTTTATATTGGTTATATATTGAAATAATATTTAAATATATTGCATTAAGTAAAATATATTGATGTTCATTTAATCTTTTTATTCTATTTTTAATATGCCTTCTAGAAATTTTATAAATTATACATATAGTTTGCATTACATTTTTATTGGAAAATGTGAGCTGAGGAAAATGAAATATGGTTGCAGGGCAATCTTAAAAGCTCAGTGGTCATGAATTTAAAGTGAAACCAGTCATCAAGGCTTTATGATTTTTCTCCATCCATAAGCAACGGTATGTGTGGAGTAGGCAGACTATTGGATTTAAGTAAAGTTGGACTCTTGTCAAGTACAACAAAGCAAAAGAAGGTAAAAGTGTTATCAAGGGAATTATTGAAATTATTGTAAAATTTAAGCTAAGTGGTGGAATAAGGAGGTGCAAGGGTTAAGAGAAATGAAAAATGTACAGCCAGTGGATTCCTGAACTTGGTGAATTTTATACTTATTGGAGACAAATTACAAGAAGAATGAGAGGGATAAGAAATAGCGGTTAGAGTGTGAGCTTGAAATTGAAATTATTGTGTAGTTTTGATAGCAACAAGGTTTAGGGGTATGATCATAAGAGTGAATGACTGATATAAGGTGGTAAAGAATAGGAATTAAAAGAACTGGGAGGTCAGGAATTAAAGTACAATGGATAAATAAAATTAACAATTCAGAAAGGAATAATATTGAAGTGAGGGGTTGTAATCCAAAAGCAAAATCTTTAGGAAATGAGTGGGATGATTTGGAGTAATATAAATTACTACAGCAAAGAGGATGGTAAGTAGAAAATCTTGGGAATCGAGGTTCCAAGTTGGAAGTTTTGAGGTGGGATAAGGGAACTATCTATCCCAGCCTAGTGACATTTGGCACATAAGACTAGAAAACCAGTCATGACATGAAAGTTGTACAGAGGAGAGAACCAAAATGGTGGCATATATGTGCTGCGTCTCACAACCACACCAAAACTACAACTAAAAGACAAAACGACTATCCCCCAGAACCAAGGGAAAGCTGGCGGAGTGGAAGTTCTACAACTAGAACAATAGAAAAAAAAAGTGCATTGAGACCTGGTAGGGAGTACAGAGGCTTAGAAAGACAGAGGTACAGAGACAAGTCCGAATCGGGCTGGTGTGTGCTGTTTTTTTTCAATTGGGAGGAAGTTACAAGTTCCCAACTCTCTGAACTCCAGTTTTCCAGCAAGATTCTGGGGACCTAGACTCATACAGGGAGAAACTGGACTGTCTGCCATCGGGTCGGAAAGGGAGGGTGGCCTTCTCACAGAGATGTGCACAGGAATCATTGTTTACTGCGCTGGGGCACGGGATGGTGCCGGGTGGGGGGGGTGGTGGAGGACAGAACACAACACAGCAGAAAGGGCTGACTGGCAGACAGTGCTGTTTGCCATACCCTAGCCTAGTGATTCTCTGAGACCCCACCCCGCCCAATTTACAAACCCACCCAGCTGTGCAAAGCAGCTTTTGCATATGAATGACCTGCCCTCTAGCAGCTTAACCTAACAAATTACAACTGGGTCAGACAACTCCAAAACTTCCAAACTCCAAGCAAAGAGGAGAAATGTACAGATATCCCTGTAGCTCCTGCTGGGTGGCCTCAGACACTAGCTGACGACTTGCACCTCCTTGGAGACACAGGAACCAGTGTACCTAGAGGTTAATGTGAGACATCACCAGATTTCAACTCCTCACATGCATAAGTGACACACTCAAGACGCAGACTTGGCAAGCACCAAAGCCCCACTGAAGTAAGTCCTGCCCAATAGGGGTGTCTCCAGCACAGCAGTTCTTCCATTAATAGGCACAGCTAATCCTTATAGTCAATTGGCCTGGAGTTCAATTCCTCCCAGTACCAATAGCAATCAAAGCCTAACTACAACAAAACTGTGTACCCAGCCCAAAAAGGAGTGCACCAAGAGTGTCCACCTCAGGTGATTGGGAAGGCGGAGCTACTGGGCCATAAAGGACAACTAGCACACAAAGCCACTCCATCAACACAGGGAAGTAGCCAAAATTCAGAGACAAAGAAACATGTTGTGAATGAAAGAAATGGAGGAAAACAAACTACTGGACATAGAGTTCAAAACCCCACTTATTAGGTTACTCAAGAATCTTCTACAAATTGCCAAGAAACTTAGTGAGACCTCTGAGAAACTTAGTGAGACCTTCAAGGATCTTAATAAGAATACAAAAAAAAAAAATGGAAAGGACCATTGAGAAATTAAGCATACACTGTCTAAAATAAAGAATAATATACAGAAATCCAACAACAGATTAGAGGACCTCAAGAATCAAACCAAAGGTCTGAAATATGAAGAAGCAAAAAACATCCAACCAGAAAAACAAAAAAGAAAAAAGAGTCCAACAATATGAATATAGTGTAAGGAGCCTCTGGGACAACTTCAAGTGTACCAATATCCAAATTATAGGGGTGCCAGAAGAAGTGAGAGCAAGATACTGAAAACCTATTTGAAGAAATAATGCCTGAAAACTTTACCTATCTGGTGAAAGAAATGGGCTTACAAGTCTAAGAAGCACAGAGAACCCCAAACAAAAGGAATCCAAAGAGGACCATACCAAGACACATCATAATTAAAATACCAAGGGCAAAAGACAGAGAATCTTGCAAGCAGCAAGAGAAAAACAATTTAGTTACCTACAAGGGAGTACTCATATGACTGTCAGCTGATTTCTCAACAGAAACTATGCAGGCCAGAAGGGAGTGGCAAGAAATATTTAAAGTGATGAATAGCAAAAACCTATAACCAAGAGTACTCTACCCAGCAAAGCTATCATTCAGAATTGAAGGTCAGATAAAGAACTTCACAGACAAAAAAAAAGCTAAAGGAGTTCATCACCACCAAACCAGGATTATATGAAATGCTGAAGGGTATTTTTAAGAAGAGGAAGAAGAAGAAAAAGGTAAAGATAAAAATTATGAACAACAAAGTGATAACAAATACATACCTATCAGCAAATGAATCTAAAAATCAAGTGAAGAGAATAAACTGGTGAATATAATAGAATTAGAGGCATAGAAAGGGAATGGACTGATAATTCTCAGGGAGAAGGGGGTGTGAGGGGTGTGGGAAGAGATTGGACAAAAATCTTACACCTATGGATGAGGACAGTGGCGGGAGTAAGGGCATGGGGTGGAGGGTGGGGAATCAGGTGGAGGGGAGCTATTGTGGTGAGTGGGGAGAAGAGAAACATTTGTAATAAACTGAACAATAAAGTTTTTTTAAAAAAAAAGTTGTACAGAGGATGATGTGTTCTCAAGGAAAATTCAGTTTTTTGTTTAAGAAATATAAGGCATCACAGAAGAGACTAGCAATGGGCCACAGGTCCCAGAGGGCACAATGGAAGGCTTTCTGAATGGAAGACCAGAATAGATGAGGAGAGGGTTGACCAGGGAGATTGGTGTTTCTTTAATGAATGACATAAGAGTATTAATGGGCCAATGAGATTGGTCCTGTGGTTCTCATGGAAGATTGTAGAGATAAACTATGAATTTTATGAGTGTCTGGGCCACCTTTACTCCTACTATGAGGTAAAGAATCCCAGGAAGGTGTTTTAATTTTTGCTTTACCAGCCTTTGACCGTGAAAGCTTAGCATTTAAACTGAGATAACTAAAATATTCCAGTTGCTTGTCTATTTTTCTCAAGACTAATAGTTTTGTTTTATATATTTTAATGTTAGCTAATTATATACAAAATTTTATAACTATTATTTTTATTCTTTTTATATGAATAGTACAAACTTTGATCTCACTTTTGTTTTAGTTGACCCAAAAGATGTTTTATAAATTTTTTATATTTAACCTTAGTGGTTCATTTTGTTTCAGATATAAATCTTACAAATAACATTCAGTAAGGTGAGTTTATACATGTGTATAGATGATAAACAATTTAAGAATCTCTTATATAATAAAAAATTTAAGCCATCTCCATTTATTGTGGTAACTGATATGCTTAGTGTTACGTTTGCCATCTTCATTTTTCAAATCATCATTTTTTATTTTCCTGATTTTTCTATAATAATCAAAATAACTCTACTTATTTATTATTCACTAGAGGCCCGGTGCATGAAAATTCATGCACTGGAGGGTAGTCCCTCAGCTTGGCCTGCCCCATCTCACAGTCCAGGAGCCTTCAGGGGCCGGAGGCAACCCAGCGATCAGGGGAAGGCAACACCCCATCAACCTCTATTGCTGCCACTGACAGCAGCGCAAGCCTCAGCTGGTCCTGGTTACGGGAGCCTCGGGCAGCCTTGGGTGGCTGGTCAGCCACTATCTGAGGCTTGCCTTCACCTCAGACCAGCCCTGGGGAGCTGGAAAGCCTCCATAAGGCTTGCCTGTGCCTCAGGTCCACCTTGGGTGGCTGGGGGGCTGAGAGGATTGGGGGACTCCAGAAGCAAGTGCCCCATTGGGGCTAAGGGAACTAGGCACTGCCATCTTATGGCTGTGGGCGCCACCATTTTTGAGCGCATGGCAGTCAATTAACATATTCCCTCCTTATTGGCTGTGGGCACTGCCATCTTTGAGGGCAGGGCAATCAATTAGCATATTCCCACCTTATTGGCCGTAGGCGCTGCTATTTTTGCAATGGCATGAGGGTCAATTAGCATATTCCCTCTTCATTAGATAGAATTAGTGATTTAGAAGTTTTCTATGAGCATTTACCTTTAAATTGCTTTTAAAATGTTTGTTGTGTCCCTACCAACTCTCAGAAAGAAATTTGCTTAATTTTTACTTCTCTTGCCCACCACTTAGCAAATACATATATAATCTAGAATCTATTTAATCCCTTTCTTATTTCAGTGGAAATTTGAAATGTGGAGGGCTTAGTGACACACAGTTGGGTGGTTTCCCTGACTACAAGATAATCATAGAACTCTATGTATAGTAGTATTCAAAGTATATTGGTCCCCTAAAGTGCATAAAACAGTAAATCACTGCATTTAATATGTGAAATACATTCTGAGGTACTGGTGGGCATGATAAGCAAGATTATAGGAAGCTGTTTAAAAGTAATACTATCTCATGCCTGATTAATGTACTATAATATGGCACATGCTTAATGAGAGAATCATTAACTGGAATATAATTAGGTTTCAAAATCAGTCCCTAGTCAATCATTTGCTTTTAAATACACCTAAGAGTAAATAATCTCAACTATTTGGGTTTTCATCTTCACCTTGTCTTCAACATAAACAGAGGGGATTCTGTAGCATGTTCATAGATGGACCAGACCCCTCAATCTGCCAAAGCAACACTCTTTGAGAAATGCTTCCCTAGGATGCCCCCAAAGAGGGTCGGGTCTGTTTTTAAGTTACGTTGAGTTCTGTATTTATTTGCCACTGATTTACCAAGGCACTTTCTTATTAAAAGCTCTTGGTAGGTTCAACACTAAGACACTTGTTTAATCCTTTGTGACCTAAAGTTATTTGACCATACAATCTTTTGCTTGCTTTACATAGGCCAGTGGTTGGCAAACAGCGGCTCACAAGCCACATTCGGCTCGGGAGCTGTGGTTTGCCACTCTGTTGACTGATGAGTTTGCCGACCACTGACATAGGCAATTTATTTGCAATGAAGTCTATTTGGGGAAGTTTGCTGCATGATGTTCTGTTGTGAAATATTTAGAAGAGTCACTTCATTTCTTTAGAGTTCTTTATTACAAAGCTCCTAAAGTATTTCTGGTATCTTTGATATCTTCTAGAATTTTAATGAATATCTCTGTCAATTTTGATTTTCAACTCCCCCTTCCTCCTTCCCTACTCAGTTCTGTAAAAAATCTCAAATATAAACCCAATGGTGGAAATGGACCAGGAAATTATATGTACAGGCACACATACTCAAGCTCACCTCTATTCTCTTATCTAAGGATTTGGTAACATGTCAAGCTTATAATACTCACTCCCTTATCTCTTACTGTGTTTTTCTGTTCCCTGTGGAAACCAACTTCTGGCAGGCCACCCCACGCATAGATACACACAACTATAGCCCATGTTCCCTGGAACTCTCTACAGTTATGTACATGTCTGTCTCTCTAGTTAGATTCTCAGTTTCTTGAGGGAGACCTCCAAAACATATTTATTTTTGTATCTGTACTATATGTAATATAAATACTTGAATATTGCCAAATTAGTGAGTCATACAACACATTTAAAAAGTGAAAAATTGTTAAGTTTCCTAACTTCTCAATAGTTTCAAATGTAGACATTCAACCTAAAGTTGCCAAGACAGGACTTTAACTATACTGTCATGGTGTGTTTATGTCCATCTCCAAATACTTGGCACATTGAAGTGTTCTATTTTATTTTTTATTGAATTTATTGGGGTGATATTGGTTAATAAAATTATATAGGTTTCAAGTATACAATTCTATAATACAGTATCTATATATTATGTGTTCACCCTCCAAGTCAAATCTCCTTCATCAACATTTAACCCTCCTTTACACTCTTCTACTTCACCCCAACCCCTTTCTTTCTGATAATCTTTGGTTATAAGTTTGTTTTTGCTTAATCCTTTAATCTTTTCAGCCCTTTGCCCCAACGCCCCTTTCCTTTGAAGCTGTCATCCTTCTCTCAAGCTGTGAGTCTATTTCTGTTTTGTTTCTTTTTGTTAGTTCATTTTGTTTATTAGATTTCACATATGAGTGAAATCATATTGTATTTGTCTTTCTCTGGTTTATTTCACTTAGCGCAATACTCTCTAGGTCCATCCATACTATCACAAAAGGTAAGATTCCATTCTTTTTTACAGTCGAGTAGTATTTCATTGTGTAAATGCAAAAAGAAGACATGAAATTAAAGGCATGTTCTACAAAAGTGAATGAAGGAAAAAAATCCTTATATTTTTACTTTTGTAATGAAAATCCATTCAACATTTTTTATAACAGCTCTACCACACACATGCATAAAAAAAATACACAAAATCAGGATTAACAAAAGGCAAAGGTAAATAGATAAAGACAAAAATGATAAAACCTTAGGTTTATGAATGAATAAGAAGCAGCAGCTAGCCATATAGAAAATATGGGGGAGGAGGAAGAGTAATTCACCGAAGATAAAATACAAATGACGATAAATATGAAAAGCTACTCAACCTCACTAATAGTCAGAAAAATGCATATCAATATAACAAGATTATATTTTGAACCATCATTGTAGAAATTTAAAAGATTTATAATATCCAGAGCTGACAGTGATAAATGGAAATAAGTACTTTTATACACTGTTGGTGGGAGTATAAATTGATAAACCTATTTTGAAGAGCATTTGACATATCTCAAAATTGCAATTTGCAACTTTTAGCCAAGTTGGACTCTCTTCTACAGAACTGCTTTCACATGAGAAAAAGACTTATTTAGAATACTGATAAAAACATTGTTTATAATAGAAAAAAATTGAAAACCAATATCCTCCAGTGCAAGAATTTTAAATTAATAATTATGCATTCATACTATTAAATACTATGCAGACAATAACTTGAATAATGAATAATAAGGAGTAATGAAGCGTGGATTGACTTGAAAAGATCTTAAAACATATTGTTAAGTAAACAAATTAAAGGTCTATTGAAAATTTTTAATTTGAGCATACTATTTATAGAAATGTGTGTTATTGAATGAATGAATCTGTGACTTGCAAAGTTCTTTAAGCTACTCAAATCTGTTGCACTGATCTGTTTTATATGAAATGCTACATTTCAAATGAAAAAGACAAATATGTTGAAACAGAGTTAGTGTGATACCAAATTCAACAGTTATTACTTATTGGTAGAGGGATGAAAAGGAGCTGATATGTTTTAAACTAAATAGTTCTATATAATTTGAATCATTTGGAACAAAATTATATTACACATGCAATTTTAAAAATACATTTGCCCTCTAGTAACAATAATGTTTGTAAAGCCTGCCCAACTTAGTACTTATATGCCAAGCAGTTGAAAGTTTATAATAATTGTTATAGACATGTGAGCAGCATCACACACTGACTCTTATGAGCAAAAAGCCCCCCAAATTATTTCTTAAATAATGCTCAGCCCATCTAATATAATTTAAATTAAGCCTATTCCTTTCCTTCTTATGTAGACTATTTCTCAGACCACCTGGTAGACTTGAGACAGTAGCCAACCCTCATATACAACTAATCTATCAGAGGAAGGTGAGTGATATGATAAAAACCATTATGACTTTAAACAGGTCAAAGGAGTGCAGATGCAATAAAAATGTCTCAACTCTGATCCCTCACCAGTTCATTTTTCAAAGCACCATTGAAAGCTAACACTAAGATGAATGAAGAAAAGTAAATCATCCCCAGGGATTAATAAAGATACTGTATATAGAAGTGTTAGTATTTATAACCCACGACCCTTGTACTTATTGACATAAAGAACAGATAATATCTGTCTATACTGCCATACAATTTTATAATGCTAGGCAAGTAACGTCTCAAATTCCATTAAAAGACTATGATTCCTCACTGCTCATCTTGAAAATCCTTTGGCAGAAGTAATGATCTCCCTATTAAATTGTGGTGGAGTCATTTGTGCTCAATAGAGAGTGCATTTAGTTCAAGCAATGCATTTTCCAGCAGCGTGAACTCTAACACAGAAGCCCACTGTGCACAGCTCATGTGTTCTATGGCTATTTTTCCTGTGAAGGACACCAAAAACTATTTAAGAGCTCATTTTCCTCTTGTTCTGTCATCTGTATACTCCATGGACACCTTATCTGTCACTACTCAATTGTTCAAAACAAAATGCAGTCCCTCGTATTGTACTGTAAGAATTTATAAACACAGAGATGACCCACCTAGTTTACAACTGAAATGTAACAAATATCATCAATGGGCTGGAACCTGACTACATCTTTAATAATAAACAGTAAAACCTTCCCTTTCATTTTAAGTTCATTCCTATAAGATTTATAGAAACTTTTTATAGCACTTTTAAAATATCATTTTTATTGGATGTATCTGCATTTTGAGACAGAAACTTTTAGAAATATCTTTCCCCTTTAAGTAAAAAAGAAGTCTTTGAATACTTTCAAATTATTTTTAATTAAGCTAAATTCTCTTAATGTCAGATAAGTCAGCTTTTATTGACACCATGCTCTTGTGACCATGTACAATTTTAATTGCATTATGTAATTTTTTTTTCCTGACCATAATATTAAAAAAAAAAAGAGGACTTTTTGGTAGCTATCTGCCTTATATTCCTACATTTCCTCTGATGTATGCAACAACATTCATTCAACAAGGATAGCTCCTGGTAATAACGCTTAATTGGGAAAAAATTATAGAAAATAAACAGCATAGGTTTGCCTGAGGGAGGAATCCAAGATGGTGGCATAGGTAAACACCTACACTGCTGCCTCGCACAACAATTCCAAAACTACAACTAAAAGACAGAACGGACATCATCCAGAACCACAGGAAAGCTGGCTGAGTGGAAATTCTACAACTGAAAGGACAGAGAGGGGCTCACGGAGACCCAGAGGAGCTGCAAAAAGCTGAGGTAGGGAGACGTGCACGTGCAGAGAGTGGGTGCCAAAGAACCTGGCTGGCTTTCTCTGGCGGGAGGGAAATGGAGACTTCCAATGGCAGTGAACCCCTTATCCTACGACACTAAACCCCAGATCTAGCCAAAACTCAAATGGGGAGAGCTTGGACTGTGAAAAGGGAGAAGTGCACAGAAATTTAGGGGAGTCGCAAAAGATCAGAAGTCTAGTGGCGCACACGGCACTGCTCGCAGAGAACCGACTGCTGATTGTGCCACTGGCTTTCACAAGTGGGCAGGAGACAGACCCTCCCAGTTGTGCCATTTCTAACTCCACTAAACCCCAGTTTCGGGCTAAACCCTGGGGACCCAGACTCATATAGTCCCAGAGCGCAGGGGAGTCAGAGGGGAAGCAGTCTAGAGGCACCACGAGAGAGAGCACGGTGGGCACAGGGACTGATCCAGCCATTACCCAGCCACGTGAGACTCAGGGGCCATGGAGGGCGGAGCGGACTGGAAGGCAAGGTGGGCCCTTAAGCCCTGAGACTCCACCCATCCCAAGCTCAACAGAGAGGCTTTTGCAGTTTTGCAAGTCTGTTATCGTAAGGCTGAATACAACACAGAAGTTCTCCCGGCATAGTGAAAATGTCAAGACAAGGGAAGGGATCATAAACAAAAGAAATGAGGAAAACTAACGACTGGATATAGAGTTCAAAACCATGGTTATAAGGTTTTTCAAGAATATCCTAGAAAAGTTGGATAAAGTTAGCAAGTCCCAAGAGGGGATGAAAAAGATCCAACTAGAAATGGAAAAGGACCAACTAGAATTTATACACTGACTGAAATAAAAAATATTATTCAGAGACCTAACAGCAGACTCGAGGAAGGCAAGAATCAAGTCAAAAACTTGAAATATAAAGAATCAGAAAACACTCAACTGGAAAAGCAAGAAGAAAAAAGAATCCAAAAATGTGAAGATAATGTAAGGAGCCTCTGGGACAGCTTCAAGCGTACCAACATCAGAATTGTGGGAGTGCCAGAGGAAGAGAGAGAGCAAGATACTGAAAACCTATTTAAAGAAATAATGACTGAAAACTTCCCATAGCTGGTAAAAGAAATTGACTTACAAGTCCAGGAAGCACACAGAACCCCATATAAAAGGAATCCAAAGAGGACTACACCAAGACACATCAGAATTAAAATACCAAGAGCAAAAGACAAAGAGAGAATATTAAAAACAGCAAGAGAAAAACAGTTCATTACCTACAAGGGAGCACCCATATATGACTCTCTGCTGATTTCTCAACAGAAACGATGCAGACCATACAGGAGTGGCAAAAAATATTCAACGTGATGAATAGCAAGAACCTACAACCAAGAATACTCTATCCAACAAAGCTATCATTCAGAATTGAAGGGCAGATAAAGAGCTCCACAGATAAGAAAAAGCTAAAGGAGTTCATCAACTCCAAACCAGTATTATATGAAATGCTGAAAGGTACTCTTTTAGAAGAGGAAGAAGAAAAAGGTAAGAGATAAAAAATTATGAACAACAAATACATATCTACCAACAAGTGAATCTAAAAATTAAGTGAATTAAAAATTTGATCAACAGAATAAACTGGTGAATATAATAGAATCAGGAGCACAGAAAGGGAGTGGACTGATAATTCGCAGGGGGAAAGGGGTGAGGGGTGTACAGGGAGAGACTGGACAAAAATCATACACCTATGGATGAGATCAACGGGAGGGAGGTAAGGGTAGAGGGAAAGGTTGGAGCCGGGTGGAGGGGAGCTATGGAGGGGAAAAAAGGAAACAAATGTAATAATCTGAATAATAAAGATTTAATTTAAAGAAAAAAAATAAACAGCATACATTAGTGCAGATGTAGTAACTATAAAGGATAATCAAGTCACCCTCTGAGGTAATCAGTTGCTTTTCAAATTTGGACCAGAATTAAAGTAACGAAAAATGAAACTTTATGATTTTACAGAGAGAAGAGTAGTTGGCAAAAAATAACTTGTCACAGTTTAATTTGAAGTTTTCTAGTTTATTAAAAAATTTTCTTCTTGAATTCTAAATTCCCTGAAGCATTGTCAGTCCAAGGACAGGGTAGCTCCAAGGTTAAGTCAGCTGGGAACCAACTCCACAAAAGACCTGTGAATTTTTTTCCATGTCATTGCCCCTCTCTGTTTAGCTTAGCTTTATTTCTGGCTGCAAAATAACTGCTGAATCCCAGCCAGACTTATTTTCAGAGGAAGAAGAGAAATTGTTCACTAAGGATTTCAGAAGCCCCCCAGCTGACTTCTCCTATTACAATGGCCAAAGCCTGTGCCTAAATTAATCACAGGCAAAGAGAATAGGATTACCACCAATAGTTCAGTGAACATGATTACATGGAATAGTGTGGATTACCCAATGCAATTCAAGTTCTGCTCAAAAGGAAGAAATCGTTTGGTGAATGTTTATAGGATAGAGATTAAATAGAATCTACCTGCTACTCTCTGGATTTATTGTTTGTTTATACATGTCCATTTGCCTATGAAAATATATGATCATTGAGCATGAGTGCTAGTTTATATGAATATTTGTATTTTAAGTGCATGTTACATGTTCAGTAAGTATTTTTCAATTAATGAATGGATAAATACCTAATCGATCAAATAGGAAAAAAAAAACATTACTGTGAAGTTAAAAAAACTTAAGTTTTGAGATGCCTTGTAAAAACTATAAAAATGTGGTGCTATGGTCATCTCTTTTTTGAAAACTAGAAGCCCAGTGCATGAAACTCATGCACCAGGGGAGGGGTGTCCCTCAGCCTGGTCACCCCCAACTATCCTCCCCTGCAGGCCTGGTCCCTTCCAGTCTCCCTCCCCTGCTGCCCTGTTTGCCCCCACTGCCCTCCCCTTCCAGCTGATTGCCTACAACTGTGCTACCCTTCTGGCCATCTTGTGGCAGCCATCTTGTGGTGGCCATCTTGTGACAACATTGCACGACGGCTTCGTGCTACCTAGGCTTTTATTATATATAAGATAGGATTTGCAAAAATAAGATGTCTTTACTGTGATTAGTTAAAATTGCTGACTCCATTCTGAGTGACTAATCCTCCCTGACATTTCTTCCAATGTTAGAGTGACCATGAGCATTTGGGGACTCCATCTATCAAAAAGTTGAGATAAGCCAAGACTGGTTTGGCTCAGTGGATAGAACATCGGCCTGCAGACTGGAATATCTCCAGTTATTGTAACAAGGAGAAAGGGAGTGACAAATAGCACGTTGACTATTAGAAGTTTTGACTAGAAGTGATGCCCATCATTTCTACTTACATTTTATTGACCACAGCAAGTCACATGGTCATGTCTAACTTAAAAGAAGTGGGCAAAAATTATTTCTTCTTTACTTAGAAGGAGAAGAACAGATACTTGTAAACAACCAATCATTACTATAGGTACTATTATCATTAGTTGGCATATTGGCATGAACAAAATTAACTAGCCAAAGATTGCACAAAGAATAAAATATGAGGTTAAGATGCAAAGCTTGACTTCTAGACTTCTATCTCCTTTGATGTAAATTATTTGCTAAGTTCCTAAACTCTGGAATAACAACTAAGCATTACCTCGAGCATTGCATTCTAGCTGAGAAATTATGACAAATAATACAAGCAAGATCCACATATTTTCTAGTTTAATGAGCAATATAGCTTATGCTCTCAATCGTTCTATTCATTCAACAAACATTTCTAACGGACATTTAGAAATTATAAATGAATATAATCTATATATATAAAAGCCCAGTGACTGGAATGGCAGAATGACCAGAATGATTGGTGGCTATGATTTGCACTGTAGCAGCCAACCAGCCTGATCTGGGCCCTGATAACCCTTCCCCACAGCCATCTTCACCCCTGATTGGTCCCCACCCCTATCAGGGGTGAGGCAGCCAGCCAACTGCCCATGGCCCCTCCCCGCTGCCTGCCCAGCCTGATGGGCTCCCATGGGCGGGCCAGCTGGACCCCACCTATGCACCAATTCATGCAGCAGGCCTCTAGTTGTTTATAAAAGGTTAACATGGTGACCTGGCTGGTGTTGCTCAGTGGTTGAACATCAATCTATGAACCAGAAGGTCACAGTTTGATTCCCTGTCAGGGCTCAGTTTGCAGGCTCAGTCCCCAGTGTAGGTATGCAGGAGGCAGCAGACCAATGATTCTCTCTCATCATTGATGTTTCTATCTCTCTTTCCATCTCCCTTCCTCTCTCAAATCAATAAAGATATTTTTTTAAAAAACTTTTAAAAAATGAACATGGTGGGTGGATGATGCGGGCATGCTAACTAGCCATCTCAGACAGTGATTCAAGAAAAATTGATTTTATTTAAGGAAAGGGGATGGGGGAAAGGACTTTCAAAGGGAAGGGTTGCACAGCATCGAGCTAAGTGGACATTGGGTCAATGATGCCAGCACCCAGCAGCTAGAGTTTCATCCTTATATGCAGTCACTGGTGGGAAACTTGTAGTCAGTGAGTTTGGAGGCTGAGCTGGTAGGCTTGGAATGCAGATGGGATGCAGGTGTGTGATCACATGTCTTTAGGACAGTTTCCATTCCTTGTATGGTCTGACTCCCGGTATCCAGTGAGCTTTTTCTGATCTTTTATTCTTCTGTGGCAGAAAGCTTACAAATGGCTGTTAAGGATTGTATCGCCCTGTAGTCCTAACTGTTTGTTTGTTTGTTTGTTTGTTTGTTTGTTATGTGTTGTTGCATTGAAAAAGCTAAGAGGAGGAAATTCACCTAACACTGACTGGAAGAAGAAACTACCTGGAGATTAAAGGGTCATTTATTGAACATCTGACAACTATACTTACTCATTTCTAATGATCAATAGCCTGAATGCCCTTCTGTCCTTCTTTCCTTCCTTCCTCCCTTCCTCCCTCCTCCTTATTCTCCTTCTCTCCCTCCCTTCCTTCTCTCCTTCTTTTGTACCATCTTCTCTTTCATAAAAATTTATTGTATTCCTGGGAGATGACAGGTATTAGGAATTGAAGAGATAAACAGAAATAAATTCTGTCCTCTGTCCTCAAGTAAGTAACAATCATAACCATAAATGAGATGCACAAATGCAATATAAGATTCAATGAGATACACTGAAAGTCTTCCGGAATTCAAACTCTACACATATGCCTGATTTTATAAGGGCAGGACCAAACTATAATTTGCCAGGATATGTTTATTACAACTCTCAGCCTGTAAATTTATTAGCATCCTCTCCAACACATAAGACCTTTGGTATCATTCACTGATGTGTTTATAGCTGACATGTGCTATCTATCTTTCTGGGCTTTTGTGCCCATATTTGTTTATATTAACACATGGTGCTATAGCTGTATGCCTAGATAAGATTTCAAGTGTTTTTACTGAAGTCACTCAGAATTATAGTAAAAAGAAGCCTCAATAAACAAAGAACCCTGGATTTCAGATTCTGTGTTTTTTGGCATCTGTTAGTAAATACCCTACTACCTTCACTGGCCTTAGGGTATATTGTTTACCTGTGGCACAGGAAAATAAAACCTCCCATATTTTGTTGGGAAAATTCCTGTGTCTGATGCTCTGGATTCTGAGAGTTGTTTACAGCCATCTGGCAGGAAGTGTTACTTGTACTTCACCTGCAATGATTTGTGTGTCAGGCTTTTTGTCTTATAGTGCATGAAAAGGACAAATGAAAGTCCTTTTCCCTGCAATATCTCTCCTCCTCATAAAAGTTACTTTTCTAAACTTTAATTACTAGCATAATATCCTGCCTCTATTCTCAGTGTCCAAGTTCCACTTTGCTTTCTTTTCCAATTAAATCTTTTTCAAGAACAAGGATAACATTTGTACTATGTTACAACTGGCAAATGTCTTATCTTAACCTGTGTCTTCAGTTTTCTGAATGGAAGTACAGGTGGTTGTACATTTGTTAAAACATTATGGACACTGTAGCTATCATGGTGTATTAAAAAATGCTAGTATTTTGCAAGAAGGTCAAACTGGAAGCAAGTATTCTGTTTCATTTTAAATTGTCAGAGATTGTAATATAATGAAATACAATAAGCATACGTATTTCCTATTTCAAAATGACTGAGGGATTGTGAGAAAGGATTCTGATTTAAGTTATTTTGAACTATATTTTAATTTGTATCCATGACATATATCTTTCCACATAGTTACTTTTACAGCAGATGCTAGAATTTTGTTGAAAACATTGTTTTTAGTATGACTATTAAAAGTTTTGGAAAACAAAACAAATAAAAGAGCTATTTTCGTAGTAATGCTGCATAATAAACAGCCCCCAAAGAAGTCCCAGTGGGCCGAAGCCGGTTTGGCTCAGTGCATAGAGCGTCGGCCTGAGGACTGAGGGGTCCCAAGTTCGATTCCGGTCAGGGGCATGTACATTGGTTGCGGGCACATCCCCAGTAGGGGGCGTGCAGGAGGCGGCTGATCGATGTCTCTCTCTCATTGATGTTTCTGGCTTTCTATCCCTTTCCCTTCCTCTCTGTGAAAAATCAATAAAAATATTTTTTTTAAAAAAAAGTCTCAGTGGCTTACAACTAGCCTATGTTTTCCCAATCATGAGTCGACAGGTCCACAGTGGCAGCTCTGTTTAAAATGTCAGTGAGGCTCAGGTTTGCTCCACATTTCTCATTCTGGGACCTAGATGGCAGGAGCAGCAGCTCTCTGGAGCATGTCCTTCTGCTCGTGTAGGGCAGGAGTGCCCACGTGATAGACAAACAGTGCATATATACTGAAGCCCAGATCGGATATGATGTATGTTACCTCACTCACTTTACATTGACCAAACAGGTCTCTGGCCAAGTTCAGAGTCTGTGAGGCAGGGGCATACGTTTTACTCAGTGACCAATGACCAGGGCAGGGAGAGAACAGGGAGACCTGTGACCAAATAATACAATTTGCCATAAGGATTAATTAGCACTCTCTGTCTTCCCCCAATGGAATATGGTTATTACCAATAGAAATGTCTAACCATGTATTGCAAGAAAAGCTACCTTTATTGGTTGGAGTATATTTCTTCAGTTCTTTGATATGTAGCTTTCTTCTTCAATTTATATTTTATGCCTTCAGTTTGGGTCAAATATATGTTTCTATCATAATTCACTGGAATTTACATAAAACCACCTAATAATATGGTTCTTTTCCAAATCACCATTTTTTTAGGTACCATGCACTTCTATCCATTTCTCTAAATTAGACTACAACTTTTTCAAAAACTAACTTCAGCTCAGACTCACTTCTAAATATAAAGAAATAATTATTTCAGAGAGTAAACCTCCTCTTATCTGTAATAAAGCTGTACCCTCTTACTAAATATTTTTTGTGTATTTAAATTTGTCATTATTAATTGAGCAAACCAAACTATAGATTATACCAATGTTTTATATGCTCAATGTAATTTTACCTTTATTTCCTCAAAGTTATTTCCTGTGAACCTTGACATGCCTTAAAATTGCTAAAACATTTCATTAGTTGGAATAGTCAAAAAATTTAAATATCTTTGGTTTAGTTTTACACAGATTAAACTCATAACAACAGATAACATCTGAAGTAATTGCATTTTTGCCAAATTATAGCATCTGTAGATAATCACAACTTATGAAATAATATGAAAGTTCACAGAATAAACAGTAAACTTTGATATTTGTATTAGAAATTGGCCAAATGGTCCATGTTCATTCGAACATCTGTGCTGTTTAGCTATTCACAAGTCTCAGGAAATAATAGCTCAGCCAACAATTTGTCCTTTCAGTGTCATAGTAAGATGTATGCTCAATTCTCTTAACATCCATGATAGACTGACATATATGTTTGATTTTAGCTAGATTTATAAAAACTAGTGGCCTGGTGCATGAAATTTATGCATGGGGGAAGAAGGAGAGTGTCCCTCAGCCTTGCCTGCACTCTCTCCAAGCTGGAACCCTTCAGGGTATATCTGACTGCCCTTCTCACAATCCAGGACCACTGGCTCCTTACTACTTGCCTGCCTGCCTGCCTGATTGCCCCTAACCACTTCTGCCTGCCAACCTGATGGCCCCCTAATCGCTCCCCTGCTGGCCTGATTGATGCCTAACTGCTCCCCTGCTGGCCCGATCACCCACTACTGCCCTCCCCTGCTGCAACCCGCCTCCTCTGCACAAGGTTGTGGAGATGCCAGGACTAGCCTCCTCTGCACCATCTGGAGCCACAAGACCCCCAAGCCTCACTGAGAGCAGCTGCCAGGCCCGGTGGCCATCTTGTGGCAGCATCACTCGTGAGGGTCACCTAGGCTTTTATTAGTATAGATTAATTTTCTTCTGGGAGCTAGTTTTTGTTTGCTTGCTTGCTTGCTTTTTTTTTTTTTTTTTGGCATTCCAGCTTTGAGAGATGAGACCTACACAGGAGGTGAGCAGAGTTTTCAGAGCTATAGCTCCAGGCAAATGTACAGCCTCCTGGTCTTTTCCTGGCATCCCAGTCTGGGCTACTGCTAAGCAGCTGGAAACTCAGACCCTCATTCCAGCTGCAGAGTAAGCCAGTCTTTGTAATGCTCTTTTATTTTTAACAACTACACTGTATTGAGGTATACTTTGTATACCATAAAGCTTGCTCAGTTAAGATGTACAATTCAATAATTTTTAATATATTTACAGAGTTGGGCAATTATCACCATAAACTAATTTTAGAACATTTTCACCATTTCTAAAAGAAAACCCTCTATCCACTGCACTGCAGCTTTAGGCAACCACAAATCTATATATTTGCCAATTTGGACATCTTAAATAAGTGATATCCTGTTTCCATTCTTAGTGTCAGAGATACAATATGTGGTTTTAGGTGGCTGGCATCTCTTATTAAGCATAAGGTTTTCAAATTTCATCTCTTGTAGCATGTGTCAAGTCTTCATTCCTTTTTTTTGGCAAGTAATATTCCATCACATGGATATGCCACTGTTTTGTTTTTTCATTCATCACTAATGGACATTCAAGTTGTTTCTGCTTTGGGGATACTATGGATAATGCTGCTATAAACTGTTGTGTACAAGTTTTTCTATGGACATATGTTTTCATAGCTCTTTACTATATACCTAGAAAAGAAATTGCTGGGTCTTGTAAATTTAGACATGGTAATTCTACACTTAACTTTTTGAGATGATGCCAAACTGTTTTTCCAAAGTGGCTGCACCATTTATAATTTCACCATCAGTGAATGAAGATTCTAATTTCTATACATCTTCTCCAACATTGTAATTGTCAGTCTTTTTTATTATAGCTATTCTAGTGGGCGTGGCTTTAACTGGTATAACCCCTATATCTAGTGATGTTGAGCATCTTTTCATGTGCTAATTAGTTATTCATCTATCTACTTTGGAACAATGTCTACTCAGATCCTTTGGTTATTTTTAAAATCAAGTTGTTCTTTATTATTGAGTTATGAGTTCTTTATATACTCTAGATACGGGTCCCTTATTACATATATGATTTACAAATATTATCTCACATTTTCTTCACTGTCTTGGATTTCCTGGATACTGTCACTTAAAACACTAAATTTTGTAATTATTATGAAGTCAATTTTATTGAATTTTTTTCTTGATCACTTGTGCTTTTTTAGTATAATGTTTAAGAAAGTATTACCTAACCCAAGGTCACAAAGATTTACCACTGTGTTTTCTTCTAAGATTTCTAAGTTTGAGCTCTTATATTTAGATCTGTCATCCACTTTAGGTAATTTTTGTGTGTGGTATAAGATAGGTGTCTAGCTTTATTTTTTCATATGTAGACATTCAGTTGCTCCACACCATTTATTGAAAGACTATTTTACCTCATTGTTCCAAAAAAAAAATGTATACACATTTTAACTATAGATATCTCACTTAATTTTCACTCCTTTTCAGGTTTAACTGATTTTAAGTAATGGGTGAAGCCAAACTAAGCTTTGAACAAAGAAAATTTATCCTAAAATGCCAAAGACTTTAGGGGGATACATAAGAGATAAAGTTTATGGTACAAAACTGGCAAGTCAACGAATTGAGGGCATACAAATACCGAACCAAATGATTCTTCCCCCCGCCCCCCTCGGAACACAAAGGAGTTTAATTAGTGGCCTTCAAATATTTTAAGTAACCTATAATATTTTATTTTTCAAAATGATTCTTGATGTTTGTTATTTCATTGCTTCGCCTTATCAGCAGTGCCTGGACCAAAATGATTATCAGTTTGAAAACAGGTATTAACCAAAAAATGTATTCATTTCTGTGGATTCTTTTAAATTTTGAAAATTAACTGTATGTTAATAAACACTGAAATTATCATTCACAGTATATATACATATTTTGAAATGCTCTGTATTTATTTATGACCATTTATTTTGGGGCACTCAGTGCTATTTCATTCACCTGTATGTCTATTCTTATGATACTACCACACTGTCTTCATTATTGAAGCTTTGTAGTAAGTTCTACAGTCCAATAGTGTGAGTTCACTAACTTTGTTCTTGTTTTTTAAAATTATCTTGGCTACTGTGAGTCCTTTAGAATTTGAATTGATTTTTAAAGTCAAAATAGAAAGTTCTTCTTAGTCCACTTTCTCTTTTTGTTGCTTTATTTGCTTTCTGCCTGATTACACAGAAAAAATCTAATAAATTATCTCAAAAAATAAATAATATGGGTGTCATTGAGGGAAGGGTTTCTTGACTTTTATAAATAAATATAGATATCAATCATAAAATTTTTATTTAAGAAAAACTATGTTTTAATTACTTACTCTAATACAGTGGTACCTCGAGATACGAGTTTTTAATTTGTTCCTTAACCTTGCTCTTATATCAAGTTGCTCATATCTCAAAGCAAATTTCCCCATTGAAAGCAATTGAAATGCCGTTAATCCGTTCCAGCCCCCAAAATGCCACCCCAGTTGTTCTTGTTACGTGTTTTTGAATAAGAAAAATGTATTTACAAATGACAAATATTGTATAAAAACATAATAAAAGAGAATGTAAATGAATAAACTGGTTTTATAAAGTGTATTTACCTACTCGTTACACTCTTAATGCTACACTTTATCCCTAAACTGAATGTAACTTAACTAATCTTCACTGAACTTAATTGCTACTGGTCTTTGCATTTTTGGCCGATTTAAAAAAAAACACGTGTCCAACGAAGTTTGCCTCTTCCTCCCTTTCAGAATGTTTCTGAAATGGGTGAGGCAAGTTTCATTGAACAGCTCCGATGCACGACCAGTAGCAACTTTTTCGGGGTGTTTCTTTTCCATCAAGTGTGACACCCTCTCCTACATTCCTAAGATGTTCTTTAACTCACTTGTAGAGATCTCCTCCACCTCTGGCTCCTCCTCGAAACCAATTTCTTGGAGAACCTCCGCATGTTGCTGAGACTGCAACTCTTATAACTCCTCCGTGGTAAGTTCCAGAGAGTGCTCCTCGACGAGCTCATTCACATCTCTCTCATCCACCTCCAGGCCCATGGATTTTCCCAGAGACACTGTCTCCTCCTCCACTGGCACCTCGGGTTCGAATCCTTCGAAGGTCCTTTCGGCTACGGCCTCAGGCCACAGCTTCTTCCATGCAGAGGTCAAAGTCCTCTATGTAACACCCAGCCAGGCCAGATCAATAATTCTGAGGCATATCACGATGTTAAAGTGGTTCTTCCAGAACTCTCGAAGGGTGAGGTTTGTGTTCTCCGTCACCTCAAAGCAGCACCGGAACAGGTGCTTGATGTACAGCTTTTTAAAATTAGAAATCACCTCCTGATCCATGGGCTGCATGATAGGAGTAATGTTGGGAGGCAGGTAGACAACCTTTATAAACTTGAACTCTTCGAGGAGTTCATCTTCAAGGTTTGGTGGTTGAGCAGGAGCATTGTCGAGGACGAGGAGGGCTTGCATGGTTAGGTTGTTTTCCTGTAGATATTTCTTAACAGAAGGGCCGAAAACCAGGTTTACCCACTCACAAAGAACTGCCTGGTGACCCATGCCTTCGGGTTTGCCCTCCACATAACTTGCAGTTTATCTTTTAAAATCTTATGTGACTTAAAGACTCTGGGGTTTTCTGAATGGTATACAAGCAGAGGCTTGATCTTGCAGTCGCCACTCACATTGGCGCACAGTGAGAGCGTTAGCCTATCCTTAATGGGTTTGTGGGTTGGCATCTCCTTCTCCTCTGCCGTTATATAAGTCCTATTTGGCATCTTCTTCCAGAAAAGCCCTGTCTCGTCACAGTTGAAGACTTGCTGGGGGATAGATCCTTTGGCTTCTATCAGTTTGGAAAAAGTTTTGAGGTAATCTTCAGCTGCCTTCACATCCAAACTTGCTGCCTCACCATGCCTGATGGTGGAGTGAATGCCGGACCTTTTCCTGAAGTTATCAAACCAGCCTCTACTGGCTTTAAATGAGTCTTTCGATGCTTCTGGAAGTGCGCGGCGGTCTGCTCCAGCAAATCACAGTAAATCACTCGCGCCTTCTCACATATGATGCCCTGTGTTAATGTATCTCCTTTAAGCTGCTTCTCCGTCACCCACACCATCAGTAGATTCTCCATCTTTTCATGGAGAGAGCTATGCAGCTTAGAAATTATTGTAACGCCCTTAGCTCGCATCATACCCTTTATCGGCTCCTTCTGTTTAAGCACAGTGCATATCGTTGAAGTACTACACCCGTATTGCCTCACCAAGTCAGCCACTCACACACCTTGCTCATATTTTTCTATGATTTCACGCTTTAATTCAATAGACATCATCCTCTTCTGAGCACTGACCTTTCCACTCGCTTTCTTTGGACCCATGGTTATAAAAAGAAATGTGATAAAGTATGTAAATGCACAAAAGATGCTTCAACAACGAGGTAAACAAGCATACTGACTGAGGCGTGGGAAACTATGAGATGCTGGAGTCGCGGTAAACTGGTGGGTCCTGTGCAGCCGGCCGATCTGCGCAATTACTCCTATCTCAAATGTTGCTCGTATTTCAAAGCAATAATCGCTCGCTCGATGGCTCATATCTCAAAAATCTCGTATGTTAGGGCACTCGTATCTCGAGGTACCATTGTAATCCTAATAGTCAAATACAGTAACTTATTTACCTCCTTTCACTAAAATATCTACTAGAGCACTAGGTGTACATTAATATTGATATGAACATGATTAGGTTTGGAAGGGCACAAACCACATAACCTTCCAAGTAGAAAAAGAAAAAAATCCACTTGTAGCCCCTTCTGATATTATTGATTTGAAATTTTAACCATAGAAACTTGTTTTGTCAAGAAAAGGGACCATTTCCTCCAAATCAGAGAAGAGCAGTCATGGAAAGATTCACAGAACTGGAAAAAAATGGTTAATGGTTTCAATGCTTTGCAGTCTTTCCTTGATCTGGGTTTATTTGGCTTCACTAGTGGGCATGTTCCTTCAACTTTAATAGACTCACCTCTTTATTTCCAAATTTAAAGAATTTATACTATAGGTGAGAGAATCCAAGATGGCGGTATAAGTGAGCACCTAAACTGCTGTCTCGCACAATTTCAAAGCTACAACTAAAAGACAGAACAGACATCATCCAGAACCACAGGAAAGCTGGCTGAGTGGAAATTCTACAACTAGAAGGAAAGAGAGGGGTTCATGGAGACCCAGAGGAGCTGCAAAAAGCTGAGGTACGGATACGTGCACGCGTGGAGAGAGCAGATGCCAGGTTGCCTGGCTGGCTTCTTCTGGCAGGAGGGAGATGGGAGACTTCCAACTACACTGAACCCCTTATCCTATGGCACTGAACCTCAGGTCTGGCAGAAACTCATACGGGGGGAGTTTGGACGGTGAAAAGGGAAGAAGTGCACAGAAATTTAGGGGAGCCGCAAAAGGTCAGAAGTCTGCGGGCACACACTCCGCTGTGCACAGAGGATGGAGTACTGATTGTGTTGCTGACTTGTGGATGGGAGACAGAGCCTACAGACTGCGCCACTTCTAACTCCACTAAACCCCAGTTTCGGGCGAGACCCTGGGGACCCAGACTCATATGGTCCCGGAGTGCAGGGGAGCTGGAAAGGCAGCAGTCTAGAGGCTCTGTGCTTGCACACAGAGACCGCTCCAGTGATTACCCAGAGTCACGTGAGACCCAAGGGCCATGTAGGGCAGGGCCGACTGGAAGGCAAGGTGGTCTGTTAAGTCCTGAGACTCTACCCCTCCCAAGCTCAACAGAGAGGCTTTTGTAGTTTTCAAGTCTTGTATCATAAGGCTGAATCCAACACAGAAGCTCTCCCGGCATAGTGAAAATGTGAAGACAAAGGAAGAGATCATAAACAAAAGAAATTGAGGAAAACAAATGACTGGATATAGAGTTTAAAACCACACTTCTAATGTTTTTCAAGCATTTCCTGGAAAAGATGGATAAATTTAGCGAGACCCAAGAGGAGATGAAAAAGGACCAACTAGAAATTAAACATACACTGTCTGAAATAAAAAATATTATACAGAGTCCTCAAAGCAGACTAGAGGAAGGCAAGAATCAAATCAAAAATTTGAAATAATAAAGAAGCAGAAAACATTCAACTGGAAAAGCAAGAAGAAAAAAGAATCCAAAAATGTGAAGATAATGTAGTCTCTGGGACAGCTTCAAGCATACCAATATCAGAATTGTGGGGTTGCCAGAAGAAGAGAGAGAGAGCAAGATACTGAAAACCTATTTAAAGAAATACTGACTGAAAACTTCCCACATCTGGTAAAAGAAATAGACCTACAAGTCCAGGAAGCACACAGAATCCCAAATAAAAGGAATCCAAAGAGGACTACACCAAGACACATCAGAATTAAAATACCAAGAGCAAAAGACAAAGAGAGAATATTGAAAGCAGCAAGAGAAAAACAGTTCATTACCTATAAGAGAGCACCCATATGATTGTCAGCTGATTTCTCAACAGAAACTATGCAGGCCAGATGAGAGTGGCAAGAAATATTCAAAGTGATGCATAGCAAGAACCTCAACCAAGAATACTCTATCCAGCAAAGCTATCATTCAGAATTGAAGGGCAGATAAAGAGCTTCACAGATAAGAAAAAGCTAAAGGAGTTCATGAACACCAAACCAGTATTATATGAAATAATAAAAGGTACTCTTTAAGAAGAGGAAGAAGAAAAAGGTAAAAGATAAAAAATTATGAACAAATACATATCTATCAACTAGTGAATCTAAAAATTAAATGAATTGAAAATCTGATAAACAGAATAAACTGGTGAATATAATAGAATCAGGAGCACAGAAAGGGAGTGGACTGACAATTCTCAAGGAGGTGCAGGGAGAGACTGGACATAAATCATACACCTATGGATGAGGTCAATGTGAGGGAGGTAAGGGTAGAGGGAGGGGTGGGAGCTGGGTGGAGGGCAGCTATGGAGGGGAAAAAAAGAGAAACAAATGTAATCTGAACAGTAAAGATTTAATTAAAAAAAAGAATTTATACTGTAGAACTTGAAATCCACTCTTTACACAGGACTCTTTTATTTTCCTACAGCCCAGTTTGTTAAAACAGATTATTTTCATAGGTCTTTCCTCTTTTTGTTCTTGGCAGTTAGGCAAACTTTTTCTGACTGACTGTAATTAACTCTCTCTTTCCTTATGTAAGGCTTTTTTAGTGATAGATTATTAAGAATTATTTCTGACTTATATGACACAGTTTTAGCAAATAATCTGTATTTAATCAGAATTTTTAAAGTAGGTGGGTAATTCAAAAGCAAGATTTTTTAGACTCAAGCCTTTCTATGAAAAAGTTTCCAGAAATGCTACAAATCTCAAGAAGGCCATTCGTCTCCTAAACCAATTGACCCTTCAGCACTGAGTCCTTGGCCCATTCAGGCATTCTCCTGGACCTCACTGCCATGGTCTGAATAATTTATGTGATTTACAGTGCCATGTAAAAAGCACTAGAATGTCGCTGTGTATGACTTGTTTGCTTTTGATTTACAGTGACATCTTTCCATAGTAGTGGAAAGTTGCTGAAATTTTTTTCTGAAACCTTGTATTTTTCTATTCATACTCATATGACTATGGCTCAGTTGTCAATGACCTCAATTTTCTGCTGTTATTTTCAAATTAAAAAGTATGTGTGGGAAGTGTTATCACAAAAACACACATTAAATAGCACTACCCAATAGATCATTATCCTGTATGCACTCTGCCATTACCAATGGTTACCTGACCTGTAGAAATAAGGACAGTATTATGAGCATCTATCAGGATATTAAAAACTGCAGTATTAGTAACGTTTCTTAGGGTCAGCTGAGATGCTTACAGTGCAGCTATGATGTTGACTCAGAGAATGACATGTGAGGTTGGTAAGTGGCTCTTGTCAAGGCTTCGTGATGGCCTGATAATAACAAAGAAAGTAAATGAGGAAAGCACTGTCTCATTCAGTGAGACAGGCATTTGTAAAAAAGACTGAGCACATTTGAAGCGCTCTGCCCTGCATAGGACACAAGGAGATTCCGAGAACTTGCTATGTGGGTATCTTATCATTTAAATTAGGCATCTAGGGAGAACACAAAGAACACCAACCAAACAGGGAGAAGCATATAAATTGTTGGCAGAGAAATTCAGATGTCTGAATCAGCAGCATCAGTTATAGGTTTTTTGTTTTTGTTTTTGTTTTTTTTTTTAAAAAGCATTTTCTTAATAAAAACCTGGAATAAATTAAATCATGTTTAGTCTTCTGATGAATAATTGCTTCTGCTATTTAGAGAATATAATTAAGATGGCTTCATGCATGCAATTATCAACAAAAGTAATTGCATCAGAGACATATGAACTTTGTGTGTTTCAGTTTTGAACAAGGATTTGTATAGAAGAAGAAACTATGTTGATAAGATTGTATATGGGATTTAAGACCATTGTTTTCTTGAATCTATGTCTTAGAGCAAATGTTTAGGCAAATTAAAAGGCAAAATAAAATAATATTAGCAAAATGTCTCTAATATTGTCCAGTATACACTCAATAAGTGTCAGCTATTATCATCATCATCATTGTCATAATTATCCTTTTCTTCTAGTCGATGGTTATAGTTGTGCTCAGTCGAGTAGACATTGATATGCATGAAGGTGTTCATCAAAGACAACATAAAGAACTCTTTTGTATTCAGGAAATTATCCCCACTGTAACCTATTTTAGCTATTTCATTTACAAGTGATCCACAATCAGCTTTGATTATTGTATATCAAGCACTGGAATAATTATCAAAAAACCTAGTTTATGTTCCTACTCTACTCCCACTATTCTCTCTAGGCCACAGTTATAATAGGTTATATCTGTGAATATATGTAATATTCTGTGTGATAGCTCAAGAGGCAAAATTTCAGGAAAAGTATTATAATGTATTGCATTCACTTTTAATCTGTCATTGGAAGTCACCTCATTTTTGCCTCAAGCAAGCTCCACATTTTGTTTAAGTGTCATTTCATTGGATAGAATTGCAGGCTGCAGAGATTTCTATTGCATAGTGTCAGTGCTTTGGATATTAAATATTTACTAGGAATAAAAACCTGCCTTAAACTACTTGGAACCCAAAATTGAACTTTTAGAAACTATTCTATATCAGAGAGATAGATACCTTTTGTCTTCAAACTATCTTTTACTATTTGTAGTGCCTTTGACCTTCACAGGAATTCTATAGCAAATGAAGTCAAACTTTTTTAACTGTTTATCCCTGGGCATTACCATCTGATATGAATAGTAGTCCATCAAAATGTGTTTTTTTCCTGAGGAAGTCTTACTGTAATACATCATCAGAGTGACAGCCAGTGTATTATACATTACAATAAAACATCCCAGAGCAAAGGTACATGTGATGATAAATTATGCTAATATGTTATTGTCATCATGCTCTCAGCACTCCAAGAATGATTTGGGTGAGGTACATCATCAGTGAGAGCGTATCTGATTTCATATTACTCAAAGAATGACACCATCATGGAAAATCACAAGCTGATTCAGTTGATTAATCAAGGTGGTGATATCTTAGTGCCAGAACTCAGTAGAGTGGTATATTAAAATGCCCTTTAAAATTGAAAACAAGTTAAAGGAAGATGAGTCAGTGAGGTGAGGTTATAAAAGCACTGTCAATTTTAATGCTATTGCTATAAACAGAGTGCAGAGTTAACTACAATCCAAAATTCATCCTTTGTCCTTTATTCAAACACTTGACAGTATTTTAGTTCTACTTAATTGTCTTTAAGAAACCTGAGAACTTCTTATAAGAAGCTCTCTGTTGTAGGACCACTGGTTACTTTACAGTCTATAAGCAAGTCTTTGTAATGACGTATGCATTAACCCCAACTCACTGAACCAACCAGACACATCACGAAACTGTAGTTGAGTGACAACTCACATATTCAGGATATACTGTGGTCACTTTTGTTACAGCAACTTCTTTTCAAACAGAACCTTGCACACATTAAGCACCAAAAGAGACTTGCTAAACTGAATGAATGATTGTCTTAGAACTATTTGTACTTAAAACCACAAAATAATGTCTACAACCAAACTGTTTGATTAAAAGAGCCAGACACCATGCGTTGCAAATAGAAAAAACTTTGCTTTCCCTGGCACTGCTTGTTCTGTCATGATCTCAAAAGCTAGTTCCACTTCTTCCTCACAGCTTTCTGGCTAAGGTCTCTGACCCATTCATAATTAGAGGGGTCTAGAGAGAAAGCAGGATAGATTTCACTTAACTGGCACTCTCTTGATTTGGCATTGATGAGCTGAACTTGCTAGGTAATTAAAACTGACTTTTTGCCTCAGAGAATACTTGAACAGGTTCTTTGGGGACCCACTCCCAGTCATTACACATTTTTTCCCAGAGATTTCCTGACAGAGTCTGTGCATTTTAGAAGCTATGATCATTTCATTACTGTCTATTATCTAACTGTTCACCTCTCTTTTGGCACCTTTGGGACTTTGAACAAAGTCCCTTTTGGGGGGGGCAGGGGGGAGAAGAACAACCTAAGCTGGCTTCCATTCCACAAGACCCATATCTGATCCACAGGGAATATACCCCTTGACTTGTCAGTGGAAGCACAACTGGATATTCTATCTAATAAAACAGTAATATACAAATTGGCCATGCCTCCGCCACACCCACAAGCCACACCCACCAGCCAATCAGAAGAGAGTATGTAAATTAACCCATCCAAGAGGGCTGTGGACACAGAGTGAGCAGGAGGCTTGGGTTTCCCTAGTGATGGAGGAAGCCAAGCTTTCCTTCACACCCTGGCCATCCCAGGCCTCAGCTCAAGGCTACAAAGTTTCAATTATAGAAGATAAATAAATCCCAACAAAAATGGTGGCAGAGAGCAAGAGGCTTAAGTTTCCCCCAGCAATAGAGGAAGCCAAGCTTTCCTGCACACCCTGGCTAGCTCAGGCCTCTTCTCAAGGCTACAAAATTTCAATTATAGAATATAAATAAATCCCAGATTCCAGGACCTCTGCTTGGGTTGATGGGGGGCATGGCCAACCTGCAAACTACCACAGGCCCCTCATCCAGGCCAACTCACTTCCCAAGGGAGCCCCCACCCTGATCTGGAACACCCTTCAAGGCAAACCAGCTGGACCTCACCCATGCATCAGGCCTCTATTCTATCTAATTAAGAATAATATGCAAATTGACCATTACTCCAACACACAAGATGGCTGTCCCCATGTGGACACAAGATAGCCACTACAAGATGGCCAACAGGGGAGGGCTATTAGGTTAGGAGGGACCAGGCCAGCAGGGGAGAGCCGTTGGGGGGATCAGGCCTGCAGGGGAAGGCAGTTAGGGGTGACAAGGCCTGCAGGGGAGGGCAGTTAGGGGCAAATAGGCTGGCAGGGGAGCAATTAGGCATCAATCAGGCTGGCAGGGGAGTGGTTAGGGGGTGATCAGGTTGACAGGAAGGCAGGAAGGCAAGCAGTTAGGATCAGGACTAAATAGGCAGTCAGACATCCCTCGAGGGGTCCCAGATTAGAGAGGGTGCAGACTGGGCTGAGGGACACACATACCCTGTGTATGAATTTCATGTACCAGACCTCTATTTAACATATTAATTACAGTAACTAACTTACTGAGTCCTTATTATCACCCAGGCATTGTTACATGCATTAACTTACTAAACTTGCCCAAAAAGAAAAGGTGATATCAGTATCCTCATTTTACAGATGAAGAAACTGAAACATAAAGAGATTTATTTATTCAATGTTATAAGACCCAGAGATAAGAGAGAGCCAAGGCTCAAGCCTTGTGGTCATAGCTGGCCTGTATGCTTTTAACTATGGCACTGACTTGTAAGTTTAGTCTTAGCACTTGATACTACACTCAGTTTTAGAACTACATGCTCATGTTCTCTCCTTATAATAGGCACCAACCAAACCATGTCTCACCTTCAAGATTTTCCAGGCCTGGATTCAAAGCAAATGCCTGTATTCCCCCAAATTCCAAAGGCCAATAAAAATTCAGTGTTCCTATTGATACGGAATTTTTGGATGAGAACCTGGATTCTTTGTACACTGGAGTCAAATAATCCACCAACAGAAGGTGGTATAGCAAAGGTGGATATTTATTGAAGAACAAGTACAGACTCCCACTTGAGGAAGGGGAAAGAGTCCCACAGAATGGACTTCCATGTGGGAAGGGGGAGAGGGTCCCACCAACTTCCTGTTTCTATGGTTTATAAAGGCTGCAGTTCCTGTGTCCTGATCTCTCCTCTGGTCAATATTCCCTTTCAAATTGGTTACTATAGGTGACTCCTGAGGGCCATCTCACGCATTGTCCTTCTATTCCTTCTGGGCTTTCTTCTTTCTTCTTTATTTTGTAAACTAGAGGCCCGGTGCATGAAATTCATGCACGGGGGTGGAGGGTGTCTCTCAGTGCAGCCTATACCCTATCCAATCTGGGACCCCTCAAGGGATGTCCAACTGCTCATTTAGGCCCGATCCAGGTGGGACATCCTTCTCACAATCCAGGACTACTGGCTCCCAACTGCTCACCTGCCTGCCTTCCTGATTGCCCCTAACCACTCCCCTACAAGCCTGATTGATGCCTAACTGCTCCCCTGCCAGCCTGTTTTCCCCTAACTGCCCTCCCCTGTGGGCCTGGTCATCCCTAACTTCCCTTTTCTGCAGGCCTGGTCCCTCCCAACTGTTCTTTCCTGTAGGCCTGGGTCCTCACCATCTGCCCTTCCCTGATGGCCCAATCACCCCACAACTTCCCTCCTCTGCCAGCCTGGTCATCCCTAACTTCCCTTTTCTGCAGACCTGGTCCCTCCCAACTGTTCTTTCCTGTAGGCCTGGGTCCCCACCATCTGCCCTTCCCTGATGGCCCAATCACCCCACAACTTCCCTCCTCTGCCAGCCTGGTCATCCCTAACTTCCCTCCCCTGCAGGCTTGATTGCCCACACTGCCCTCCCTTGCAGCCCTGGTCCTTCCTAACTGCCCTACTTTGCTGGCCATCTTGTGTCCACATGGGGACAGCCATCTTGTGTGTGGGAGTTATGGTCAATCTGCATATTACTCTTTTATTAGATAGAATAGAGGTCTGGTGTATGAGTGGGGGCCAGCTGGTTTGCCCTGAAGGGAGTCCTGGATCAAGGTGGGGATTCCCCTGGGGCATGGGGCAGCTTGGACGAGGGGCCTGTGGTAGTTTGCAGGCTGGTCATGCCCCCTGGTGACCCAAGTGAAGGCCCTGGTATATGGAATTTCTTTATCTTCTATGATTGAAACTTTATAGCCTTGAGCCATTTTTGTTGGGAATTATTTATCTTCTATAATTGAAACTTTGTAGCCTTGAATGGAGGTCTGGGCCTGCCAAGGTGTGGGGAAAGTGTAGCTTCCTCCATTGCCGGAGAAACCCAAGCCTCCTGCTCACTCTGTGGCCACAGCCATCTTGGTTGGGTTAATTTGCATACTCACTCGTAACTGGCTGGTGGGCATGGCTTGTGGGTGTAGCAGAGTAATGCTTAATTTGCCTATTACTCTTTTATTAGATAGGCGATAGACATTTTTTGGGTACTTCCAGTTCCCTTGTCTTATGGAAATGTAACTGCACCTGGCTTCCTTGTGTTATGGAGATGTACCTTCTCCCAATCTGTAGCCCTATGTTTTTTTCATACACCCCAATTCTAAAAATTTCCTAAGCCTGCCTATATTCCCTTAAAATTCCTGTTTCACTATCAATATCCCTCTCTAGATTTGACATGATGTGGGGGCACAACTATATTCTCCAAAACAAGTATGTACATCTCTACCTCTTCTCCCTCAGTGATCTGGATACTGAGCAACTGGTGACAAAGCCAATGTTTTGTTCCTTTGTGTTTAAACCTCCCTTTCAAGCCTTGGAATAATGCAGGACAGGTTTGTAACATGGGATACTTACTATGCATCATTTTTTTTCTCCTTGGCCTTTTTGGGCCTCAATTAAGACGGAGACAGGAAGAGCCCCACTTTAATATCCTTTTACAAAAATAAAGGCTATTATTTTCCATAATCAAAAAGGCAAGAATGTGAGATGTATGGCTTTCAGGAATGAATGGGTAAGTCTCTTCGTCAGATTTCAAAACCTTCAAAATGAATGTGTTCCAGACCTCAAGAAATGTTACTGAAATGAAAATTTTAGGGGAATATAGGCAGTCTTTAGGGAATTTTTAGAAATTCCCATGGAAAACACAGGGCTATAGCCTGAGAGAAGATACATCAGAGGGGCTATCAGGGCACAGGAACCGTGGAGACAGGAAGTAGGTGGGACCCTTTCCCCCTCCCCATGTGGGAGTCCATTCTGTGGGACTCTTTCCCTCTCTCCACATGGGAGTCTGTACTTGTTTTTCAGTAAATCTCCACCTTTGCTATACCGCTCTATGTCCGTTGATTCATTCTTCTATTTCGGCAGACAAAGAATCCAGGTTCCAGTCCAGAAATTTCGTTTCATTTCAGGGTCAGGAGAGGAGTGTTGGCGTCAGCTGATTGATGTGTGCAATTTCAGCCAGGCGGCCTGTTCTGGAGGGCTTCTGGGGAGCCACTGGTTAGAACACAAGGAAGTTGGTATCAACCTGTCAGTGTGCAGTTTGGCTTGGAGGCATATGTTCAATTTATAGAGCATCTAACAGAACCAACAGGACGGTGGCACTGCACCCAGCACTTACTGTGTCAGTCTGTCCCATAGGTTAGGGTGCTGCTGCCAGCCTCCTCCCCATACTGCTTCCATTTGCAGCTTCCCAAGAGCACTCCTAAAATAGCTTGAATGGGTATTCTCACCTCTTTTACCTTGATGTCTGGTCTTAGTTTTATTGACATGTGAAATGAAGTAAATTACTAGATGAAATTTTTAAAATAAAAAAAAGCATTAAAAGTAGCCAGTATATGTTTATTTCATTCATCTGTTTACTTTAAAAATAAAGTCATTGTCTTAAGAAAAACTTAGTAGTGACAAGCAAGCCCCTTTATAATCTCTTGACATAAAAGTTTTTTTTGAAAAACTGTGTTTCATCACCTACAAAATTCCTGTTCCTTGTGGGCAATTGACCTCAACTTGTCTTTTGCCCCTAAAAGTTAAAAGAGGAAATTCCAGTGCTCAAAAAGTAAAATAAATTATGAGATTACCAGTATAAGGAAGTTAATGTGTAAAGCTCTTTATATTTACAGATTATTTACAGTGTTCTATATTCTAAAAAATTCTTACCACTGTATTGACTTTTTTTTGTAATTTTATTTATTTATTATTATTTTTCCCGTATTGCCCTCCCCACCCCCCAGTACATGCCCTCATCCATCTCCACCCCACTCCCCCACCCCCCGCCTTCCCCCATTGCCCTGTATCCACTGGCTATGCCTACACACACATGCATACAAGTTTTTCCATTGATCTCCTATAGGCCCCTCCTCCCCAACTTCCCCTGCCTTCCCACTGTAGCATGACAGTCCATTCATTGCTTCTTTCCCTCTGCCTCTGCTTCCCCCACTCCCCCTCCCCCCCGTTTCTTGTCTTTAAAAACATCTTGCCCCTGTAGGCTAGAAATAAACCCACCAGAAAAAAAGAAAAATGATTGAGTCCCAATTTCAATGTCCGATAGCTTTGAGTCCGAGTTTCAATGTCACACAGTTCCTTATGTGTACATGTCATCAATGGTATCTGGACACTGGAGAGATGGTGGCGATGCTGGTCTGACCCTCTCTGGTTTGGTCCTGGGCATCCTGTAGCGATGCTCAGCTGCTAACTGCTCATGTGGCAAGGCGCCATCAGCGTCTTCCATCTCTGGACTGTTTCTCCTCTTGCCTTCATGTTTGGCGCAGACTTTTCAGTTCCTCTCTGTTGCAGGAGTCCACTTGGTCTTGGAGTTGTTTTCTGAAAGTATATAAAAATATTCTCGACCAAGAGTTAAAACAGGAATCTTTTCTATAAAACTGACTTGGGGTCCTTTTTATTTTTGCCTACCCGCTTTTCCTTTGGCTTATTTTGACACCAGGTGTTTTTTTCATGGGTATCTTGCTGTTAGCATTACAAATGGAAATTAATTTTCTAAAGTGAAAATTTTCTAAATGTAATTTACTTACCAGATATTTTTCCTTACTGCTATTATGCTACTCCCCCCCCCCTTTTTTTTTTGCTTGATGGAGAATTTGGTAAAAAAATTTTAATGAAATCTTGATAACTTTAAATTTTAACTTTTTGCACACAAATATTCCTGTTTTCTGTGCATTACATATTAAGCAATTTCACCATGAGATGAGCTATCAATAGAAATTTTAATTAATACTTTAGAAACAGTTTTTTGTCCAATACACTTAAATTTTCTTGGGTGTTCGCTTATTTCAGTTCACCAATTTAAATTAATCTGAAAGCTTGATAACTCTTTTACATCAAATTTAATACTCTACCAACAATCTTATATTATCCTATATATATTAGTGGAGAGGTTTATTTGCATGAGTTGGCACTGAGCATTCCTAGTGCTAGGCTGAATTTAGATATAGGGCAGCTGCTGTTGGCATGTTTCTGTCTGTTACCTGGGCCCTGATCTGAGCTGGGCCACGTCTTTATCTGTTACCTGGGTCCCGATCTGTGCTGAGCATAGGAAGCGAGGTAGCCATGGGGGCAGGAGACCGCCCTCAGAAGGGGTGAAGGTTCAGACCCTCGCATGGTTGGTGGGGGGGTGAGGCTCTATGCCCCATCTCTGTTGATCCCCAAGTTCTCTCCTGATGGCCCCTCTGTGACTGTGCCTGTCTTAGGTTGTTCCTTTCCTGAGGAATCTTACCTGTCTCTGGCTAACCAGTCATCCTCCAGGGCCAAGCAGAGTGCTGTGAGGTTCAGTTCTGTCTCCATGGTAGCCTATGCCCCCATGGCCTCCACGCCCAGCACCTGCCTTGGGAATCCCCTCACCTGCTGGCGGGGGCCCTGGCACTGTTCACTTATCTTGGGGAATTCAGGTTCCTTCTCCAGCGATGGCCCAGCTCACACCATTTGGCAAGAGACAGATTCATTATAACAGCACCTTGAGGCTTCAACCTCAGGATGAATAGAGAGCTCAGGCTACAGCTGAAGGCCATTGGGTTGTGAGAAGAGGGTTCCTCTTGGCAAAAGAGGAAAGAGGGCCAGTATAGAATGCTCAAGTGTCTTCCCAGTGCCTCAATTCCTTCTGAAAGGAATTAAATCCTTTCAGGTCCTCTTTTTAAATTGCTGCTAAGCATTCAAAGAATTAGTTTGTACATTTGTTTGGGGTTGTTGTACAATATGCTGTTGTGAGATATCAAAAATTAAATGATATTGTAGGATAATATCATGTAAGGATATTCTTTGCTCTAGGCCATGTCAATTCAATTTCAAATGGGCTGACAATTTCTTTTTGTAACTTTATATAAACTGTTTCAGGGAGGCAAAAACACAGATTACTTACCTTAGCTCAAGAGGCCAAATATATTGATTTTCAATTACTATCCTTATGACGTTTAAAGGAAACTTCTCTTTATTTCCTTCCAAAATGATTTTCATGTTACAGAGTTTCATTTAAAAATCTTTGTCTCATGAAGTAATTTCTCTTAAGGTTATGGAGACCACTGTATGAATTTCCTCTCCTGCCACACCTTCCCCATTGTCTGTGCCCAATGATTATGCTCATACGCATGTACAAAAGTCCCTCTGTTGATCTCTCCCTCTTATTCCCACCAACTCCCACCTTCCCCGAGGTTTGATGCTTTGATCGATGTTTCTCATTCTCTAGATCTGATCTTGATTATCAGTCTATGTCATTCATTCTATTCCACAGATGAGTGAGATCATGTGCTATTTGTCTTTCTCTGCCTGACTTATTTCACTGAACATAATGCTCTCCATCTCCATCCGTGTTGTTGCAAATGGTATGAGCTCCTTCTTTTTTACCACAGCGTAGAATTCCATTGTGTAGATGTACCACTGTTTTTTAATCCAATCATCTGTTGATGAGCACTTAGGCTGTTTCCACATCTTAGCTATGATGAATTGTGCTGCTATGAACATTGGGGTGCATATATCCTTTCTGATTGGAGTTTCTAGTTTCTTGGGGTATATTCCTAGTAGTGGGATCACTGGGTCAAATGGAAGTTCCATTTTTAGTTTTTTGAGGAGACTCCATACTGTTCTCCACAGTGGCTGTACCAGTCTGCATTCCCACCAGCAGTGCACGAGGGTTCCTTTTTCTCCGCATCCTCGCCAACACTTGTCGTTAGTTGATTTCTTGATGATAGCCATTCTGACAGGTGTGAGATGATACCACATTGTTGTTTTGATTTGCATCTCTCTGATGATTAGTGACTTTGAGCAGGTTTTCATGTGTCTCTTGGCTTTCCTTCTGTCTTCTTTCTAGAAGTGCCTATTTAGATCGGTTACCCGTTTTTTGATTGGGTTGTTTATCTTCTTTTTGTGAAATTGTATGAATTCCCTGTAAATGTTGGAGATTAAACCCTTATCAGTGAGATCATTGGCAAATATGTTCTCCCATGCAGTGGGCTTTCTTGTTGTTTTGTTGATGGTTTCCTTTGCTGTGCAAAAGCTTTTTATTTTCAAGTAGTCCCATTTGTTTATTTTTTCTTTAGTTTCCATTGCCCGAGGAGCTGTGTCGGTGAAGAAGTTCCTTCCGCATATGTCGGAGATTTTGCTGCCTGTGGATTCCTCTAGTATTTTTATGGTTTCCCATCTTATGTTTAAGTTCTTTATCCATTTTGAGTTTATTTTTGTGTATGGTGTAAGTTGGTGGTCTAGTTTCATTTTTTTGCATCTTTCTGTCCTATTTTCCCACCACCATTTGTTGAAGAGACTGTCTTGACTCCATTGTATGTTCATGCCCTCTTTGTCAAATATTAATTGAGCATAGTGGTTTGGGTCAATTTCTGTATTCTCTATCCTTTTTCATTGATCTATGTGTCTGTTCTTGAGCCAGTACCAGGCAGTTTTGAGAACAGTAGCTTTGTAATAGAGCTTGAAATCTGGCATTGAGATCCCACCTATTTTGTTCTTCTTTCTAAGGATAGCTGTAGCTATTTGGGGTCTTTTTTTATTCCAGATGAATTTTTGGAAAGTTCGTTCTAGATCTGTGAAGTATGCCTTTGGTATTTTCATGGGGATTGCATTGAATTTATAAATTGTTTTGGGTAGAATGGACATTTTGATGATATTGATTCTCCTAATCCATGAACATGGTATGTTCTTCCATCTGTTTATGTATTCCTCTATCTCTTTTTTTTTTTTAGAGTTGTGTAGTTTTCTGCATATAGGTCTTTTACCTCCTTAGTTAAGTTTATTCCTAGGTATTTTAATTTTTTTAGTGCGATGGTAAATGGGATTGCTCTTTTAGTCTCTCTTTCTGTAAGTTCATTATTGCTATATAGAAATGCCAAAGATTTCTTGGTGTTAATTTTGTATCCTGCTATATTGCTGAATTCATTTATTAAGTCTACTAATTTTTTTATGGAGTCTTTAGGGTTTTCTATGTACAGTGTCATATCATCTGCAAATAAGGATAGTTTTACTTCTTCTTTTCCTATTTGGATGCCTTTTATTTCTTTTTCTTGTCTGATAGAAATTTCTAATACTTCCAGCATTATGTTAAATAGAAGTGGTGAGAGTGGGCATCCCTGTCTTGTTCCTGTTTTTAGGGGGAATGGTTTAGTTTTTGCCCATTGAGTATGATGTTGGCTGTGGGTGTGTCATATATGGCTTTTATTATGTTGAGGTATGATCCTTCTATTCCTACCTTGCTGAGAGTTTTTATTAAGAAAGGGTGTTAGATTTTGTCGAATGCTTTTTCTGCATCAATTGATATGACTATGTGATTTTTATCTCTCAATTTGTTTATGTGATATATCACGTTTATTGATTTGCGGATATTGTACCATCCTCGCATCCCTGGGATAAATCCTACTTGGTCATAGTGTATGATCTTTCTGACGTGCTGCTGGATTCAATTTGCTAGTATTTTGTTAAGGATTTTGGCATCTATGTTCATAAGGGATATTGGTCTATAATTCTCTTTCATTGTGTTATCTTTATCGGGTTTTGGTATTAGGGTGATGCTGGCTTCATAGAAGGAGTTTGAAAGTATTCCTTCCTCTTCAATTTTCTGGAATAGTCTGAGAAGAATGGGTTTTACTTCTTCTATAAATGTTTGGTAAAATTCCCCTGTGAAGCCGTATTGCCCTGGGCTTTTGTTTGCTGGAAGCTTTTTGATGACTGCTTCAATTTCTTCCTTAGTTATTGGTGTGTTGAGATTTTTAGAATCTTCCTGTGTGAGTTTTAGAAGGGTGTGTTTTTCTAGGAATCTGTCCATTTCCTCTAGGTTGTGAAATTTATTAGAATAGAGTTGTTCATAATAGTTTTTAACAATCCCTTTGTATTTCTGTGGGGTCTGTAGTTATTTCCCCTCTCTCATTTCTGATTTTGTTTATTTGGGTCCTCTGTCTTTGCTTCTTGGTGAGTCTGGCTAGAGGTTCATCCATCTTGTTTATTCTTTCGAAGAACCAGCTCTTTGTTTTGTTGCTTTTTTGTATCGTTTTTTTGGTCTCTCTGTCATTCATTTCTGCTCTGATCTTTATTATTTTCTTCCTTCTGCTCACAGTGGGCTTTTCTTGTTGCTTTCTGATTCTTTGAATTGTTGAGTTGGGTGATTCATTACCATTTTTTCTTGTTTTTTGAAGTAGGCCTGTAGAGCTATAAACTTCCCTCTCAGCACTGCTTTCATTGTGTCCCATAGCATTTGCATTGCTGTGTTTTTGTTGTCATTAGTCTCCAGAAAATTGTTAATTTCTTCTTTTATCTCATTTATAACCCAATCATTGTTTAGTAACATGCTATTCAACTTCCAAGTGTTTGACTTTTTTGGAATGTTTTTATTGTAGTTTATTTCTAATCTTATGCCATTGTGGTCTGAGAAAATGCTTGATATGATTTCATCTTTTTGAATTTGGGGAGACTTTGTTTATGACCCAATATGTGGTCTATTTTTGATAATGTCCCGTGTGCACTTGAGAAGAATGTGTATTCTGTAGCTTTGGGGTGAAATGATCTGAAGATGTCAATTAGGTCCATCTGATCTAGTGAGTTATTTAGAATTGCTGTTTCTTTGCTGATTTTTTTGTCTAGAGGATTTGTCCAGAGATGTCAGTGGTGTATTAAAAGCCCTTACTATGATTGTATTGCTGTCAATCTCTCCCTGGATATCCTCCAGGAGTTTTTTTTATGTATTTAGGGGCTCCTGTATTAGGTGCATATATCTTTACCAGAGTTATATCTTCTTGATGTATTTCTCTTTTTAGTATTATGTAGTGGCCTTCCTTATCTCTTGTTATAGCCTTTACTTTGAGGTCTATTTTATCAGATATAAGTATTGCTACCCCAGCTTTTTTCTCATTTCTATTTGCCTGAACAATGTTTTTCCATCCCTTCACTCTCAGTCTGTGTGAATCCTTTTCTCTGAGGTGGGTCTCTTGTAGACAGCAAATGTATGGGTCCTATGTCTTTTGATTGGTGCATTTAACCCTTTTACGTTTAATGATATTATTGACAAGTTTATGTTTGTTGTCATATTTTTCCTTAGTGGTTTTTTTTTGTTTTTGTTTTTGTTTTTGTTTTTGCCTTTCTCTTTCTTCTTTTTACAGCAGTCCCTTTAGCATTTCTTGCATTATTGGCTTGGTAGTGATAAACTCTCTTAGCCTTTCTTGTCTGTAAAGCTCTTGATTCCACCTTCAATTTTGAATGATAGCCTTGCTGGGTATAATAGTATTCTTGGATTCAGACCTTTGTTTTGCATCACTTTATTTATTTCATTCCATTCCCTTCTGGCCTGGTGTGTTTCTGTTGAGAAGTCAGTTGCTATTCTAATAGGAGATCCCTTGTAGGTGACTTTCTGTCTCTCTCTGGCTGCCTTTAAGATTCTTACTTTGTCGTTAGTGTTTGCCAATTTAATTATGATGTGTCTTGGTGTCGGGTTTTTTGGGTTCAGCTTGTTTGGGACTCTGTGTACTTCTTGGACTTTCATATTTTTTTCTTTGCCAATATCAGGGAAATTTTCCATCATTATTTCTTCAAATAGGTTTTCTATTCCTTCCTTTTCTTCCACTCCTTCTGGTATCCCAATTAAATGTATGTTGTTTTGTTTTGTGTTGTCCCAAAGCTCCCTTAGGCTCTCTTCTTGTTTTTTAAGTCTTTTTTCCAGTTGTTGCTGTGTTTGTGTGTTTTTTCCTACCTTGTCTTCTAATTCACTAATGTGGTCCTCAGCCTCTTCTAGTCTACTGTTTAGGCCTTCCATTGTGCTCCTTATTGCCGCTATGTCGTTCTTCATCTCCTCTTGGTTTTGTTTCATGTTGGTGACATTCTCATTCAGCTCCTTATAGTTCTGATTGAGTTGTGTGATATTGTCGTTGAGTTGTGTGTAATTGTCTTCCATCCATTTAAACATCCTTAAAACAATTACTCTGAACTCTTTCTCTGAAAGGCTGGTCACTTCAATTTCATCTAACTCCCTTTCTGGTGATTCCTCTTTTTCTTTCCTTTGGGGATTGCTTTTACGTCTTCCCATGTTTTCTTGTAATGTTTTAATTGTAGATCTAATTGTTTTACTACCCAAGTTTGTTGTTGTTGTTGTTGTTGTTGTTTTGGGGGGGGGTGGTGCTACTGGTGTATTTTCTCAGTTCTCCTGTGTTTGTTAATATATTATAGTTTCCTACTTGAGCTATTTGGGTTCTCTTGATGTAGATCTGCAAGCTTGAGCAGCACAACTGTGGTGTCTAGAAGTCGGCTGCTATAGAGAGGAGTGTCCCAATTTTTGCTGTTTTGCACCCTTAATTAAGGTCACACGTGCCCAGTGGGGATACACAGTGGCACCAATGACCGGTTTGTTGGGGTGATGTGTTTCAGGGGCCTACACCCTGGAGAGGCATGGCTGTGGTGTCCAGAGTTAAAAAATCACACCCATAGGGGCTCCCAGTGGCTCCCAGGCACTGTTTAAAGGGTGGACCACCAAAAACGTGCTGCTGAAAACCCGCCTTGGGTGGCGGCCTTGAGGGTGCACTGCAAACGCTGGTGACTAGGGAGCTCCACAAACCAGATAGGAGGGTAGGCGACCAGAACACAATAAACACAGGGTCTAGGGCACCACAGACAGGGCGGCCCTGATGCATAAATACAGAGACTAGGGTGTCAGCAAGCTGGTACAAAGGCCCGCTGCAGACGTGCATGGAAACGTGTTGACCCAGGAGTTCTGCGGAGGGTAGGGAGGGGGCGGGGGGAGGGGGAGACCTAGTGTGTAACTGCAGCTGAAACCACAGCCGGTGCGACCCTGATGCGCAAACACAGGGATTAGGGTGTCTGGAAACTGGTGCGAAGGCACACTGCACACAGTGCGCTCGGTGGCCAGCAAGCAGGGACCCCTGTGTGGCCACTGCTGCGCCAATGTCACTGGGGAGAGGGAAGTTGCACTCACTACTTTGGAGGCTGAGGTCCCAGGGTCCACAGGTATGAGGGTCTGCAGGAATGCTGGGTCCACGGGTCTGCAGGACTCTGGCTGGAGTGGCTGTTTGGGTTGCAGGGCAACTCCAATGCCCGTCTAGCTGGCAGTGTTGGTGAGTTCCCAAAGAAAGGCCCTGTTTCCCTTCAAGATGGCATGGGCTCCGCACCGGAGTTCCACAGTCCAAGGAGTGAAAGCCGCCATGATAGTCTCTCCTCGTCCAAGAGAGCCTGGACTGCCAGCCCCCACTGCTCCCGCGAGATTCAACTATCCCTCAATCACACACCACCACACACACCCACACACTCTCTTTTTGTCCCCTCACTCACTTCCTCTCCCTCACCTCCGTCCTGCCAGCTGCCATCATCCCAAGCACCTCCCCCCTTCTGTATTGACTTTTGATAAACGATGAGCAGTACGTATAATGGAAGACCTTAAATCTGGCACTTTTGCTGGTCATGTTACCCAGTCTTTTCTGACATTTTTTTGGTCTGAAAATGGTGGCAACTGTTTTTGTTTTTTTTTTTGTTAACCATAAGTAAACAGAGTATAGGATCTGTGTCTTATTTATCTTCATGTCCACAGGTGCTAGCACAGTGCCTGGCAATAAATACTTCATGATGTGTATATAAGTATGTGAGGAATTACATCTTCTGCTTAGAGATGAGCAGAGGGAAACTAAAAACATTTCAGTGACCTAGGGCAGTGGTCAGCAAACTCATTACTCAACAGAGCCAAATATCAACAGTACAGCCTCATTTAAGAGGCTGAACTATTAAAATTTCTAGGACTTTCTCTTCAAACAAAAAAATCCTGAATGAAGAAACGCAAGTTCAATACAGTTGGGCTAACATGCTTATTTTATCATCAATAATTTGAGTACTCACTGTGCCAAATGTAGGATGTCTCTTTTCTCTTAATAATAAAAGTTCCTTTTTCCTTTTTAAAAGATACTTGGGAAAGGAAGGGTGGGGTCATTTGGAGGCTAGTGAAGGTGAAATATGGACAGCTCTGGCTGAAATCGGGCAGCAAGCAGCCCCAATAAGCACTGCTGACAGCCACACTAATGCCACACAAAGCTGACCTAAAACTTTCTCCAGATTCCAGGAAGAAGCCATTGGGGAAGAGCCTTCAATAATATAAAACGAGTCCAAATGGTACTGGTTGTGGACTGCTAGCAAATATCTACCCAAGACTAACTGGAAATGGCCAAACTCATGTTTCTAATAAAAAATAGGAGCATAGTCTTCCTCAAATGAGAGGAGTTTTCCTGCAAATTAGTTTTGTTTTTTAAAGTAACATATTGGGTTTAACATTTCAGGTATTTTTCTGCAGGAGATATTTTTTTCCTTCCTGAATTCTCAGGGCTCTGATTTGAGTTCAGTTTTGTTTACCAGAAAGATATGAGAACAAGTTTAATGCTGTGAAAGATGTTTACTTAGAGCAATAATATGACAAGCAGAAGTGAATGCATAGCAACTTTCACATCACATAAACCTCTCCAGCCAATGCTGGTTTTAAAATCACTGGTGACCTAAAAAACAAAACAAAATACAAAAATCAGACTGAGAGGATAGATGAGGATAGATGAAAATGACCATGTCAATCATATAAATTATCTTGTTTTGTACTTCAATAATGGATGAAGCTTACAATAACCCTAACTGCTGTTTTGATGCCTTGTATTGCTGCAGCAACTTGACCTTGGATTTATTTCTCTGGAGTATAGCTTTGAGCCTATGTGAACGCCTTTTCCCTGAGCAAATTTTTTGTCAAATAAGGAAAAACAACAAAAAATTGGCTCTATACAATTTCAAAAATGGCAACATTGAAAAACCACCTTTTTGAATGAATTTTCTTTCTTCTTCCCATTACACACACACATACATATGTGAGAAAGCAAAACAGAACAAAACAAAAAGTTGGACACTTCTTCTTCCCTTGCATGTAAACTACTTAGAGATTAGCGTACAAAACCATCCTATCTAATAAAAGAGTAATATGCAAATTAACCATCACTCCAACACACACGATGACTGCCCCTATATAGTCAAAAGATTCTGCCCCCATGTGGACAGAAGATGGTCACTACAAGATGGCCAGCAAGGGAGGCAGTTGGCAGGGACCAGGCCTGCAAGGGAGGGCAGTTGTGGGTGATCAGGCCAGTAGGGGAGGGCAGTTAGGAGGGACTAGGCCTGCAAGGGAGGGCATTTGGGGGTGATCAAGCCTGCAGGGGAGGGCAGTTAGGAGTGACCAGGCCAGCAGAAGAGAGATGTTAAGAATGACTGGGCCTGTAGGGAAGGGCAGTTGGAGGAGACCCAAACCTGCAGGAGAGGGCAGTTAGGGGCAATCAGGCTGGCAGGGAAGTGGTTAGGGGGTGATCAGGTTGGCAGGCAGAAGTGGTTAGGGGCAATCAAGAAGGCAGGCAGGAGAGCAATTGGGAGCCAGCAGTCCTGGATTGTGAGAGGGATGTCCAACTGCCCGTTTAGACCCGATCCGATCCTACCTGGATTGGGTCTAAACGGGCAGTCGGACATCCCTCAAGGAGTCCCAGATTGGAGAGGGAGCAGGCTGGGCTGAAGGACATCCCCATGCATGAATTTTGTGTATTGGGCCTCTAGTTATGGAATAAATGGAGAAAGGTAAAAGGTAGATTGTTTTATAAATGTGGCATTATTAATTTTAAATATTATAAGATTCTCTAAGTCTAGCAGATACTTAGAGGATTTTCTCTAACTCATAAATTTAAATTCTTTGTTAATGATACTTCTACAGTGTATGATGGTCCATTAGGAGAGAATTTTCCAAAATTGGTGTTTGACTATTCCTGCCTGCACTTTGTTTACATGATTGATTTGGACTGTCCATTTAGAAATGTTAAGCAAGTAAATTCTTCTCTAGAATATGGCAAATATCTAACCAGAGAAATAGAAATAGAGGGCTTTAATGTATAAAAGTTGGGTGTCATATATGATTATTACAGAACTATTAATGTTACTAACTTCCTAGACATGGCAAGATTTTCCTGCTTCTACTCTTCCCTCTATTGGTTCCTTAGATTCCCATCAGCAATTCACAAAGCCACCAAAGTAATCTAAAAAATATAAAACAAAATTCCTAATTTTATCACCACATGGCTTGAAGTCTTTCCGTGGCTTTCTATTGCCACAAGAAAAGATTTCTTTAAATACTTTAGAAAGAACTTCATGATCTTGTAAGCCCTTCATGATCTCCCTGCTTACTACCTTAGCCTTTCTCTCTCCATTCCCCCATCTCACACTCTACTCTCCCATTGTGTTCAGTTTCTCTCAGTTCTTCTAAATATTTATGCTCTCTCTTGTGTACCTGCTCTTCTCTTGCCTGGATTGGCCTTTCCTCCCCTGTCACTAATCTCCTCCCTCCATCCCCACCTCTTTATTCACCTAATTCCAATCTTCCATAAGGTGCAAGCCAAGATGTCATTTTCTCTTGGAAGCTTCCCCTGACTCTCCTCTCACATAGCACCTGTCACATTTCATAGCATCACTTATTATGTGTTATTAGATGATAAGTATTTTCGTGACCTTATTACTATATCTCCAACATTCCTGTAAGTAATATTAATTTGATAGCTATTGTGCCAAGACTCATTTCTAAGCTCCGAAAAAAAACAGCAAAGAACCAAGCAAAAATTTCCTGCCTCAGAGAACTTATATTCTGTACACACAATAAATAGTTGTTGGCAAGAATAGAGTAAAAAAGGAGGGGTAGTAGAGAACAACAGAAAAAGAACAGATAGAGAAGAGCACAGAGTGAAATAAGAAAGAGCCAGATATTCAAAATAAAAACAGAAAGGGCTCATAAAAAATCCAGGTTGATCTCTTTAAAAATATCACCTCACCATAAGACAGGCTCTCTACTACTTCAAACTTTGCCATTGTCTTGTGATACCATTTGAAAATGACAGACATCATTCCTACAGCCCAGTACATGGGATTCTATCATGTTGTGCCATTCAGCCTTCCAGCAACATCCTCCAGAGCCATCTTCTGTCCGCAGTGAACAAGGCTGCAGACCCCATATGATGTACTTAACACCTAAACAAAATGAGCATTGCTTTTCCAAAACTTATTCACTGGAAAATATCTGCTATAAAACAGTGAATATGTTATGCAAGTAAAATTAGACCTTTCAACCTGCTTGGTATGATACACGATTGCACACACTTATTGCAGGTGATTCTGCCAGAAATAAAGTAATTTTTTAATTTATTAGACATTTAGTGCAAAAGGTCAAAAGAGAGGTTTAAGGTCTCTGCCATCCTTTATACTTAAAAAATCAAAATAGCTCATTTCCACCACTATTTTACCACATGAAGCAGATCTTTAAGCCACAACAAAATGAGGTTTGAAAACAAAGAAATCAAGCCAAATTATGTGTGATTTTGCACAGATGCATCCCACATTGTTAAATTCTATTTGCTAGGAACACATTTCAGCTTACTGTGACATTATAGCCTAATGTAAATATCTAATCGAGCCAGCCACTGGTCACCTCCTTGGACTCTAATCCAGAAGCAATTTCAGGCAACTTGAAATTCCTGGGACACATTGTGCTCTTCTATCCCTCTGTCTGTGAACTCACTGTTCTCTCTGAAAGAATGTCCAGTCTCTGACTTATTAGTCAGACTCCTATGCATCTGTTAAACTCTACCTAAAACATTACCTCTCGGTGAGGCCTCTCTGCTTCTCCCCATATCTATCCCAAACAGCCGACCCTCCCTTCTTGCCACCGAAGAAATCTTGCACAGGCTTCTATTGGAGTGCTAATCCTCAGTGCTGTCACAATTTGTTTACTTCCAAGTCTACCCTGCTGTGAGTAATTTAGCATTGAAAATTAGCATCATCGTGATCTCCCTGAGGAAAGAAGGGTGTCTTTGTGATTCAAGCACGTGGCATGTGAGATGTGTTTTCAAAAAATGTTTGATCTGAAAGAAAATAAGTGAATAAATAAATAAATGAATGCCATAAGTGAAATTCATTGCCTCACCCTGGGCAAGGCCTTACTACCCTGAAATAGATTGGGAAATTTCCCTTTCTTATTTTCCTTATCATTAACCAAGATCATAATGGTGACCACAAGGAACTAAAAAGTGAAACCTGAAATTCACTTCTACAGTATGGTTCTGAGATCATGCTTTTTATTTTACATCATTTGCCTAATTCATCACATCCAGTTATCCTCTCAGCAAAAAAAATCATTCTAATTATAGCACCATACTAAATACAGTAAATTACAAAGAATAAAAGCACCTCCAAGGTTTTATTTCCAAAATTTGTCTATCCAGAAAGTGCATCTATATTTTAAAAAGCCAACTAGTACATAGAAGATATATGATACTAAGTGCCAATGAGTGAGGTAGACAATGGGTGCCAAGGAGCAATTATTTGAGTCATGAACAAAATTGGAGCTAAAGAAAAGTTGACAAGACAGAACTCCATCTTAGAATAATGGAATGAACAACGTTTGACTATGTACATTTTCTCAGCTAAGACATGGGGAATGTAAAAAAACTGTCCCCCATACTTTAATCCCTTTTTCCCAATGTTAAAGTTTATTTAGAAATTTTAATAATTTTCCCAACCAAAGTCTACCTTTAAAATTTATTTGTAGAGAAAAAAAAATAGCGGTGGAATAGACAGACACATCCCAAGACTTGTCCTTGAGCAGACAGAAAGAACAGCTGAGGGTCACACTGGGAGTGTTTGTTGGTGAGTTAAGGGACAGCTATATTCCAGGAGAAGGTGGGAGAAGGCTGGATGGGGCTCCCCTGAGTGGGCAGCCCCCACTGCTGCTGAGTTTTCTCCTAGAGCCACCAGCTTGGATGCAGAGACCACACCATCATGAAGGGGAAAGTGGATGTTATCAGAAGCCTGAAAATCTACAACTACGGCAGCCACCGAACAGCTGCAAACCCCATAAAACTAGTCCCCAATTGGCACAATACTTGGATTCAGAGGAGATCTACACTTCACCACAGAAATGTCAGATTTCACCTGGGATAAGGAGAGAGAGAGACCTACATAACCAGACACCCGGAGAAGAGACACCATGGGAAGACAAAAAAACAGCCTGCATATGAAAGAAAAGCAGGCATTACAAGAAAAGGAAGTAAATGAAATGGAGGCAAGCAACCTGCAAGAGAAAGAATTCAGAGAAATGGTCATAAGGTAGCTGAAAAAAATGGAAGACAAATTCAACAATATGAATAAGAACCAAGAGGAAATGAAAAAGAATCAAGAAGAAATAAAAAATGAAATCGCTGCTGTAAAGAACTCAATAGAAAGCATCAAAAGTTGACTAGAAGAAGCAGAGGACTGTATGAGTGAGCTATTAGACAAGGTAGGAAAAAATACCAAGTAGAGCAGCCTTCAGAAAAAAAAATTAAAAAGCCAGAGGAGAGCCTAAGGGACCTTTGGGACAACACGAAACAAAACAACATGCATATGATAGGAGTCCCAGAAGGAGAGGAAACTAAGCAAGAGATAGAAAATCTATTTGAAGAAATAATGACAGAAAACTTCCCTGATACAGGGAAGAAAAAACCCACACAAATCCAAGAAACTCACGAAGTCCCAAGCAAAATGAACCACAAAAGACCAATGCCACAACACATTACAATTAAACTGGCAAACACCAATGACAAAGTAAGAATCATAAAAGCAGCCAGAGAGAGACAGAAAGTGACATACAGAGGAATCACCATCAGACTAGTGACTGATTTCTCAACAAAAACTCATCAGGCCAGAAGGGAATGGAATGAACTATGCAAAGTCATGCAAAGGAAGGGGCTGAATCCAAGAATACTGTCCTCAGCAAGGCTATCAATCAAACTTGAAGGTGAAATGAGGAGCTTCACCGACAAAAAAGGACTAAGGGAATTTATTACCACCAAACAAGCAATGCAAGAAATGCTGAAGGGTCTATTGTAAAAGAGAGAGGGGGGGAGGGAGGGAAGGAAGGAGGGAGAGGGAGGGACAGAGAGGGAGGGAGGAAACAAAAAAGGAACACAGGGATAAAGAATAAAAATGGTGACAAGTACCTATCAATAATAACATTAAATGTAAATGGATTAAATTCCCCATCAAAAGACATAGGGGTAACGGATTGGATAAGGAAACACGGCCCATATATCTGCTGTCTACAAGAAAACCACCTGAGATAAAAGACACACATAGATTGAGGGAGAAGGGATGGAGAAAGGTTTTTCAAGTGAATGGAAATGAAAAAAAAATAATTTGGGGTAGCAATACTTATATCTGACAAATTAGATCTCAAAGTGATGGACATAAAAAGAGATAAGAAAGGCCAATTCATAATACTAAAGGGAGCAATCCAACAAGAAGAAATAACCCTGGTAAACATATACATACCCAATACAGGTACACAGGGGAATTTTACCAAACATTCAAGGAAGAATTAAAACCTATCCTCCTCAGACTATTCTGAAAACTTCAAAAAGAAGGAACACTTCCAAGCACATTCTATGAAGCCAGCATCACCCTAATACCAAAACCAGATAAAGACAACACAATGAAAGAGAATTATAGGCCAATATCTCTCATGAACATAGATGCCAAAATCCTCAACAAAATTCTAGCAAATCGGATCCAGCAGTACATCAGAAAGATCATACAGCATGACCAAGTAGGATTTATTCCAGTAATGCAGGGATGGTACAATATCCGCAAATCAATAAAGGTGATACATCACATAAATAAATTGAGAGATAAAAATCACATAGTCATATCAATTGATGCAGAAAAAGCATTTGACAAAATCCAACACCCTTTCTTGATAAAAACTCTCAGCAAAATGGGAATAGAAGGATCATACCTCAACATCATAAAAGCCATATATGATAAACCCACAGCTAACATCATACTCAATGGGCAAAAACTAAAACCATTTCCCCTAAGAACAGGAACAAGACAGGGATGCCCACTCTCACCTCTCCTGTTCGACATAGTACTGGAAGTATTAGCCATTGCAATTAGACAACAAGAAGAAATAAAAGGCATCCAAATTGGAAAAGAAGAAGTAAAGCTGTCCTTATTTGCAGATGACATGATATTGTACATAAAAACCCAAAGGACTCCATTCCAAAACTAATTGACTTAATTAATGAATTCGGCAATGTAGCAGGATACAAAATTAATGATAAGAAGTCTGTGGCATTTCTGTACACTAATAGTGAAATTATAGAAAGAGAAACTAAAAAAGCAATTTCATTTACCATCGCACCAGAAAAATTAAGATACCTAGGAATAAATTTAACTAGGTAAAAGACCTATATGCAGAAAATTACAGGACACTGAAAAAACAGATAGAGGAAGATGAAAATAGATGGAAGAGCATACCATTCTCATGAATTGGGAGAATCAACATCATGAAAATGTCCATACTACCCAAAGAAATCTATAGGTTCAATGCACTCCACATTAAACAATTAATGGCATATTTCACAGACCTGGAAAGAATGCTCCAAAGATTCATCTGGAATAAAAAAAGATCCCCAAATAGCCACAGCAATCCTGAGAAAGAAGAATAAAGTAGGTGACCTTTCTATATCAGATTTCAAGCTATATTACAAAGCCACTGTTCTCAAAACAGCCTGGTACTGGCACAATAGACCAATGGAATAGAATAGGGAATCCAGATAGCGACCCAAGCCACTATGCTCAATTAATATTTGACAAAGGAGGCATGAACATAAAATGGAGTCAAGACAGCCTCTTCAATAAATGGTATTGGGTAAATTGGATAGATACATGCAAAAAAAATGAAACTAGACTACTAACTTACACCATACACAGAAATAAACTCAAAATGGATACAAGACTTAAACATAAAATGGGAAACCATAAAAATACTAGAGGAATCCACAGGCAGCAAAATCTCAGACATATGCTGAAGAAACTTCTTCACTGATACTGTTCCTAGGGCAATGGAAAATAAACAAATGGGACTACATGAAAATAAGAAAGCTTTTTCTCAGCAAAAGAAATCATCAACAAAACAACAAGAAAGCCCACTGTATGGGAAAACATTTGCAAATGTTGTCACTGATAAAGGTTTAATCTCCAACATCTACAGCCAACTTATACAACTTAATAAAAGCAAGATAAATGAGCCAATAAAAAAAAAAGGGCAACGGACCTAAATAGCATCTTTTCAAAAGAAGACAGAAGGAAGGCCAAGAGACACATGAAAACATGCTCAAAGTCACTAATTACCCAAGAGATGCAAATCAAAATGACAATGTGATGCCGTCTCATACCTGTCAGAATGGCATTCATCAACAAATCAACAAACTACAAGTGTTGGTGAGGATGGGGAGAAAAAGGAACCCTCGTGCACTGCTGGTGGGAATGCAGACTGGTGCAGCCACTGTGGAGAACAGTATGGAGTTTCCTCAAAAAAATAAAAATGGAACTCTCATTTGACCCAGTAATCCCTCTCCTATGAATATATCCTAAGAAACTAGAAACTCCAATCAGAAAGGATATGTGCACCCCTATGTTCATAGCAGCAAAATTTACAATAGCTAAGATTTGGAAACAGCCGAAGTGCCCACCAGCAGATGAGTGAATCAGAAAACTATGGTACATCTACACAAAGGAATTCTATGCTGCCATAATAAAGAAGAAATTCTTACCATTTGCAGCAACCTGGTTGGAACTGGAAAGCATTGTGCTAAGTGAAATAAGCCAGTCAATGAAAGAAAAATACCATATGATCTCACTCATTTGTGGATAATAAGGAACATTATAAATTGATGAACAAAAAGATACATACAGAGGCAGTAAAGTATCAAACAGACTGTCAAATTACAGAGGGGAGGTTAGGGAGAGGTGGGGTAGATAAGAGATCAACTGAAGGATGTATATGCATGCATATAATCATAACAAATGAATGCAAGACACTGGGAGGTGGGGGCATGCATGGGAATGGAGTGGGGCGGGCAATGGGAAGATATGTACACATGTAATACATTAATAAAAAATTTATTTGTAGCAAACATTTTTTGTCATTTCTAGCTCCTGGTACTTCCAGACTTTTCTCAAGTTCTTGATCACATTTGGCTATGAGCCTTGTGCCCTGTTTTTTTTGTTGTTTTTTTGTGTGTTTTTTGTGTGGAGTAACACTTCCTTCATCTCTTAGACTCTGTGTGCTCTCCTCTGTGTTGAGTACCCATCAGTCTAAGCAGTTGGTCCTAAGCAGACCACATCTAAAGATGTCCTTTTGTCCTCTGCTCTCCTGCTCAAGTTACATTCAGAGCTAGCCTTTCTGACCAGGGCAATTAGAGGTCACAGTTCTGCTCTGAACTGATATATCACAGCACTACATGCTACACCCACAAGAGAGACCTGTGTCTCAGATTTGTTCACACAAAGCCCTGTGGATCTGTCAGGAAGAGTCTGATTTAATGTAGAAAGTACCGGTGGGCATAATGATGACTCGGGGAGGTACTGAGCTCAGCTCTAACCCCTTCTGTCTGTTTCCTTAGGCAGAACTGGAAGTCATTCCTTCTTTCTTAACTTACTAGGGTATTATGTGTATTAACAAGTCATAGAATATGAAACCCTCACATGAACTGCAATATCACACTGTCCAAACTCCTCAATTTACAGAGACTATAATTTGCCCAAAATCACACAACAAATTAGTGAAATAAGAGGGATTAGAAGCCAGGTGTTTCGTTCTCACGTTGCTTTGTCTCTCCACATTGCACTCTCCCTCAAAAGAAAGCACCCTGGGTGTGGGAGAATCAGAACAGTGTGTGCCCTACATACTTCCTCCATCCTAGTCAAATATTTGTTTTCAAACAGGGCTTACAAATGATACTAGTATAAATGTAGACATGCCTCATTTTATGCACTCTCTTTTCCTAATGACAGAATCTGAAGTTTTTCCCCAAACAAATAACATTTAACTATGGATGGAATTAGTCTTAGTATTAATTGCTGCTTTTGATTAATATTATCCTCACAGGGAACCTGATAAGAAAGCAAAACATTCACTCCTTAGTGGTTTATATCAATTTGAGGCCATTCAGATAAAAATGCTTTGTATACACTCAAGGGTATGTACATAATTATGATATGTATAATAAAGAAGTAATATGCAAATTGACCATCATTCTAACACACAAGATGGCGGCCCCCATGTGGACAAAAGATGGTCACCACAAGATGGCCAGCAGGGGAGGGCAGTTGGGAGGGACCAGGACTGCAAGGGAGGGCAGATGGAGGCAACCAGGCCTGCAGGGGAGGGCAGTTAGGGGTGGACTGGGTCGGCAGAGGAGGACAGTTGTGGGGGACCCAGGCCTGCAGGAGAGGGCAGTTGGGGGGTGGGGGGAGGACCAGGCCTGCAGGGTAGGGCAGTTGGGGGCAACCAGGCTGGCAAGGGAGAGCAGTTAGGGGTGACTTGGCCAGGGGGCGGGGCAGTTGGGAGCAACCAGGCCTGCAGGGGAGGACAGTTAGGGGTGAGCAGGCCAGTAGGGGAGGGCAATTAGGGGGTGACCAGGCTGGCAGAGGAGGGCAGTTAGGGGTGACTATGCTGGCAAGGGAGGGTAGATAGACATGACCGGGCCAGCAGGGGAAGGCAATTGGAGGCGATCAGGCCTGCAGGGGAAGACAGTTAGGGGCAACCAGGCCAGCAAAGGAGGGCAGTTAGGAGTGACCAGGCTAACAGGGGAGCAGTTAGGCATTGATCAGGCTGGCAGGGGAGTGGTTAAGGGGTGATCAGGCTGGCAGTCAGAAGCAGTTAGGGGCAATCAGGCAGGCAGGCAAGCAAGCAATTGGGAGCCAGCAATCCTGGATTGTGAGAGGGATGTCCCAAATTAGAGAGGGTGCAGGTTGGGTTGAGGGGCACTAGGCCTCTAGTTTTATATATTACACTAGAGGCCCAGTACATGAAAATTCATTCACTGGAGGGGAGAGGGGGTCCTTCAACCTGGCTTGCCCTCTCTCACAGTCTGGGAGCCCTTGGGCAGGAGGTGACCCAGCAATCAGGGGACGGTGATGCCCCCATCACACCTCTGCTGCTGCCACAGCCAGCACAAGCCTCGGCTGGTCCTGGTTACCTGAGCTTCGGGTGGTCCTGGGCAGCTGGGCAGCCACCATCCAAGGCTTGCCTATGCCTCCAGTTGGCCCTGGGGGGCTGGAGGGCTGAGGGGACTGGGAAATTCCAGAGGCAGGCTCTCGGAGTGGCCTAGTCCACTGGGGGGCAGGCCTGGCCTTGCCGCTTGCCTGCCTCCCCCGCGGGGCTGAGGGGCTTGGGTGCTGCCATCTTGTGGTTGTGGGCACCTCCATCTTTGAGGGCGGGGCAATCAATTAGCATGTTCCCTCCATAATTGCTGTGGGTGCCACCATCTTTGAGGGCATGGCAGTCAATTAGCTTATTCCTTCCTTATTGCCTGTGGGGCCATCTTTGTGACGGCATGAGGGTCAATTAGATAGGATTGGTAGTTAATGTATTAAATGTCAAAAATAATTCTTTACTTCCTTTTATGATTTATGTGGTACAATTTTTAAAACTATTATCTCTGTACTAATTTCTGACTATAGATTCATTATAATACACTGGGGAGACAACAATAAAAATAAAGTTTAAAAAAATACACTGGAAAGGGAGTAGAGGGGTAGCTAATCTTTCACATAAGGAGATTTTTAAAAAAGAAGAGAAAGAGAGTAACTGGAGACAGATGAAATATTGAACGCAACTGTGTAGAGAAGAACGGGAATTGTACTTTTAACTCTACTAGTATCCTCAATCCCCTTGAGACCATACCATACAGTATAGTTGTAAAACCACAATGAATTATAGGACACTTTTAAAAACATGTCTAACTGTCAGTAAGTTTCTGTATCTACACTCATACAATGGAAGTCCTCATAATAATGTACATCTAATTCTCTCACATTATAGTAACAGTGTCCTGCTTTACCTATTCTATAGAATGGAATAGAAGATCTAATTTCATAGATGTCACCCCAGAATAGTGTTGTTCTCTTAATGATGTAGCATCTATGTGCTCATCAAAAGAGAGTACTGAGTAAAAGACAACTATGAATTATTTTGAGGAGCAATTTAGGAGGAAGCAGGTGAAAGGATTCTAATTCCTGAGGCTTTGAATAGCACTATAAACTCTGTTTTATTACAGGAACAAAAAATTACCATTCACTGAGTGTTTGTACATTTAGAGAATGAATAAAAATGTAGAATAGTTTAGGTAGGTTGTGTAAGTAGAGGAGACTGAAAAGTCTTTCCATAGTTAAGACTCTTTTTTAGAGAGTGGAAAACAAGTGAGTTAGCAATTCATGTTTATTTGAAGTCATTTTTCATTTGTCCCTATTCTTTATGAAAAATACCTAAATAAATTTCAGAAATATAGAATTGTTTCATAATCAGAACAAGAGGTTAGATTAAAATTAGAGTGGGGGAGGGTGACAGCAATATCCAGAGGAGCCAAGAGGATAATGGAAGTAGGTCAAGTGTGTCCAGTGACTTAGATAGTAGAATGGAGCGACAGAACCCACAATCTGTCTAATGACATTATATCCACCTTAAAAAAGTAGCCACACAAAATAATTTCAGGCCTATTTAAGCTCAAGGGTGAACATTTGGTGAACTTTTGGATTCATAAAATCAAAGCCTTGAGACCTCAGTGATTACCCAAACAAAGGTCATTGGCACAAAGAATGAAAGCCTGGAACAGAAACAACTGTTAGGAAGACTTTGTCTTATATAAAAGTCTGAAACAGTTTGTTTTATATGTCTGTGGCCTAAAACAATGCTATTTACCATAGATTTCTACAGTGCTCTTCCTATAAAAACTGGTTGTTAAACCTATGACTTATATTTTTAAAACACTATACCAACAAAGGGTCTTATGCTTACAGCATGAAAGTCTCAGTATAACATCTATGAATCTCATTATACCTCTGCAAGTTCGTGTGGTGTGTGTGTGTATATACGTACATGTACACTTTTGAGGGGAAAAGGTTTGTAACTTTTCCAGTGTGTCACAACCCCATAAAGAGAAGAGAAACACTCAGGAAAAGGCAAGAAATCCAGAGAGAATCATTATCATGCAGATCCAGCTGTAGGCAGAAATCAGGCTGCCAACATTCAACCACAGATAATGTTTTTTGATGACAGAATCCTACCTATGAAAGAATAAGATGAATGAGATACATCTTCAGTCTTGGAAGGGCACTAATAGGACAATGGAGGAATATAAGTATGGGTCCAAAATCACTAGACCAAGATATCCAGATTTCCTCAAACTAGACAAGATATGATCTAAATTATAAGAACTTGAGTTAGAGCTGGTCCATCAGCAGAATTGATTTAGTGCTTGGCTAGATTGGCTCAGTTTGTTGAGCATTGTCCTGTGCACTGAAAGGTTGCTGGTCCAATTCCTGGTCAGAGCACCTACCTAGGCTGCAAGTTTGAGCCCCAGTTGGGACACATGCAGAAGGCAACAGATCAATATTTCTCTCTTCTCTCTTCTCTCTCCCCACTTTCTCCGTCTCTTTAAGCATGTCCTCAGGTGAGGGTTAAAAAAATTGATTTGGTGCCTCTGGATCTTAAAAACCCTTGTTATAGAAGTTCACCCCTAAGCCTGGGCACTGTTGGAGATGGGCTTAGTGTTTCCAGATGGAGGAACTGGGATACTGGTCTGGGATGGAAGCCAAGCATATCTACCCAAAAGACAAATTTTAAATACATTAACTTAAGGAAACAACATTTTATTAGTACCTATAATGTGTTGGCAGGTACTTCATGTGTATATATCATTTAATCCATTCAATAAAGTTATCTACGAGCCAAAATGTGAAAAGCTTTCTCAACTACAAATGAATTCATTCTACCATAGTCCTCAGTCTTCAAGGAAAGACAAATATTATCCTCATATTTTAGAAAAGGATAAAACTTCACACAGTACCAAAGTTGCCTGGATCAGAAAAGCTCAGTGAAAAAAGAGAGTACATGCTCCTCTTAGACAGGGTAAAGATATAGTTTTAAAAGGCTTACACAATAAAACATAGTTATGCATTATTATATAATAACTAGAAGAGTGGTGCACAAAATTCATGCATTGGGGAGAAGGGGATTTTCTCTCAGCCCAACCTGCATCCTCTCTAATCTGGGATCCCTTAGGAGATGTCTGGCAGTCAGACATCCCTCTCACAATCTGAGATTGCTGGCTCTCAACTATTCGCCTGCCTGTCTGCCTGTTTGCTCCTAACCGCCTCTGCCTACCAGTCTGATCACCCCCTAAACACTTCCCTGCCAGCCTCATCAATGCCTAAATGCTCCCCTATTGGCCCGATTGCCCCCAACAGCCCACCCCTGCCAGGCTGGTCACCCCGAACTGATTTCCCCTTCCAGCCTGGTCGCCCCCAACTGCTCTCCCTTGCAGGCCTGGTCACCCCTAACTGCCCTCTCCTGCTGGCCTGATTACCCACAACTGCCCTCACTTGCTGGCCATCTTGTGGCAGCCATTTGTGACCACATGGGGGTGGCCATCTTCTGCGAGGGCATAATGGTCAATTTGTATAATACCTCTTTATTATAAAGGATTTATTGATTTAAGAATAAAAATTATAAATAAATGCTCACAGATGAACTTTCTAATGATCAGTAATTCTCATGAGAAAGAAAAATATCCTCCTAATGAAGGTTGTCTATATAATTAGTGTGTGTGTGATCTTTCTGTGATTTGTTGTGTTTTCCCGGGACACCATAGTGAATTAAGAGAGAATATGCCACAATGCTGATTCCTCTACCAATGCTTCCAAAACCAACTACCTTTGTTACTGATAACAAATTATGATGTAAAGTGATCTTTCATTAAGCACATAACTCTTCTTTGGTTGAGCATCAATAGGTCTCCATATAATGAGTTTTTCAAATAGCCAATCATTAACATATTGAGTTTAAAAAGCAAAAAGAGCTTTAGCTGGTTTGGCTCAGTGGATAGAGCATCTGCCTGTGGACTTGAAGGGTCCCAGACAAGGACACATTCCCAGGTTGCAGGCTCCATCCCCAGTGGGGAGAGTGCAGGAGGCAACCAATCAATGATTCTCCCTCAACATTGATGTTTCTATCTTTCTCTCCCTTCCTTTCTGAAATCAATAAAAAATATTTTTAAAAAGAAAAAGTCGATGTCCTTGTTCCATACTTTCAACATATTTCATAATATTTATACCATTGCCTTCTTTTTAAAAAGAAATTGTTTTCACCCTTCCTTACCAATTAGAATGATCACTGTAACCATAAATGACTGGCCTGGATTTAAATAAAATAGGAGTTTACTCTTCTCCTTTACTGTCTGTCATTAGGCTATCTGTTCACACAATCTATATACCAATTCATATGGTCTCTCTCCTTATGGTTCATTGAGATACTGTAGGCAAATATTAAAACACTAGGGGCCTAGTGCATGAATCCATGCATCTTGAAAGGTACTGTGGGCTGGGCGGCTGCGGTGGGCACAGGAGTGAGTCTCGGCCCATTCTCCATTCCCCTGCCCAGCTGCTCCTGCCATGACCCCAATCCGCTCTCTACAAGCAGCCCTGCTCCCACACGTTGACAGGGTTGGGAGCGGGGCTGCTGGCAGAGAGGGGATTGGGGGCCGTGGCAGGAGAAGCTGGGTGGGGGTACAGGGGCATGAACTTGTGCATACAACTACTTAGTGATAGTTCTACCTAGAATATGCCGCTCATAAAGAAAAATATTTAATCAAAATTGTCATTAGAAATTCCTTAAATTAATCTTTAACCATAGTATGTATGTTTTCTGTATTGGAATTCTTAAAATTATTAGTTTGGGTACCACAGAAATAAACTGAAGAAATTTAAAAAGGACAGTCTGTAGGGAGATTGTTTTCTATTCAAACCTGTTGCCTTTAAGATAACCATCAAATCTAGTAAATAAGAAATGAAGAGATTTCTTTTTGTGTTCTTGTTTCTCAATGAAATTTTTCATCTGGGTTCAGTATCGAATCATATTTAAATTGATTGTGTCCTCTGTTAAAGATTAGAAGATTAGATTCTAAAACTCAGATGTTAGTTAAATATGCCTATAATACAACTGCACTCCTGAGGTGTGAAGTTTACAACATACAGGCTCCTGGTTCCCTCTTCAGCACTTTTCTGTTACAGCCTCCCAGACAACAGCCCAGAATATGATTTGAGAAACAGAAATAAAAGGTTACTAACAATTTTTTCAGTGGCAATCCAGTTTACTTCCTTCCTGTTTCATATCCTAAGTAAGTAACCTTGCTGTATAAGAGAGATATCAGTGTCATTCAGTCATTTTGATCAGCATCTTTGGTAACCTTTTTTTTCTCATAAGCATATGGTAAAGCAAGATGCAACGTTCGAATGATTGTGATTTCAATCTGAAGTACTATTTGTTCATTCCTGAAACCTGAGACATCTGGTGGTTAATGCTTTGAGAAAAAAAGTACCTTAATGTTTTACCTCTGTCTGTGATTGAAGATCATGGGCAAAAATGGGTAGATGAGATTAAGCCACAAAGTTCATAGATTCAATTTAAAAAGAAGAAGAAGGCTTCTGTGCTTCTAAAGTAAGAAAGGGGATAGAGATCGTGCAGTAATCTTAATGACCTCTTCCTCTCCTATTCATCTTGCACTTAGATATAAACTACATCCAATATATAGCCTCCCATTAGAAAAAGATTTAAATACATCCTTTCTCCATCCCATATATATTCAGAATTATTCCATTGTATGCATACTGACCATGCATTTTTGTTAATTGGAATTGTATCTCCTATATCGAAATTTCTCTGCCAATTTTTCAGACTTTGTTTTAAGATTTATTCTAGCTCACATTTTCCATTACAAGATGACACTGGACTAGAATTTGAAATAAAGATGTACTAGCCATTTTCTTGCTGTGCCCTCTCATGCCTTTTCCCTGTACCTACATACCTCTGTTGTCTCTTCTTCATCAGTCAAACTGGATTAGGGCCCACCCTTATGACCTCATTTAACTTTAATTACCTCTTCAAAGGCCCTATCTGTAAATATAGTCACGTTGGGAGTTAAAGCTTCAACCTACGAATTCTGAGGCTAGCAATGCTATTCATTAAACATTCTATAATATCTTGCCCTTGAAGAAGAAAATAAAATCTTAGGAAGGAAAGTGGTAAAATTATCATTCATATATCATATCAAATTATATAAAATATAAACTTACATGTAAATCATTTATATGAGATATCATTTATGAATGCACATGAAATAACCCTTAGCTGTGTTTTTTAGCCTGTCTTAATTGAACACACAGAGATTTAACAAAGGATCAACCCAGCAGACTAACAATTCACATACTGTTTGCCAGAAGAGAGAAAGATTCAGAATTAGAAATGCCAGATGAGACTGATCTCTTGCATCTGTTCTGAGGTCAAATCTACCGATTTGGCCTTTATTCTCTGGAAGTGTGGCTTCCACAAGCCGGAGGCTGACTTAAGTGGCTTCAAAAGGCAGAGCCACAAGACTGAGGTGCTTCAGGCACAAGCATGCAATAAACAAAGGCTGCTGTAGTGCTGGACACAAATAAGTCTGTGTCCTTGTCTCCTCCTGAAGGACAGACCACACCAGCCTTTCCAGAGCACTGCTTATGTTCTGTTGGATCATTGACAGTGTTTCCCATTTCTGAATTCTTTTCATGCTCTATGTTAGGATTGCCAAATTTAGTAAATAAAAATATAGGGTGCCCAGTTAAATTTGAGTTTCAGATAAACAATGAATATTTTCAGTACAACTCTGTCTCATGCAATATTTGGGACATACATACCAAAAAAGTATCTTTTATCATGGGAAATACTTATACTAAAAATAACATGTGTTATTTATCTGAAATTCAGAGTAACTGTGGGTCCTATATTTTATCTGACAACTCTATTTTGGGTTCAAGAATGAATCCTCCCCTTGCAAATCCCTTCCCCTCACCCACCAGCCTCTTAAACTACCATCACCAATTTTGTAAATTTCATTTCCTGGTCTTAATTTGGTACTGCACCAGAGCGTGCAAACCACAGGTTTCAAACTCCCTTCTAATTTACTTGTATAATGCATGGTTATGAATATTCAATGTTAAAACAATAAAGTTAGTTTGTCCCAACTTTTCTCCCATGCTGAAGTATTTACATGTTTATAACAATGCTCCATAATACTATTAGGATGGCATTCCTAGAGATCATGTGCTTACTACTGCGGGGAGGAATCTCTAAACCTGGGAACCCTGGACTCAATCTACTTACCTGTGAAATCTGGTGATTGAATTCAAGGTATTTTCCCCAAGGTTCTTACTAACAAGTCCTTGCTACAATTCTCTAAAATGAATATTCTGTTAATGCTCTCATTTGCCTGGTGAAACCTAATTGTTCCTATTTCCGTTGAATCACTTTTCTCTTCAAGTAAGTAGTGTTTAGGTTACTAAATAAGTAGGGTTTAGATGACCCGATTAAAGGCTTCACCTGAAAGATGTTAAATCTAAATTTCTCAAGGGCCAAATAATGCCCCCTTTATTTCCTTCCACCCTCACTCGGCCTAACACCAGACTTTGCACACAGTGGGTGGTCAGATGAAAGTGCTGACAATGATGAAACAATTTCATTACGATGGTTCTGACCAAGTCATTTGCTGGGAACAGAAGACCTCTCCTTGGTGAGACTGCCATCTGGGAGCCGCTCGTCGTTCTCTTCCGCCATCTAGTGGCACAGGGTCGCTCTCATCCGCTCAACTCGCTGTTCAGAGCTGCAAAAATTTCAAAGATTGTAAATCAAATAAATGAATTGTTTTATTGTCGTTATAGTAAAAGGGGGGTTTATAAAGTGTTTCAAGAGATAAAATGCAATAAATTTTGATAAAAAATAAGTATAACACATAGCCAACTTTAATATCCAAATCGTATAGATTAAATTCATGCAATTTAATCTTTAATATCTTCAGATGTTAACTTGAACGTTGAAGATCAAAAATATGAACTAGCCTAAAAGTGTTATAATGAAAGATCATCCTTCTTATGTGCTCTGGTATAATGTTAAAGGATCTTTTTTTTTACTTTAATGTAATCACATTTTCACAGCAGATGAAAATGAAAAAGGAAATAAAATTCTGATAAACATGGAGACTATCTCAGTTCTGTATTTAACCATTTGTCTTTAATTAAGTTAGAACTTATTATTAATAATACGTGCAATATAATGTTTAATGAGTATTGAATGATAATCAGCTTTAATGTCCTATAATCTGGAGTATCTCAAATGGCATTAATTGTGTGAATCTAAAATGAAAATAAATTTTCCTAATGAATAAAATAAAATATTCCTGAAGTGTGACTTATTTCCCTTTAAAGCTGTATCCACTAAATATCTATTATAGGAAGAATATTTCTGAGATATTAACATTATTATGGTTTTCTTTTTATTTTTAGTTAAATGCTAACACTATCACCTAGTATTTAGGTCTTTCTAACAAAAGATATTTTATTGGAATGCTGTTTTGTTTTTAACATGCTTGCGAGCCAGCTGAGAAATCTCCAATATTTTTTCCAGGGTGGGAAAATCCCCATCAGATGGACAGCCCCAGAAGCTATTGCCTACAGAAAATTCTCCTCTGCAAGTGATGCATGGAGCTATGGCATCGTCATGTGGGAGGTCATGTCCTACGGAGAGAGACCGTATTGGGAGATGTCTAACCAAGATGTAAGTGCCACAGGTAGTAGATGAGCTGCCATTTTGTGAGTATAAAAACATCAGCATTGAGGGGGAAATGTGCCTTTTGCCCTCACTCAGACTAGGCCTGTGGCTGAGATTGAAAAGCTAAGTAACTTTTCTCTCTGGGCTGTATTTGGTGTCAGAGGGCTCAGCTGATGGGCTTGGCCATGTGAGTACATGATCTGTACCCCACAGCTGGGTTTATTCTGCATTAGACCTGCAAGGAACGAAAAAGAAAGAGTAGTGTTTATCTTTTATTTCTTCCTTAGGGTAATTGAATGTGCCACTGCCAATAGCAAAGTATCTCTGACTACATATTGCTTAGTAGAAAAAAAAAATTAAATGTTCTCAGGCACTGTATCATCAATATATGTCATCTGATATGGTTCTTCTAATCTAAGATATGTACATGACCCTTTATATATTCTGTTTCGTTTCTGTTTTATCTGTAAAAATTACCTTGGTGGTTTAATACAGAATAGGATAGTTAGCACACATTTGACCTCTGTGACCTATCCAGAATGATAGAAACAATAGTTAGAAAAATGCAAGTACCCAGATGATGCAAATAAGTGTGCTGTCAGAACTGAAAATACATATTAATAACCTATTTTCTCAAAGTATCCAGTGGTTTCTGAGGCAATGGCAATGGGAAATCACCTCTAATGGGGTTCTGAGTGTCCAAGGACAAAACAAAGACAATGGAGCTATAGAAGATCCCTAAGCATACTCAGAGGACAACTACTGTCACATTTCCTTCCTTTTCTATAGTCAGTTCCTTGAGCAACCCCTCCATTGTTCCTTCTCAATTCCAAGTTGTCCAAGTATCTTAGGAACTTATTCAGTTGGTACATTTAAACAGTGGAATAATATGCAGAAATAAAATTAAAGAACTCATCTTTCGCAACAACTTGGATGGACCTGGAGAGTATTATGCTGAACAAAATAAGCCAGTTAGAGAAAGATAAGTACCCCATAATCTCACTCATATGTGAAATCTAATGAACCAAATAAACTGATGATCAAAAATAGATCTAGAGCCATAGAAGCATGAACAGATTGTTGAACCTCAGAAGATAAGCAGGGGATGGTGGGTGGGAAGAGATCAACCAATGGACTTGTATGCATATATGCATAACCAGTGGGGTGGTGAGGGTATGAAGGGGTTACGGGAGCGGGCTCGAAGAGGCTAATGGGAAGAAAAGAAGGATATATGTAATACTCTCAACAATAAAAAAATTTTTAAAATAATAACTTATTCAGTCACAGAGTTTATCTGTTTAGCTCACCATGGCTATTGCTTCTCCCTGCCATAGAATGCTACTTTCAAAGCTGAGCCCTGCTCAGTCTGTGTGTGCCTGCTGACTCTGTGGAGAATGCCAGGTTCAGGCAGCAGGTTTCAGGTCATAAGCACTGCTCAGTCATCACTCTGCAAAGCACATTATCAACACACGAAGACAGCTAGGGTGGGCCCTGCAGGGCATCTGCCCCTCAGTGCAGAGTGTGCCATAGCCAACAACCTCTGCTCCACTCCCATTACTTGGACTTTGGATCCAGGTCATTTGCCTAGAGTCTGTCTACTATTCTTCAGGGAACTTTAAGTGAAGGAGCTCACTGCTTTTCCCTGCCACTGGATATTGTTTGGGGCAGCTTATAACTGTCTGCCCAACTCTTCTTAAAAACTGAATCTCAGATACTAAAACTTACTTCTTCACCCCCAGAAAGAACTCATTTTTATTCCTAACTACTTATCCAAGGTAATGGAAGCCCTGGATTCAGTCACCATAGCTCCTGCTCTACTCTAACCCCAGATCATGCTTGCTTACTTGTTCTACTTTCACAGGGGTAAAATAGGCCATTCAAGCAAATCTGTAGAATAAAATGCCTTCCTTCAGATGAGTTAAAATCCTCATTGCACAGGAGAGCCCTTACTTCAAGTACCTTACTGAATGGCATCCCATTTAGTCCTTGTTTTAACCAGTTTCCTGACAGACTTAACATGAAAAATTGCCTAACCCAGAAGGCTCCAAATTTTACTATAATATATCCTTACCAGTAAAAAATTCTTAAGCATTTGCAGTTGACATGTGCATATTTATTTGCATATTATATACAAGAACTATTGTACTAATATAATCATTTATTTATTTAAGTATATTCATTGGTGCCTGCTCAGCTTCAAGCACTAGAGATACAACAGAAAACAATGTTACACATGGGAAAGGGCCAAAAAGATTATTTAGTCCAACCCAGCTGGTATGCTCAGTGATTGAGAATCAACCCAGGAACCAAGAGGTCATGGTTCGATTCCTGGTCAAGGCACATGTCCAGGGTTGCAGATTCAATTCCCAGTAGGGGATGTGAAGGAGGCAGCCAGTCGATGAAGTTTCTCTCTCATCAATGTTTCTCTCTATTCCTACCCCTTCCTCTCTCTTTAAAAAAATAATCAATAAAAACTTATTTTTTAAAAATATATCTAGTCCCACCCAAGTCCAACTTGATAATGAAAATGAGGCATAGAGAAGCAACCTGATTTCCATAGTGGTGCACAGTAAGTGATTTAACAGTGATCTTGGAAGACAAGTCTAATAAACTTGTATAATAAGAAAGGAGAGGAAATAGCTGCTTCTTTCATGGTGGTTTGGTTTATATTTCATGTGGCTCCCATGAAGGACCAGTGACTTCTTGCCCTTGTGGAACTTACCTTATAGTGAGAAGGAAACAGACTGGAAACAAGTAATATGTAGAAGATATAGTATGTAATAGGATAATCAAGGGGGGTGGGGGAAACACAAGAAAGTAGGATAAGAAATACTGGGGGTTAATTTTAAATATCTTACCTAATAATAGACAAACATGTAAATTGACCATACCTCTGCTATGCCCACAGCAATCAGAGTGAGTATGCAAATTAAAAGGCCAAAGATGGCGGCCACCCAGCTGCTCCAGACATGGAGTGGCCAGGCAGGGCAGGATGCCTGCTATGAGAGGGATGGAGGGGAGCAAAGGGATCTACAGGAGTGAGTGCCACTGTGAAGACAAGACTACAGACTCTGGAGTCTGCAACAAAGACAGCGGACTCTGACTGGAGTCTGCAGTGAAGCAGTGAAGTAGCGAAGATGAAGATGGCAGACACCAGCTGGAGTCTGCAGCAAAGCTGAAGAAGGCAGACTCTGGCCAGAGCAAAGGCCTGGGTCCTAAGTGCCAGAGGAAAACCAGTGCTGGAAGCCAAGGGAAGGAAGACCTATTGCATGAATCTCTTCATGCAATGGGCCTCTAGTATCCTATCTAATAAAATAGAAATATGCAAATTGACCCAACCAAGATGGCTGCAGCCATGGAGCAAGCAGGAGGCAATGGAGGAAGCCACGCTTCCTGCACACCCTGGCTGGCCCAGGCCTCTGCTCAAGCTACAATGTTTCAATTATAGAAGATAAATAAATCCCAACAAAAATGGCTGCAGCCATGGAGCAAGCAGGAGATTTGGGTTTCCCCAGCAATGGAAAAAGCCAAGTTCCTGGCCTGCCCTGGCCTCCACTGAAGGCTACAAAGTTTCAGTTATAGAAGATAAGTAAATCCCAGATACCAGGGCCTCCACTTGGGTCACCAGGGGCAGAGGGATGGAGGTGGCATGGCTGGCCTGAAAACCACCACAGGTCCCTCGCCCAGCTGCCTCATGCCCCAAGGGAACCCCCACATGTGCAGAAGGCCTCTATCCTATCTAATAAAATAGTAATATGCAAATTGACCATCACTCCAACACACAAGATGGCTTCCCCCATGTGGTCAAATATGGCTACCCCCATGTGGACACAAGATGGCCACCACAAGATGGCCTGCAAAGGAGGGCAGTTTGGGACAATAAAGCCTGCAGGGGGTGACCATTTCTGCAAAGGAGGAAAGTTGTGGGCAACCAGACCTGCAGGGAAGGGCAGTTGGATGGGACCCAGGTCTGCAGAGGAGGGCAGTTAGGGGTGACCAGACCTGCAAGGGAAGGCAGTTAGGGGCAATCAGGCTGGCAGGGGAGCAGTTAGGCATCGATCAGGTTGGCAGAGGAGTTATTAGGGGATGATCAGGCTGGCAGACAGAAGCAATTAGGGGCAATCAGGAAGGCAGGCAGGTAAGCAGTTGGGAGTCAGCAGTCCTGGATTGTGAGAGGGATGTCTGATTGCTTGTTTAGGCCCAATTCTACTGGGACATCCCTTGAGGGGTCCCAGATTGGAGAGGGTGCAGGCTGGCCTGAGACACACACACACCTGTGCACAAATTTTGTGCACTGGGCCTCTAGTATATTATAAAATGCATTCATAAAATTCATTCTTATATAATCTTAAAAGTCATAAATAGTAATTTTATTAGACATTCATAAACAGTCATTCTTACAATAGAATGAGACAAATAAACATAAAGAGAACTTCTATTATCTTTCTGTCCCCAGATTATCATTTTACCACCTGGGGTACATTATACCACAGATTTAGAAACCAGGGCCATCATTATGGACAGTACAAATCAACCATGAAAGTCACAACTTTTCAAAGTGCCTGAGCTTTATAACCAATAAATACAGTAAAAAGGCTGGGTTAAATTACTTGTAATATTCCTCTTAACAGGGATATTACATACTATTATTTTATAATCTCTGCAGAAATAGTAACATACTTCTCTCAGCAAAGGAATGATTCAAATTGTTCTTTTCAGAAATTTAGGACATTTCTGAATCGCTGTCGATGTGTTAAGAATGAGATAGGACTACCACAGAGCAGAGCAGGTACAAGTAAAGATACCAAACAAAACAGATATGTTTTTTAGGAGAGCAGCCTCAGAGAAAAATGTGTGGTTTCCAACTTAGACCGCCATGTAAATTTTGCCTAGAATAGTCCAAACCCTGTTGTCAACCCCTTCCTTCCTGGATCTTGCCCAATAGTTTACCGAGCCATTTTGGCCCTGTGTCTCGATGAACTGTAGCCAAGATGAACATTTAGAGAGCAATTCTGTCTCCTAAACCTCATTTGGCCACAAAGCCTATATCTGGAACCAGAAGCTACTGCAGCCGGGAATAGACAGACTCTGACATTAAGCCCATTCTCATTCACTCAGGATTGACAGTGTCCATGTCACAAGGTTGAACTCTCTCCAACTAGAGCTTGGTTGTTGTTCGAGGACCAGATAGGGGTTAAGGTGGCTGTCTTCATGGTATTTGAGTGGTTACCAAAATATATTCAAGCAAGAATCTGAAAATCAGGAGAATATAAGTTCCGGGGTGAAGAGTAGGAGAGGAGGCAAACCCTTGTCCTAAGATAGATAGATACAAGACTAAAGGAAAGTACTAAGAACTATTTTGTTTTGTTTATTTGTTCTTTTTGTTTTTATGTTTGACTTTCTACAACCAATGTTCCTTTTAAATAAAGTAATATTTTAAACAATAAAAATTCAACTATGTCTGTTTGAATATTTTATATTTTTACTACAGTTTGGTGAGTTTAACTGAGCTATGGGCTTAACTAAATATGGAATGTTAACATGTTTTATGATCTTAAATGAGGTTAGAAAATTTCAGATAGCTGTGATGAAAGAGTCCCTCCTTTCTACAGATTGTGGCATATCTTATTACTACGAACAATTTGGAGTTTGCAGAATCTGTTTTAGTGAATAGCATAATATTTCCCAAAGGTCAGTGGTATTGTATGGAAAGAAAATGAGGAAAATAGAGTGCACTGGACAAGTCCTTAGAAGGCCTCACAATCATAACAGCTTAGCCATCCAGCAGTTACTTATTAAACACATGCCAGTCGCTAGGTCAGATGTGCATGAGGGTTCGAAATGAAGAATTAAAAAACACAGTCCTCACTCTCAAGGAACCCAGTATGTAGATGAGGAGATAAAGTTCTGGGATTTTTAAGTCTTTTCCCTATCACTGAACAGAGTGTACACTTCTCAAGCTGAGACCTTATGCTTTCTACCTTTCTTAAATAGAGACAACAGTGTATGAATCTGCATTGCCATTTTTTAAAATATATGCCAAAAAAGCATGCATACTGTATTATGTAGGATTCTTTTGATTATAAATGACAGACTCAACCTAAGCTAACTTAAGTAAAAATAAATTTTTCCAGGTGTGAGACTAAGAAGGTAGTTCAGCAGTGCTCCATCTCAGGAATCATGCGGACTTTTAGTGCTTTTCTGGGTCCATTGACCTTATTTTCTCCTGCTGCAAAGGTCTTCTTTGCTTTATGCTTCTTTCCGCCCAGAGCTCAGCATTTGGCTCAACAACCTCAGCAAAATGAGACCTCTGTCTGTGAAAGTATATATAGTGATACCAGAAAATTCTGGTTGGCTCTGTTAGGCCCTGCCCAACCCTGCCCCATGCCAGGAAATGTGTACTATGTCTGGCCAGGCTGAGTTTATATATCAGCCTATACACTTGGAGATGGGGGCAGCACTGATTGACAATTTCCCCAAAATCTCATGGAGTGAGGGAAGAAGTCCCCAAAGGAAAATGGTAGTATGCCAGAGATATACTATGTTGTCCACTTTCAGTGTACATTTTTTTCAAGAGCAACTTCCTTTTTTGCAGTATTAAATAGCCCCAAATTGTTAACTTCGTGCCTCACTGAATTCGAGTGAGGTAGCTGGTGTATTAGAAAGGTCATGAGAGTTTTGGAGGAGGGTTTCTCAACCTCAGAACTATTAGTGTGTTGGGCTGAATACATTTTTGTTGTTAGGGGCTGTCCTGTGCATTTGTAGGATGTTTAGCAGCATCCCAGCCTCTACCCACTAGATGCCAGTAGCAGCCTCCAAGTCATGCCAACCAAAATTATCCCCAGGCATTGCCCAGTTGGAGATGGGGTACAAAAATCACTCCCAGTTAAGAGCCACTGCTTTAGAGCTAAAAAGATCTGTGTTCAAATCCCTGCTCCACAATTTACTGGCCATGTAATCTTAGGTAAATGGTTTAAGTTTTCTGAGATACTAGAGACCTGGTGCGTGAAATTTGTGCATAGGTAGGGTCCCTAGGCCTGGCCGACAATCAGGGCCAATCTGTGGGGTGACCAGTGAGGCAAATGGGGGACCACTGCTGGCACCTTCCTTATCTGGCCTGGGGCCTGCAGGCTGTGGGCAAGCTCCTGCATTAAGCGTCTGTTCCCTGGTAGTCAGTGTGCATTATAGCCACAGGTCATTCAACTTGTCATTCCACCATTCGGTCAATTTGCATATTAGGCTTTTATTATATAGGATTATTTATAATGAGATTCAAAATACTCAACTGCAAGATTCGAAAGAATTAGAGATAGTATATATATTGCATATCTTGCACATAGACAGTGTTTAACCAGTTATAATCATCACAACTTGCTTATTATGAGCCAAGCATTTTAGATTATTAGGTCATTTAATCTTCAAAGTAATTTTCTAAGATAGATACTGTTATTCGTATTATTACTAGATTAAAGAACTGTGGCTATCTAGAAAGTTTAAGTAAACTTACCCAAGCTTACTAGCTAATTAATGATAGAAGTGAAGATAATGCCCTGCTTACTAGTGCATGAGAAATCTAGTTTTCAAAGGCGTCTCCATGCCACAGAAGTTCTACATAATGAGATCAAAGTATCTTTAATTCTGTGTGCCACTCTGGTTTCATTGTTTCTTACTAACAAAAGAATGTGGATTGATTCACTATAATTTGGAACTATAAATCTTTTCAGCAGTATTTTATGTCTTGATGTTAAAATTTTATAGAATGTACCATATAGAGTATCTTAAAAATAATTAAGGCAGTAGCTTAAAATCAGATTCTAATGATTAACATATTTAGCCTATTATAGAAACATGTCACAGGCACACTGAAGATACACTTCTTTCTGTTTCCTAGCATTTTTTTCTTTTTAAGGTATTGCAGGGGAATATTTTGTTATTTTCACCCAAGTTCATAATAATTGCTGTTTACTACATATGGAAGGACATTCTAATGCTAGCAGCTATCCAGTATCCAAAGAGGACACCAAGGCCACTGCAAATCTTCCAGCACGTATACTGTGTAAAGTACTTAACAGAAGAAAATGCAAGCAGAACATGAACAGCAGGCAACATTAAGTAACCAAATCCCCACAGAGCTCATGTGTAGGGGGAAAACTAGCACCACATGAGAAGTGACTTGGCTCGAACTAATGATCTAATGCAAGACTGAAGTCTTGGGTTTTGTTTTGTTTTGTTTTATTTTCCCCTGCTGTGATGATGTTTAAAAAAAAATAAAAAACATTTTCCTTGAAGCAATTTGAAACACAAATGCCTCCTGGGTATGGTATCATTTAAGTATATGCTACTAAGCTGGTCCCTTTCCCCAAAAAGATAACCATTATCAGGGAACATTCATTTGAGGTTTGCTAGGAAACATGATGCTGCTTTAATATTTTTGTGTTCTTATTTCTCCTTTTCAAAAGCTTTTATAAAATGTTTTGCTTTGATTTGCTTTCAGAACCTTACTTGAGAGAAAAAATTACAGTTTATCTTTAGGACTCTTTTTTTTTTTTTCAAAATTTAAGATGGAAGAAAATAACCTTTAACCATATTTGTTTGTCCTAATAATTCTATAACCTTTCTCAGTTATGGGTCACTACTTCAGCCAAGAATGTAGGAATTGCAGAATCCACTTACCTAGAAATGCGGTCTGGTTTTATGACACAGGGTCCAGTCATTTCCAGTTTTTGTCTCTGATTAGATTATTCTAACTCTATTTTATTATGTAACTAGAGGCCTGATGCATGAGATTCATGCACTGGAGAGTGGTGGTGTTCCCTCAGCCCAGCCTGTACCTTCGTACAGTCCGGGACCCCTCGGGGAATGTCCCATCTCACAGTCCAGGGCTCCTGCAGTCCAGGACCCCTCACTGCTATGGCCTGTCTGCAGCTGAGGCAAGAGAGGCTCTTGCCATTGCATTGGGCTCGCCAGCCATGATCCCAGCTTCTGGTTGAGCAGTGCTCCCCCTGTGGGAGCGCACTGACCACCAGGGAACACCTCTTGTGTTGAGTATCTACCCCCTGGTGGTCAGTGTGTGTCATAGTGACCAGTTGTTCTGCACATTGATTTGCATATTATGCTTTCATTATATAGGATGGTCCTTATTTCATGATCTGTAAGATACAGTAAGTTGCTAAAGGCCTGTCTCCATTATTTCAACTTCCATATTACAGAGGGAATTTTTGCATGTATTTGAATATGTATTCCACCAAAGCAATTTTCAAAATGGTCTTCTCCCGTTTTTCAGTACAGTGGTACCTCGAGATACCAGTTTAATTCGTTCCATAACCTTGAGGCGTGGGAAACTATGAGACGCTCAAGTCACGGTAAACTGGTGGGTCATGTGCAGCCAGCCGATCCGTGCAATTACTCCTATCTCAAATGTTGCTCGTATTTCAAAGTAAAAATCACTCGCTCGACGGCTCGTATCTCAAAAATCTCGTATGTTAGGGCACTCGTATCTCGAGGTACCACTGTAATTCCTACTATTGGTACATAGGCAGCCTTTTAATTAAGTATATAGCAGTTATATTAGCATGATGCACGTCTACTACCAAGGCAAGAGTAATAGGGGATATTGTGAGATATACTATTACCACAGTGTAATTTTCAAGGGAATTTTTTATATTAAATGACCACAAAGCTAGAAAATGTATACATACCAGCAGTGTTTTTATTTTTAAAAAGTTAATTATATCTTTAGTTTCTGTTTGGGAAAAAATACACTCACAGTCTTTTGCTGTTATAATTTTTATACCATCTTCTGTTCTCTCTCAAACAAAGAAAGCATTTTAACTTTTATTGTCTATTGTTCTCTTTGGAACAAAGAAGACATTTTTAAATCCCCTTTTTCTTTGTACTAATAAATTATTTTTGCATAGCTTTTAGATAATTTCAGTGGGTTTGGGAAATGGATTAAAGGTGTGTAATATTTTTCTAAAATCAAAATGATGCACCAGTAAAGAAATACTTGGTTTTTACCCAGAGAGCACTTGAGAAAATGGCCCAAAGTTTTAAAAACATTGTCTTCTTAAAGAAAAAAAGAAAAAATGCTTTTAAAAATATAGATTTGGAATGTATCTTTATATTTTTTTTAAAAAAGTATAATTTATTAGAGAGGAACTGGCATAGTAAGGAATATCATGGTTCCCAAAATCTTCCTAGTCTTGGTTTGCCAGGAGATACTCTGGCCCTGTCTGGATTTTTGTCTCCCTGCACTTAGAGCTTTATGAACCAGTTCTTTCAAAGGAGGCCTAATGTATACTCGAATGTTACAGAACCCAGAGATCCAGAGATGCTACCAGAAGTCCTACAGATGAACTTCCAGTTTAAATGACTCTAGCAGCATAACTTTTTAAACTGAAATCTACTATTACAAGCACTGAATCCAGTTCTTTTCTTTACTAAGGAGGAGACAGAGCTTGTTAGTGACAGTTTAGGATTTTAATATAGTTCAGATGACTCCTTCACTATGCTCATCCTACTCCTTACACACAGAAGCATACATAGTTAGACATAGGTGTTAGTATTCTCAGTCTCAAGAAGTATGACTTTAGCTGTTAGGAATAAAGATTTTCTAAATGATAAATCATGTCATCAACAATCTTTTAACCTATAAGAGTTCTACACTTCATATTATTCCCCATTTTGTCCCCTCATTCAACAATTTAAAAAGTGGTAACCAGAGTGTGTGTGAAAGAGTGAGGGAGCGATAGAGGTGTGTGTGGACATGTGTGGGTGTTGGTGTGTGTATGAGTGAAATAGGTACAGTTAGACCCTGCAGTTCTTCCAAGAGGCTGCCAATCTGGGCAGTCTTAGATGGCAAAACCCTGCAAACACTCCAGGAGAACACCGGCAGCACAGAGACCATGCCATCTTGAAGAACAGAACTGCTTGAGACTAGGTTCCTAGCCTTGCCACCACCCAGTCTGGTCTTGGAAGCAAACCAGGACCATAGAGGCGCTCTGGTAGAAGACCTGCCACCACAGCTGCAGACCCAGAGACACCAGGACTCCAGGCACCTGGCCACAGATTTCTGTGTATCACAGAGTCAATCCCCCTCCCCCACCATCCCTGCAGCAGCAACATAGCAACTACCAGACCCCAGGCGCACAATAAGGCTTTCTGCACTCTCAAGTTTTATACAGGTCGTTGACATTCTGTTGTGACTTCAAAAATGAGGATTGAGAAATGTCTTAGGTGTAGGAATTTTTAAAAAGTCTTTTTGTTGGCTTGCTTTTTTATTTATTGACTTAGAGAGAGAGAGATAAAAGAAAAGAGAAAAAAAATTGATTTGTTGTTCTATCCATTTATCCATTCATTGATTCTTTTATGTGCCTTGACCTAAATCTAACCAACAACCTTGGCATTAGGACAATGTTATAACCAACTGAGCTACCTGGCCAGGGCCTCAAGAAATTCTTTATCTTAAAGTTAAAAAGGAAATCTTCAGTTTCCATGCTATAATTATTTATAAATTACAAATTGGTCTCTGAAAAAGTGTGTTCTGTCTGTATCTTATATAGAAAACTACTTTATTATCCTCCCTTTTTTAAAAATATTTTTTTCGCCGAAGCCGGATTGGCTGAGTGGATAGAGCGTCAGCCTGTGGACTGAAAGGTCCCAGGTTTGATTCTGGTTAAGGGCATGTAACTTGGTTACAGGCACATCCCCAGGGCGGGGGGTGCAGGGGGCAGCTGATGGATGTTTCTCTCTCATCCATGTTTCTAGCTCTCTGTCCCTCTCCCTTCCTCTCTATAAAAAAATCAATAAAATATAAAAAAATCTTAAAAATATATTTTTCTTTATTTCAGATAGAGGAAAGGAGAGGGGAAGAGAGATAGAAATATCAATGAGAGAGAATCATCAATCATCTGCCTCCTGCATGCCCCCTACTGGGGATTGAGCCTGCAACTCCGGCATGTGTCCTGACCAGGAATCAAACCATGACCTCTTGGTTCATGGGTTGACAACCACTGAGCCACACAGGCTGGGCTACCCCCTTTTTCTTAATGTATACTTAAATTTCTCTTGTGTCTTGATTGCTTTTCACTGAATTATAAATTCTATATGTTGAAAAACATTGAATAAGAAAATAGAGGAATCCAAGATGGCGGCATAGGTAAACACCTATACTGCTGCCTCTCACAACAATTTCAAAACTACAACTAAAAGACAGAACGGACATCATCCAGAACCACAGGAAAGCTGGCTGAGTATAAGTTCTACAGCTAGAAGGAAAGAGAGGGGCTCACAGAAACCCAGAGGAGCTGCAAAAAGCTGAGTTACGGAGACGCGCGTGCTGAGAGAGTGGGTGCTGGAGTACCTGGCTGGCTTTCTCTGGCGGGAGGGAAACGGAGACTCCCAATGGCATTGAACCTTTTATCTTATGACACTAAACCCCAGATACAGCTGACTCATACGGGGGGAGTTTGGACTGTGAAAAGGGAGAGGTGCATGGAAAATTAGGGGAGTCGCAAAAGATAAGAGGTCTGATGGCACGCACGGCACTGCGCAGAGGACAGATTGCTGATTGTGCTGCTGGCTTTTGCGAGTGGGCGGGAGAAAGACCTTCCCAACTGTGCCACTTCTGACTCCACTAAGCCCCTGTTTCGGGTGAAACCCTGGAGACCTAGACTCGTGTGGTCCTGTTGCACAGGGGAGCTGGAAAGGCAGCAGTCTAGAGGCACTATGGGCCCCCACGCACAAGGACCGCTCCAGCGATTGCCCAGTCACGTGAGACTCGGGCTGTAGAGGGTGGGGCCGACTGGAAGGCAAGGTGGTCCGTTAAGTCCTGAGACTCCACCCATCCCAAGCTCAACAGAGGCTTCTTCGGTTTTGCAAGCCTGGTATCATAAGGCTGAATTCAACACAGAAGTTTCCCCAGCATAGTAAAAATGCCAAGACAAGGGAAGGGATCACAAACAAAATAAATGGAGGGGAAAAAAAGACAGGATATAGAGTTCAAAACCACGCTTATAAGGTTTTTCAAGAATATGCTAGAGAAAAAAATCCAAGATGGCGGCATAGGTAAACACCTATACTGCTGCCTCTCACAACAATTTCAAAACTACAACTAAAAGACAGAACAGACATCATCCAGAACCACAGGAAAGCTGGCTGAGTGGAAGTTCTACAACTAGAGGGAAAGAGAGGGGCTCACAGAGACCCAGAGGAGCTGCAAAAAGCTGAGGTACGGAGACGCGCGCGAGGAGAGAGCGGGTGCCGGAGTACCTGGCTGGTTTTCTCTGGCGGGAGGGAGACGGAGACTCTCAAAGGCATTGAACCCCTTGTCCTGCGACACTAAACCCCAGATCCAGCTGAGACTCATACGAGGGGAGTTTGGACTGTGAAAAGGGAGAAGTGCACGGAAATTTAGGGGAGTTGCAAAGGATCGGAGGTCTGGTCGCGCACGGCACCACGCGGAGGACGGATTGCTGATTGTGCCGCTAGCTTTCGCGAGTGGGCGGGAGACAGACCCTCCCAACTGTGCCACTTCTGAGTCCACTGGGCCCCTGTTTTGGGCGAAACCCTGGAGACCTAGACTCGTGTGATCCTGATTCGCAGGGGAGCCAGAAAGGCAGCGGTTAGAGGCACTGCGGGCGCGCACACAAGGACCGCTCCAGCCATTACCCAGTCACGTGATACTCAGGGGCCGTGGAGGGCGGGGCTGACTGGAAGGCAAGGCGGTCCCTTAAGCCCTGAGACTCCACCCCTCCCAAGCTCAACAGAGGCTTCTGCGGCTGAATCCAGCACAGAAGTTTCCCCGGCATAGTGAAAATGCCGAGACAAGGGAAGGGATTACAAGCAAAAGAAATGGAGGAAAAAAAACGACTGGATATAGAGTTCAAAACCACGCTTATAAGGTTTTTCAAGAATATGCTAGAAAAGATGGATAAATTTAGTGAGACCCAAGAGGAGATGAAAAATACACTGACTGAAATAAAAACTATTATACAGAGTCCGAACAGCAGACTAGAGAAAGGCAAGGATCAAGTCAAAAATTTGAAATATAAAGAAGCAGAAAACATTGAACTGGAAAAGCAAGAAGAGAAAAGAATCCAAAAATGTGAAGATAATGTCCTTCTGGGACAGCTTCAAGCGTACCAACATCAGAATTGTGGGGGTGCCAGAAGAAGAGAGAGAGCCAGATACTGAAAACCTATTTAAGGAAATAATGACTGAAAACTTCCCACATCTGGTAAAAGAAATAGACTTACAAGTCCAGGAAGCACATAGAACCCCAAATAAAAGGAATCCAAAGAGGACCACACCAAGACACATCATAATTAAAATACCAAGAGCAAAAGACAAAGAGAGAATATTAAAAGCAGCAAGAGAAAAACAGTTCATTACCTACAAGGGAGCACCCATACAACTGTCAGCTGATTTCTCAACAGAAACGATGCAGGCCAGACGGGAGTGGCAAGAAATATTCAACGTGATGAACAGCAAGAACCTACAACCAAGAATAATCTGTCCAGCAAAGCTATCATTCAGAATTGAAGGGCAGATAAAGACCTTCACAGATAAGAAAAAGCTAAAGGAGTTCATCAACTCCAAACCAGTATTATATGAAATGCTGAAAGGTACTCTTTTAGAAGAGGAAGAAGAAAAAGGTAAAAGACAAAAAAATTATGAACAACAAATACACATCTATCAACAAGTGAATCTAAAAATTAAGTGAATTAAAAATCTGATCAACAGAATAAACTGGTGAATATAATAGAATCAGGAGCACAGAAAGGGAGTAGACTGATAATTCTCAGGAGGACAAAAATCATAAAGCATCAAACAGACTGTGAAATTACAGCAGAAAGATTAAAGTTAGGTGAGGTAAATAAGTGATCAATCAAAGGACTTGTATGCATGCTTATAAACATAACCAATGATCACAGACACTGGGGGTTCGGGGTATGCCTGGAAGGGAGGGGGGGCAATGGGGAGATATGTATAAAAAATTAATAAAAATTAATTTTAAAAAAAAGAATATGCTAGAAAAGATAGATAAATTTATCAAGTCCCAAGAGGAGATGCAAAAGGACCAACGAGAGATGCAAAAGATCCAACGAGAGATGATGGATGAATTTAGCGAGTCCCAAGAGGAGATGAAAAAGGACCAACTAGAGACACTGACTGAAATAAAAAATATTATACAGAGTTCTAACAGCAGACTAGAGGAAGGCAAGAATCAAGTCAAAAATTTGAAATATAAAGAAGCAGAAAACACTCAACTGGAAAAGCAAGAAGAGAAAAGAATCCAAAAATGTGAAGATAATGTAAGGAGCCTCTGGGACAGCTTCAAGCGTACCAACATCAGAATTGTAGGGGTGCCAGAAGAAGAGAGAGACCAAGATACTGAAAACCTATTTGAAGAAATAATGACTGAAAACTTCCCACATCTGGTAAAAGAAATAGACTTACAAGTCCAGAAAGCACACAGAATCCCATATAAAAGGAACCCAAAGAGGACCACACCAAGACACATCATAATTAAAATACCAAGAGCAAAAGACAAAGAGAGAATATTGAAAGCAGCAAGAGAAAAACAGTTCATTACCTACAAGGGAGCACCCATACGACTGTCAGCTGATTTCTCAACAGAAACGATGCAAGCCAGACGGGAGTGGCAAGAAATATTAAACGTGATGAATAGCAAGAACCTACAACCAAGAATAATCTATCCAGCAAACCTATCGTTCAGAATTGAAGGGCAGATAAAGAGCTTCACAGATAAGAAAAAGCTAAAGGAATTCATCACCACCAAATCAGTATTATATGAAATGCTGAAAGGTACTCTTAGAAGAGGAAGAAGAAAAAGGTAAAAGCCAAAAAATTATGAACAACAAATACATATCTATCAACAAGTGAATCTAAAAATTAAGTGAATTAAAAATTTAATCAATGGAATAAACTGATAATATAATAGAATCAGGAGTACAGAACGGGAGTGGACTGATAAATCTCAGGGGAAAAGGGGTGAGGGGTATACAGGGAGAGACTGGACAAAAATCATACACCTATGGATGAGATCAATGGGAGGGAGGTAAGGGCAGAGGGAAGGGTGGGAGCTGGGTGTAGGGGTGCTATGGAGGAGAAAAAAGAGAAACAAATCTAATAATCTGAATAATAAAGATTTAATTGAAAAAATAATAAATAAATAAATAATAAAATAAATATATATATATATGAAAAAAGAAAATAGATAGAAAATTATAAATGTTATTTACTTATAACCACTTCTAACCTTTTTCTTTTTTTGCCCATATAGATACAATCTTTATGTTGTATATAAGGAAAATAGATCACCAGTGGTTTTAGTATCACTGTATTATAAATCTAATATCCTATTTGTACAAGTAATCGTTATCAGGAAAAGTAAGTGTATACTGGGACCCTCTGCTTCATCATCCCCCTTCTGCCTGAAATTTTCCACAAAGCCATGATAAGTATTTAAAGAGAAGATAAAAACAGTTCCCATTGTGAGGAGAAACCAAGATGGTGGCATAGGTAAACACCTGAACTTACTACCTCGCACAACCACTTTAAATCTACAACTAAAAGACAAAGCAGACATCATCCAGAACCACAGGAAGGCTGGCTGAGTGGAAATTCTACAACTAGAAGGAAAGAGAAAAGCACACTGAGAAGCACACTGAGGAGCTGCAGGGGTAAACGCAGAGGTACAGAGGCACCAACACACGCACAGAAAGGATCAAACTCCCAACTGCCCTGAACTCCAGTACTGGGTAAGATTCTGGGGACTCAGAATCATACAGAGAGAAACTGGACTGTCTAACATCAGGCAAAACTCGAGGGCAGCTTTCTCTCAGAGGTGCTTGCAGCGATTACCAAGGGACACTGAGACCTAGGGGCATCATAGAGTAGGGCTGACGGGGAAGCCATTGCTGTTTCCTCTGCCCTGAGACTATGCTCCTCCCAAGCCGTGCGCAGAAGCTTTTGCATATGAATGGCCTGGTCCTTTGAAATCTAAAATTACCTAGCAAATTGTAGCTGAGTCAGAAACCCAGAACATCCAAAAGAAGGCCCAAGGCCGCACAACAGCTTGCATTGCTTCACAGCTGGACCTCATTTGGGCACCTCCAAAACCCAAACAAAGAGGAATCTGCAAATCAATCTGTAGCTCCTGCTGGGTGGCCTCATGCAGAAGCTAAATTAGCACCTCCTTGGAGATCCAAGAGCCAGTGTACCCAGTGGTCAGAGTGGGACCATCCAGATTACAACTTCTCAGATCCATAAGGGACATACTCAGTGGGTAGACTCAGTGAGCACCCAAGGCCCACTGAGGTAAGTCTTGCCTCATAAGGGTGTCTCCAGCACAGAAGTACTCCCAGCATAGACACAACTGATCCTCACAATCAATTGGCCTGGAGGTCAATTCCTCCAAGTGATACCAACAACAATCAAGACTTAACTACAACAGGACTGTGCACACAACCCACAAATGGGTGCACCAAAAGTCTCCACGTCAGGTAATTAGGGAGGCTGAGCCATTGGGCCCTGTAAGACACCTAGCACACAAAGCCACTCTGTCAACACAGGGAAGCAGCCAAAATTCGGAGACAAAGAAACAGGTCACAAAGGAAAGAAATAGAGGAAAGCAAACTACTGGATATAGAGTTCAAAACCACAGTTATAAGGTTTTTCAATAATTTTCTAGAAACGGCAGAAGAAGTTAGACTCTTGAGGCTATGAAAAAGGACCAACTAGAAATTAAGCATACAATGACTGAAATAAAGAATAATATTCAGATATCCAACAGCAGATTAGAGGATCGCAAGAATTAAGCCAAAGATTTGAAATACAAAAAAGCAAAAAACACTCAACTGGAAAAGAAAAAAGAATCCAAAAATATGAAGATAGTGTAAGGAGCCTCTGGGACAACCTCAAGCGTACCAACATCTGAATTATGGGGGTGCCAGAAGAAGAGAGAGAGGAAGATATTGAAAACCTATTTGAAGAAATAATGACAGAAAACTTCCCTCACCTGGTAAAAGAAATAGACTTACAACTCCAGGAAACCTAGAGAACCCCAAACAAAATGAATCCAAAGAGGACCACACCAAGACACATCATAATTAAAATGCCAAGAGCAAAAGACAAATAGAGAATATTAAAAGCAGCAAGAGAAAAACAATTAGTTACCTACAAGGGAGCACCCTTATGACTTTCAGCTAATTTCTCAATAGAAACTATGCAGGCCAGAAGTAAGTGGCAAGAAAATATTCAAAGTGATGAATAGCAAGAACCTACAACCAAGATTACTCTACCCAGAAAAGCTATCATTCAGAATTGAAGGGCAGATAAAGAGCTTCACAGATAAGAAAAAGCTAAAGGAATTCATCACCACCAAATCAGTATTATATGAAATGCTGAAAGGTATTCTTTAAGAAGAGGAAGAAGAAAGATAAAAATTATGAACGATAAATACATATCAACACGTGAATCTAAAAATAAAATGAATAAAAAATCTGATGAACAGAATAAACTGAATATAATAGAATCAGGGGCATAGAAAGGGAATGGACTGACAATCCTTGGTGAGTAAGGAGTATGGGGAGTGCAGGAAGAGAGTGGACAAAAATCTTACACCTCTGGATGAAGACAGTGGGTGGGCAGAGGTAAGGGCATAGGGTGGGGTGGGAACTGGGTGGAGGGGAGCTGGGATTGTGGGGGGAGAACAACTGTAATAATCTGAACAAAAGATTTATTTTAAAGAATATTTCCCATTGCATTTACTAGTGTACACTTTAGTCCTTGCTAAAATTTTGAGAGTTTCTTTTAAAAGGAAGTATAAGTAGCTAAATTGAATGTACTGCTCTTTTTGGAGATATTTAACAGTCTTATTAAACAAAAAATAAAGCGATTCCCTGCACAATCCAAGCAGTCCCTGTTCAAGGAAGTTTCAGTGTCTTTCTGCTGGCTGTCTACTCCTAGTTTGCCTGGTTGAATAGAAGATGCACATTGCCTGTTTTGACTAAGAAACTGTCAAAACAGTTGGAAAACTCATTGAATTCAGCAAGAGCAGAACAGTCTCCCCTGTGCCCCAACTAAGCCTTACTTTGATTCTGGGCTGCTGAAAATTGCAGTGTCAGTGACAGGAACCAGTCCAATGTATTTAGAATAACCAGCCAGGTTTTAGATAATAACTTCTGACAGAATCTAATCCCCTTTCCTAATCTAATTTCTGCATGGAAATGATCACTGCAGTCATTTTCATATTTTTTTCACTTTATTTTAATTTTCTCCTTACATTTTTAAATTAGGGTATAACCTTGTTTAACTTTTCTCCAAAAAATGACAGCTTACAACTTCCATAAAACTAAACTGTTAAAAAATTCTCTCTAGTTAATTATCAACCCTTCATATTCTGAAATGACAAAATTCAATCTTTTAGACAAAGTACCAATATGCTCCAGGTTCCCTATCAGTCCTTAATTAAGCAATCAGAAAATACCTATAAAATAAAACTTCTCACTAAAGAAATGTTTATAAAGATAAGTACTAAGGTTTTCTGAAGCTTCCCCTAAAATACAGTTTTTGTAAATCACATATATACAACTGGAGCTCTATTCTTTGACTTGGCAAGGCATATGACCTATATGATGGGAACAGGTGGGAAAAAGCAACAGTTGCTGTTTGAGAGTACTCAGCTCACCCAGCTGAGGAAATTTAAGTGTTTTGTAGTGCCAAAGGGGAAATGGGACCTGGTGAGGGTGAAGACTAAGAGCCAGAATCGTGGTGAGCCACTGCAGAATTTCAGACATGGAAAGAACATGATCACAGTTCTTCAGAAGGATTGCTTTGAGTATATCTTGGGAGAAGATTGGAGGAGGAAAAGGAGAAACAAATACGAATTAGGCCCTAGCCGGTTTAGTTCAGTGGGTAGAGCACCGCTCGTGCAGGAGGCATCCAATCAATGTATAGTGGTACCTCGAGATACCAGTGCCCTACGAGATTTTTGAGATACGAGCCATCGAGCGAGCGATTTTTGCTTTGAAATACAAGCAACATTTGAGATACGAGTAATCACACATGACCCACCAGTTTACCGCGAATGGAGCATCTCATAGTTTCCCACGCCTCAGTCAGTGTGCTTGTTTACCTCGTTGTTGAAGCATCTTTTGTGCATTTACATACTTTATCACATTTCTTTTTATAACTATGAGTCCAAAGAAAGCGAGTGGAAAGGTCAGTGCTCAGAAGAGGATGATGTCTATTGAATTAAAGCTTGAAATCATAGAAAAATATGAGCAAGGTGTGCGAGTGGCTGACTTGGCGAGGCAATACAGGCGTAGTACTTCAACGATATGCATTGTGCTTAAACAGAAGGAGTCTATAAAGCGTATAATGCCAGCTAAGGGTGTTACAATAATTTCTAAACTCCGTAGCTCTCTCCATGAAAAGATGGAGAATCTACTGATGGTGTGGGTGACGGAGAAGCAGCTTAAAGGAGATACATTAACACAGAGCATCATATACAAGAAGGCGCGAGCGATTTACTGTGATTTGCTGGAGCAGACCCCTGCGCACTTCCACGGACAAAGCATCAAAGACTCATTTAAAGCCAGTAGAGGCTGATTTGATAACTTCAGGAAAAGGTCCAGCATTCACTCCATCATCAGGCATGGTGAGGCAGCAAGTTCGGATGTGAAGGCAGCTGAGGATTACCTCAAAACTTTTTCCAAACTGATAGAAGCCAAAGGATCTATCCCCCAGCAAGTCTTCCACTATGACGAGACAGGGCTTTTCTGGAAGAAGATGTCGAATAGGACTTATATAACGGCAGAGGAGAAGGAGATGCCAACCCACAAACCCATGAAGGATAGGCTAACTCTCGCACTGTGCGCCAATGCGAGTGGCGACTGCAAGATCAAGTCTCTGCTCGTATACCATTCGGAAAACCCCAGAGTCTTTAAGTCACATAAGATTTTAAAAGATAAACTGCAAGTTATGTGGAGGGCAAACCCGAAGGCATGGGTCACCAGGCAGTTCTTTGTGGAGAGGGTAAACCTGGTTTTCGGCCCTTCTGTTAAGAAATATCTACAGGAAAACAACCTAACCATGCAAGCCCTCCTCGTCCTCGACAATGCTCCTGCTCAACCACCAAACCTCGAAGATGAACTCCTCGAAGAGTTCAAGTTTATAAAGGTTGTCTACCTGCCTCCCAACACTACTCCTATCATGCAGCCCATGGATCAGGAGGTGATTTCTAATTTTAAAAAGCTGTACATCAAGCACCTGTTCCGGCGCTGCTTTGAGATAACAGAGAACACAAACCTCACCCTTCGAGAGTTCTGGAAGAACCACTTTAACATCGTGATATGCCTCAGAATTATTGATCAGGCCTAGCTGGTTGTTACAACGAGGACTTTGACCTCTGCATGGAAGAAGCTGTGGCCTGAGGCCGTAGCCGAAAGGACCTTCGAAGGATTCGAACCCGAGGTGCCAGTGGAGGAGGAGATAGTGTCTCTGGGAAAATCCATGGGCCTGGAGGTGGATGAGAGAGACGTGAATGAGCTCCTCAAGGAGCACTCTCTGGAACTCACCATGGAGGAGTTACAAGAGTTGCAGTCTCAGCAACATGCGGAGGTTCTCCAAGAAATTGGTTTCGAGGAGGAGCCAGAGGTGGAGATCTCTACAAGTGAGTTAAAGGAGATCTTAGGAATGTAGGAGAGGGTGTCACACTTGGTGGAAAAGAAACACCCCGAAAAAGTTGCTACTGGTCGTGCATCGGAGCTATTCAATGAAACTTGCCTCACCCATTTCAGAAACATTCTGAAAGGGAGGAAGAGGCAAACCTCGTTGGACACGTTTTTCTTTAAATCGGCCAAAAATGCAAAGACCAGTAGCAATTAAGTTCAGTGAAGATTAGTTAAGTTACATTCAGTTTAGGGATAAAGTGTAGCATTAAGAGTGTAACGAGTAGGTAAATACACTTTATAAAACCAGTTTATTCCTTTACATTCTCTTTTATTATGTTTTTATACAATATTTGTCATTTGTAAATACATTTTTCTTATTCAAAAACACGTAACAAGAACAACTGGGGTGGCATTTTGGGGGCTGGAACGGATTAACGGCATTTCAATTGCTTTCAATGGGGAAATTTGCTTTGAGATATGAGCAAGGTTACGGAAGGAATTAAACTCGTATATCGAGGTACCACTGTATTTCTCTAACATTAATGTTTCTCTCTGTCTTTACTTCTCTCTTTCACTCTCCCTTAAAAAGAAAATCAATGGAAAAATATCCTTGGGTGAGGATTAACAACAAAACAAAACAAAAAAAGATGAGTTGGGAGGCTAAAGTTATTGTGGTGATCAAAATAGTAAGTCATTTGGAGAGGAGCTTAAAAATGGAGCAGATTTACAATATATAAGAGTAGTAGAATCAGCATGATAAGTGAATTTTGAGCATCAGGGAGAAGGCAGAAGCCAGAATAATTCCCTGATTTCATTAAGAGGAAGAGTCATACCCTTTGCACAAAGGACAGGAATCCCAAAAGAGGAGCAGGCAGAGAAGCATCTAACTTTGACTTCTTATAAAGAGTTCTTTCTCTAGAGCTGTGCTGCCCCATAGATTAGCCACTAGCCACATGTGCCTTTTTAAATTTTAATTAGTGCAAACTAAAAATTCAGTTCCTAAGTCCTACTAGCCACATCTCTAACACTGGTTGGCCACACGTGACCAGTTGCTAGCATTTTGGACAGAACATTTCATCACCACAGAGAATGCTATTGGAGAGCGCTGGCCCAGAGAATGCTGAGGCTGATGCCCCTGTTACTCTGTGGCCTTAAGCTAGCCATTGATAACATTTCAAAGATGAAATGATCTTAGGAGTTTTTAGAGGACCTACAATCATGCATCAGACTAACAGAAAGCCAGGAGTAAATGAAGAGGAATTCAATAGGCAATAAAGAAGAAATGATAACTAAAAAGAGAATACCCCTGGACTTACTATAAAAGAATAAATTTATTCAGGAATTCAGTGCTTTCGCAGAAGTACATTTTACTTAAAACATTTGTTACATATGGTTTGCACTAAATGCATCAATCTTATGCTGACTTTCTGATGTCCTAAATGGATTTTGAGATGTTATAGCTAAACCACACAAAAACTATTTCTTGAAATTGTGATGAAACTAAACCTCCCTTCTGTACATCACATGTTTAAAATACATATTTTCCTCATAGAGGATGCTATGGAGATTCTTGCAATTTTCCTTCACAACTTTTGTATTTACCTTGTCTGGACCATTTGAATTCACAAGTAGTTTTCATATTTACCAATATTTTGGCTTTTACTTCCTATATAAAAAGGAATTATAACTTAGCGTATGTATTATCTGTCCCCCAACATAAGAGAATAACCTGTGTATGCTTGCATTTAGGTCATTCTGTCCATTGAAGAAGGTTACAGACTTCCAGCTCCCATGGGCTGTCCAGCATCTCTGCACCAGCTGATGCTCCATTGCTGGCAGAAGGAGAGAAATCACAGACCAAAATTTACTGACATTGTCAGCTTCCTTGACAAACTGATCCGCAATCCCAGTGCCCTTCACACCCTGGTGGAAGATATCCTTGTGTAAGATGCATGGAGTTGATTTTTCTCCCTTGACAATCAATTTATTTCAGGCTATAGACAGACTAACAGAGAGGAGGAAGTTTGCCTTGATAACCACCTAGTTGTCTACCTTTTAGAAAATGGTGTATGAACTATATTTTAATTAACAGCTGCAAAGGAATGTATTAACATTTTAGAAAATTGTGTTGTTTTTTTATTCACAAGAAAATAGGTTCCCCTTTTCTCCATATCTAATCTTTCTGAGATTTTTTATACTTGTCATGTGTGGGCTTCTAGTATTTACATATCCTTTATTTACTGATCCTTCTTTACTTTTATAAGTAGAATATGTTCATGTTTGCAGCCCCTTTAATTTTCTTGTCCATTTTATGTATGGTCTGTCCCTCTATTTGAAATGTCAGGCAAGATGGGCAATTTGTGAACCTGCCAGGAGCAAGGATGTTTCCTGCTGATATGATCACACCCAGCTATTGTTACTTTCCATTCCTAAAGTCAGAGAAAGACAAGAAAATGAAGGCACTAGTATCCCATTTTATAAAAGTTAAGATCTACTCACCTCTCTCTGAAAGTCAATTATAAGAAGGGAGAAAGTAGAAGGAAAAAATAGTAACATCTGTGTCTGAAATTATTACATTTAAAATATTATTATTAAGTTGAATATATATTTCTTTAGGCCAAATTGGATTTAAAAGTAACCAAAGGCTTTCTAAAACTCACTTTCCTGGCTCATGGGATGGCCAGCAGGATACACAGATATTTAACTTTAGGTCACAAGTTCAAGTCAGCACGGTTTTTAGTAACAGTAAGGCTGAAGGCTCTTCAAGGACTGCTTGGAACAGGCCTGAGCTCACACATGCATTCACCTCTAAATCACTAATTGGCATCCTTAGTAAAGTGAAGCCAAGCATGAAACAGCCAGAGATTAAGCTATCACTCTAGCCATCTTCCTCAAAGCAGTCCAACCCAGGAAGCTGTAAAGTAGGGGTGGGTGGGAAGTTGGAAAGTCCTCTGGATTTTATCAGAAAAGCTATGTCAGCCATTGAAGATTTTTGAGCATGAGAATGGCAAGATTACATCTGCATTTCTTAAAGATCACAGGAGGAGTGATGTAGACTGCAGTAAAACACAAGGAGACTGGAACACAAGGAGACAATTATATATTTGCATCAATACAAGCTAGAAAAAATCAGGACCTGACTTATGAAATGAGAATAGGCTTGGGCTCAGGATATTTTAAAAATTGATATATTATTAAGCAAGAAAAACAAATGTGTCTTGGTCATTGATTGAATATATAACGAAAGGAGGAGAAAAAAAATCAAGGATATTTGTCATGTTTTTTTCTTAGACAAGTTGTTGATGCTATTACCATTAAGAAGGGCAAGATTTTGGAATAGAAATGAGCATAAACAGAAAGGTCCTATAGGCAGTTATATGTGTAGAGTGAACCTCTGGTGAAAAGATCTAGGCTAGAGATTTAAGTTTAAAGATCATCAGCATATAGATTATAGCTGAAGCTTTAAGTGTAGTGAAGGTAAACCCTAGAGAATAAAAAATAAATAAATAAATAAAAGAAAAATACAAATTAACAGGAATAGAATGCAATCCTCTGGAACACCAAGATTTAAGAAGTAAACTTAAATCTTGGAGAGTACAACGGAAGAAGAGCCAGGTAGGTAATGCGGAAAGCAGGAGAGGAGTGGTATCATAGAAGCCAAAAAGGGAGAGAGATTCAAGGAGAGTGAGATCCAAGGCTCCACAAAGCTTCAGGAAAAGATGAAGTATATCCATTGAATTTATTTTTTCCCACTTATCCCCCATATACCCTCTTCCACCACCACAACCCCCTATGCTGCTGCGCCTCTCCTCTTCCCCACCCCCACAGTCACTAATGCTGTTCAGTTGAGCAACAAGATGCTCAGGTGTTCATGGGCAGCCTTTGCAAGAGCATTTTCAATAAAGTTGTGTAAGGCAGAATGCAGTGGAGGAGTGAATATGAGGTCAGAAAAAAGAGCAATATAAAGTACAAGTCTGGTATTGTTTTTGTTTTTCAAGAAACCTATCTCTGAAGAGAAAGAGAATTAGTTAGAGATAATGTCTTTATATGTTTTGTGGAAGTCAGTCATGCCTTAACATTGAGGAGAAAGAGCTAGTGTTAAAGAAAGAACATTGGCACCTATAAACTGAAATCATTTATTATTGGCTTCTCGTTATGGTATAGGGTCGCCGGACCCCACAGCCAGTGCTCCCCAGCAGAGCTCTCCAGCTGTTCAGTGGCTATACAAGCAGGCAGGTAAGAGGGTTTTTTGTTTGTTTGTTTGTTTGTTTGTTTAGAAAGAGATAAAACAATTTCTTCTTGCTTTTTCAAGATTATGAATGTTCATTGTGTTTGGAAAATACTGATGAAAAATCTAATATAAGAAAATACCAAAAGTCAAAATGGTAACAGTTGAAATCAAGATGAGGGCTCCTTGTCTGAGGGCCAGAGGTCTGTGGGTCAGTGGGATGTGTGGTAATGAATGCACAGGCCAATGAATGGCAGGCTCCCGGAGGCATGCCACATGAGGGCCAGAAGTTGGTGCTTTATATACAGTTGGCAGTTTGATTCAGTCCTCAGGTCTAATCTATGGGAGACCAAATGGAGGTTTGTGTTACTGATTTGCTGTCCTTGACACAGACATGTGCACTACTGCTGTTGCCCTTAACATACTTTTCTTTGAGAAACAAAAGGAACCAGTATTCTAAAGGTATTGTACTTGAAATTTATCAGCATTATTTTCCCAATAGTCTAAATGCCGCCCCCCCCCCCCGTTTTATCCCCTCACCTCCACTGCTGCCCACTAACCCTGTCCCTGATCCCAAAGCGCTGAGACTTTTTAGGGAGAAGAGATATGGTAGATAAGGGTAGGAATGTTGGGTAAAGAATGTCTCACTTGTTTTATGCTTAGAAAACTGTGGCACTGTCCCTCGATCTCCAAGTGCCAAAGCCCAGTCGTGTGTCCCAGACTGATACTGGATTAAAGAAATGTGACAGAGTGCAGAATTTTAGTCTTTCCTCCCATAGAGCTCTCAGACTGGGAAAGGAGTCTAAGGGTATAACTCACCGGGACTCTTACTAAACTCTCCTGCATTTGCCTCTTTCCTTCTATCCCCAAACTCCCAAGGTTCTCTCACACTTTTACACTGACACAACTCTCTCATCCTCTAGGTCCCCATAGTTTTTATTCCACTCTAATTGCTTTTTCTCAAGAATTCACCTGAGAAGATTTTAACCTTTCTCTTAACAGCGTATTAAGAGGGGAAGAAATTAAGGCAACAAAAGGGGATGGAGAGGGCTGGGAAATCCACCACTTAATAATTTTATACTAACATATTGGAAATTTTATAACCTTATATTTATAATATTTCATTTCAAAAGACATACCAATAGAAATAATCTCGGGCAGAGAAGGCTTTCATTATTTGGAGCAGCATCTCTAAATAATGCTGCTCTCCCATGGGAGCATTCAGAGCTCTGTGCAGTTCCCAACCTTCTTGCTTTCTCTCCTACTCAAGAAGGTGTATGGATATACTAGGAGGCATAGTGTTATTGTAACTACAACCTTAAATTGATTGTAAAAAATAATTGTGCAAAAATACCTTTATAATATAGGCAGTTATCCTTTCATATGTGTGAATTTCATACTATTTTCACTTTAATGTATTCTATAATTCTGCCCTATAATCTCCTTTCAAAGAATTATTTGTATCTATCACATGGTGCACAGCCCCTGGGAGAAAAGGCCCAGTTTGAGGCCAAGGCTAAGTGGACAATGGCAGCAGGAACACCTCTTGCTCCCTCTTTCCTGACCTTCATGATCAATTTGGTAATTACTCTCAACCCCAAGTCAAACATAGTCCCAGAGTCCAGAGTTACATCTTGGGTCCAGTAGTTTAGTAGTATAAAGTGGATTGATGGCTATATAAGTGTTCTTTCACACAGCCCTACCTTCCCAACCCCATTCACATTGTCCTACACGTTCATTCTTCAACCCCACTTGATTCCTCCATACACTGCAGCCTACAGAGTGCATGTTGATATCAGCTGGCCAATGCTCTTTCCACAGTGCTGCAGTATAATAGGAAAATAACACTTTCTTATAATCTCTGCTCCAGATCCCCAGAATGTCATTGACAAAGAATTTTATAGATTGTGGGCTCCTTGACATTAGCTTTAAAAAGGTAACATCCAGGGATGGACAGCTACTGATCAGATGGACCAGTCTTTGATAGTCACTTGCCACAAAAAACATATTCTGATCAGGCAAAGGCACTGAGAAATATTCTCACTACCTATTGGACCATAGCTAAAGATCTTATAATATTTTAGCTCTTAGAAACTGAAACTACCATTTTTCTTTTCTTTTTTTTAATCTTTATTGTTGAAAGTATTAAATATCTCCCATTTTCCCCCATTGATCTCTCCCACTCTGCCCCTCCCCACAGGCCTTCATCACCCTGTTGTCTGTGTCTGTGGATTATGCATACACACATATAAGTTCATTTATTTATCTTTCCCCCGCCCCTACATATACCCTCCCCTGCCTTCTCTCTGAGGTTTGACAGTCTGTTTGATGTTTCTATGTCGCTGGGTTTATTTCTGTTCATCAGTTTATGTTGTTTGTTATACTATTCCACATATGACTAAGAACATGTGATATTTATCTTTCTCTGACTGGCTTATTTCACTTAGCATAATGCTCTCTAGGCCATCCATGCTGTTGCAAATGATGAGAGTTTACAGCAGCATAGTATTCCATTGTGTAGATGTACCACTCTTTTTTTTAATATATATTTTATTGATTTTTTACAGAGAGGGAGAGAGAAAGTCAGAAACATCGATGAGAGAGAGACACCGATCAGCCGCCTCCTGCACGCCCCACAGTGGAGATGTGCCCACAAGCAAGGTATATGCCCCCAACAGGAATCAAACCTGGGACCCTTCAGTCTGCAAGCCGATGCTCTATCCACTGAGCCAAACTGGTCTCGGCTTGTACCACTCTTTTTTAATCCACTCATCTGCTGATGAGCACTTAGGCTATTTCTAAATCTTAGCTATGATGAATTGTGCTGCTATGAACATAGGGTTGCATATATCCTTTCTGAATGGTGTTTCTGGTTAGGATATATTCCTAGAAGTTGGATCACTGGGTCAAATGGGAACTCCATTATTACATTTTGAGGAAACTCCAAACTGCTTTCCACAGTGGTTGCACCAGTCAGCATTCCCACCAGCAGTGAAGGAGGGTTCCTTTTCTCCGCATCCTTGCCAACACATGTTGTTTGTTGATTTGTTGATGATAGCCATTTTAACAGGTGTGAGGTTGTACCTCATTGTCCTATTGATTGGCATCTCTCCAATGATTAATGACTTTCAGCATTTTTTCATATGTTTGTTGGCCTTCTGTATGTTCACTTTGGAGAACTGTCTATGTCCTTTGTCAATTTTTTTATTGGATTGTTTATTTTTCTTTTGTTAAATTGTATGAATTCCCTATAAATTTGGGAGGGTAACCCCATATCTGATGTATCAGTGGCAAATATGTTCTCCTATGCAGGGGCTCTCTTGTTATTTTGTTGATGGTTTCTTTTGCTGTGCAGAAGCTTTTTATTTTGATGTAGACTCATTTGTTTACTTTCTCCTTAGTTTCCATTGTCCTAAGAGATGTATCTATAAACATTTCTATGAGAGATGTCTGAGATTTTGCCACCAATGGTTTCTTCTAAGATTTTTATGGTTTCGTGCCTTACATTTAAGTCTTTTATTCATTTTGAGTTTGGGTATGGTGTAGGTTGGTGGTCTATTTTTTTTTTTTTTGGCACGTATCTGTCCATTTATTGAAGAGACTGTCTTGACTCCATTGTATGCTCTTGCCTCTTTGGTTAAATATTGATTGAGTTTAATGAGTTGGGTCAATTTTGGAGATCTCTGTTCTGTTCCAATGGTCTATATGCTGTTTTTATGTCAGTACCAGTACTGTGGCTTTATAGTATAATTTAAAGTTGGTATTGTGATTCCTCCAACTTTGTTCTTCTTTTTCAAGATTGCTGCAGCTATTTGGGGTCTTTTTTAATTTCAACTGAGTTTTTGGAGAGTTTGTTCTAGTTCTGTGAAATATGTCATTGGTATTTTAATAGGAATTGTATTGAATATATAGATTGCTTTGGGTAGTATAGCCATTTTAATCATGTTCATTCCCACCACTTTTCTTAGTATATATAAATCTAGTTTAACTTTTAAAGCACTTGGCTTCCATTAATATGTGAATCATGAAGGTAGAGAAAAACTCAAACCAGTATCTTTAATTCAGAACCACTACAAGTTAACATTATTATAAAACTAAATGGTACTGCTTCTCTTCATCTAGTTAATAAAGCACTTATAATGCTATCTTCAGTGGGCAATAACTTTCAACAATTTTCCATTCATTTTGAAAGATCTTTCTCAGTGTTGCCTGGACTGTACATAATCAGTACTTGCTAAATTGTTATCTCTGTGTATTAACTCATGGAGAACTTGTTTTGTTTGACTTCTGTAACAAACACTTTTTTTTGTAACAAACACTTTTAATGATTTTTTTTAATGTCAGAGAAGTAACTAGCTGGACAAAACCCAGTTTTGAATTGAGGAATTAGCAAAGCTTTGTGGAAGACAGAACATTAAGTATTAATAAGGCAGTGTAAAATTTCATGTACATTAGAAAATCAATGTACATGAACTGTTGGCACAAAATAATAATACCAATGTTAACACCAATACTAATGTTGATACTAAATTTAATATACATTAGCAATAATTTTACTGTTATTTGTTGATAACCTACTGTGTGCCAGTCATTATACTAGGCACCTTCATCTGTTAGGTCATTTATTCTCTACTCTTATTATCTCCAGCCTTCAGATAAGGAAATGAAGACTTGATGAGGCTAACTTTCCCAAAGGTACACAGCAAATAATTAGTAGATTAGGAACTTGAACAAGGTGCACTAACTTCGTAGCCTTTGTTCTTTCCGTACACAATAAACAATCCCACAAAATGCTAAGATTTTCCCCAATACAGTACTGTTTCAAAAATGTGATTATAGGAAAGATGGTACATTTTTACATTTCCAGATTGGTTTTTCTCTGAACTAACCAGACTTCATAAATGGGGTATACTAAAATCCCCAAAAGAATTTGTAGTGGGGCACAACCTATTATTTTATGTTCTACTACAAATACAAGGATGTAGAGTATATGCCCTCATTTATGGGAATAAGTAGCAAATTCATAATCCATATTTTCTATTCCACCAAGATCTTCTTGTAATGCTTAGCCACTTGAAGAACATTACTTGGAAAAAAAATAGAAACTACAACAAAATAGCAAAATGAGGAAAATATGGCAGCCACACAATTCAAGAATTACATCCTCAGGCATTTTTGTAGATTGAATTTTTCCGGTATATGCTTTGCTTTTTCCCTGGTTATGGCAGACATTACTAATCATCACAGCACTTTCCCACTGAGCCCAAATGCTACCTCAGTATTCTTCTCAAGGCAACATTTTGACAACCACTACCTATGAATTATAGTTGGTATGTGATATGAAATCTATTTATATACCTCTGTTATTTATTCACACAAATAGGATTTCCTTGAGGTTCAGTAAACTATTAGTGTAGCTATAGGGGCCATGCACTGGGTACTCGGAATTATGAGTGTGTTTTAAACAGTATTTTCCTACTCTGCATCTATCCCTCCTAATGTTCAAACACACCTCTAGTTTTAAATTTTGTTTTGAATTTTATTCCTTCATACTTTGCACCAATTACCAGGCTTTTAGGAGAATTAAATAATAATATCAATAAAAAATCCTGAAGACTTTCTTAAAATAAAAGCTGACAAAAAATAATTCATGTTTCCAATTTAACACTATGGAGCATCACATTGTTTGGAACAAAAAGATACTGTTCAGAAGCATAAAATAGTCACAAGATATATGGCATGGTTCTATGGATTTTAGAATATTTGGAATTAAATTACACTTTAAAATGTTAAAAGAATATCACAATTCTTTCATTAATTTAAGTTCAAGTTGATTTGTTAGGCCTAATTGTAGAAAGGGCAATGGTTTTTCTTCATTCAAAGGTTAGATAGGTAGTATGTGTATCAGGATATTACTTTATAGATAAACTAAATAGTGTAAATTGTAGTTCCTGAGTCATGAGAGAGAAACTCATGTAAAAGCATTGATAGTGAATAAGGTAAATGCTGATTTTGTGGTCCAGTAATTCTGTGCTACCTCACTCTACCTTTAACTATCTTCCCCTCCACTCTGAAACCTATAAAGACAGAGATAAGTGAACACTTTCACAATACAAGAAGTACATTAAGTAAAAAGCATATTTTAATAGACTGTTACATCAATAGGCACTCTTCTAGTTAATAGAATTAAATGGGAATAGATTGTTCAATATGAATCAGCCATTCTGCCATGAATCATACTTTTTTATAAAAAAATTCAAGACTAAATCATCATTTATTTTATGAATTTCTGTAATACTTTCAGCATTGTGCTAAGGCCTACAAAAAATAGAAAGATGTGAGATATGGTTCCTGCTATCAGGGACTTTCAACTTCATCTTAAATTTTTTTTCTTTCTTATGGATTTTCCCCAAGGAAGTACCTCAACTGAAGCAAAAAGATACATGCTTTAAAACTGTATAATCATCTATACTAAAAGAATGTGCCCTAACCAGTTTGGCTCAGTGGATAGAGTGTCAGCCTGCAGACTGAAGGGTCCCAGGTTCAATTCCGGTCAAAGGCACGTACCTTGGTTGTAGGCACATCCCCAATGGCAGGTGTGCAGGAGGAAGCTGATCGATGTTTCTAACTCTCTAACCCTCTCCCTTCCTCTCTGTAAAAAAATCAATAAAATAGATTAAAAAAATAAAAAAGAATGTTGTTAGCAATCTAAGAATCTAATTTTAGGGAATTAATAATTATTAAGCATTAACATAAACTATTATACATTCATTTGAATAGTAGCAATGAAGATTGTTGAAACATGCAAAATATTTATAAATATTTGAAATAAAGTGAATATAAAATAGAATGGATCTTCTCTGTATAGTTCTGATAACCATATATAAATGTAAGCTAGGAAAAAGATGTAATGTTGGAGTAGTAAGGGGAGAAAAGCCTTTAAGCTTGTAATGAATGTAATGATTTCCTATTAAAATAAGATATTACCTTGCAATAGTGCTTCTCAAGCACTAATCTTGAATCATTTTAAGAGCTCTATTACTATTATATTTACATGATGAATATAAAACAGAAAACTTTTGAAGTTAAAAACCTTCTTGCTTTTTTAAACTTTATTTTTCAATTACAGTTTATATTCAACTAGTAGCCCTGTGCATGAATCCGTGCACCACTAGCTCTCTGTGGGGCCTGGCTGCTCTGTGCCCACTGCCCAGAGGCTCTCCGCAGCCCAAAGGCCCATCCATGGCTGGGCATGAAACGCTTACCTCATCACCGGGGCGACGACCCCCCCTCCCCTCCCTCCCCAGCCACTCCATGCCCGCTGCCTAGAGGTCCTCCAGGACCAGGGTGTAACGCTTGCCTCGTCATTGCAATGACAAAGCAAGCATTCCACCAGGCCAATCATACTGCCCGCTCTCAGCACCTCTCAACCCCAGGACTGGGGGACTCTGGTGGGGCTGAGAGGACTGGGCACTGCCATCTTGTTGCTATGGGTGCCACTATCCTTGTGATGGTGTGACAGTTAATTTGCATATTACCCTTTTATTAAATAGGATATTTTGTATTAGTTTCAGGTATGTAGCATAGTAGTTAGACAATCATATACTTTACAAAGGGTCCCCACTTCCCTGATACTTCACATACCCACCTGCATCACACATAGTAATTATATTACTAAAGGTCTGATGCATGAAACTCATGCACTGGGAGGTAGTGTCCCTCAGCCCACCCTGTACCCTCTCCAATCTGGGACCCCTCAGAAGATATCTGACTGTCAGTTTAGGGTTCAGGCCTAAACAGGCAGTTGGACATCCCTCTCACAATCTGGGACTTCTGGTTACCAACCACTCGCCTACCCACCTGCCTTATTGCCCCTAACCACTTCTGTCTGCCAGCCTGATCACCCCCTAACCACTCCCCTGCCAGTCTGATCGACGCTTAACTGCTCCCCTGCCTGATTGCCCCTAATAGTCCTCCCTGCAGGCCTGATGCCCCCCAACTTCCTTCCCCTGCCAGCCTGGTCACCCCCAACTGTCCTTCCATCCAGGCCTGGTTCCCCCACAACTTCTCTCCCTTGCTGACCTGGTTGCCCACAACTGCCCTCCCCTGCCAGCCATCTCGTGGTGGCCTCTTGTGACCACATGGGGACAGCCATCCTGCGTGAAGTGTGATGGTCAATTTGCATATTGCCTCTTTATTATATAGTATTGACTATATTCCGTATGATGTACTTTTTATCTCTGGATTATTTGATGACTATGAATTTTTAGTTCTTAATCCCTCCCCCATTTTCATCCAATCCCCCAATACCTCTCCCCTCTAGCAATCATCAGTCTATTTTCTGTGTCTATGGGTCTGTTCCTATTTTGTGTGTCTGAAAAATATACAGTGGTACCTCGAGATACGAGTGCCCTAACATATGAGATTTTTGAGATATGAGCCATCGAGCAAGTGATTTTTGCTTTGAAATACGAGCAACATTGAGATAGGAGTAATCGCACGGATCGGCCAGCTGCACACGACCCACCAGTTTACCACGACTCGAGCGTCTCATAGTTTCCCACGCCTCAAGGTTACAGAACGAATTAAACTCGTATCTCAAAGTACCACTGTACTATTATTTCACATATTTAGATGTATTGAAAGTATATATTTATTGTACCTTGAACTGTATCATTACCTACTAGCCTTTTTCCTAATATAAATTGATCATAATTTATACCTGGGATTTCCCAATGCTACCCCCTCCTTGATTATCTGAGGAAAGAAATAGACCCTTGACCTTCTGTTCTATAATATGTGCTTTTTTAAATGTAAACGGCAGTTTTTGCTGTGAAGGCATTTCTCAGGTGGGCAGCTCACACTAATCACAAAGAACAGAAATTTCTAAGCACTCAGCAAATAGCGGACTGAATTTATCACTGTACATGGTTGATAAGAAAGGGCATTTATTGTTTATTAGGTAATATTCCCGAGAATTCATGTGAGGCTGATGGTACCCAGCCCTCAAAACCAGGAAACAGGCAGCATTTTTCAACTTCATTATAAGAAAAGCTGAGAAAAGAGTTATTGCACAGAAGCTATGAACAATAAGGGGTCTCTAACCCTACTAAATCAATTGCCAATGCAGTTGTATAAAGGCCAAAGCGTAACTAGGTTACTCAAGATATATAGAAAGAAAGGGGATTATGGTATTGAGACATCCTGGGAGCAAATAATGGATGCTTTTCAACAGAAAAATAGGTCATTTAAGTCATTTAGTATACAGTATGTCCTTCCATAACCTTTCTATACTAAGGACATAAAATTAGCAAATTACATTTCCACTCACCAGTTATATGGAATTGTGAAAACTCAGGCATTAATCCAGCTTCATCTCAGGAGAGAGAGAAGTCATCTGACTATGCTTATACACCAAGAATGGGGGGGAAGTATGAAAGGAAAGTCACTGGAATACATTCTTTCATTTTCTTCAGGTTCAACAAACTTCTTTGACAAGAAATTAAAAGATATGAGAGCCAGATTGTTTTAAAACAGAATATTAGTTTTCTAAAAGTGTGGTTTTATTTGTAGTAAGCAGTAAGAGTACCCTAGACATTTTGATATTTACTACAGCGGTATTCCCTAAAGTATGTTCCATAGAAACTGGTCAGATAATTTAGGAAGACAGTGCAAAAACTATTCTGAATCCTCTTATGTATTCTCACTGGACATTTGAATAAGGAAGATGCTGAGAAATGATACAACCAAAACCTTGATTAACTCTGTTTTCCATGGAGGCCTTTATTATTTTTTATTTATATGTGAATTTTTATTTGACAATACTTATTAATATAAACACCTCTAGGAAATGAAGAAATATAGCAATAATTAAAATATTTACTGGTAAATGCCACAATAGCTTTTAATCTTTGGATATGACTAATCTTTGTTTAAGGTCAAATCATTAATTATTCTAATACTTAGAATGAAACAGCCCACAATCAAGTAGCACTGCAGTTTACAGTACAGAAGAGAATGTGGCATAGCGTCTAAAATAGGAAATATGGCCTGGCCAGCATGGCTTAGAGATTGAACATTGACCTATGGACCAAAAGGTCATAGTTTGATTCTGTTAGGGCACATGCGCAGTTTGAGGGCTCAATCCCCATTGTGGGGTGTATATGAGGCAGCTGATCAATGATTCTCTCTCATCATTGATGTTTCTGTCTCTCTATGTCTCTCTCTCCCTCTCCTTTTCTCCCTGAAATCAATAAAAATATGTTTTTAAAAAATAGAAAATATGATAGATTTGAAAAGTGGTAAAAAGCACACAAGTAACTGTTAAGTGTAACCATACTCATATGGACTAAAGTGTAGTCACAAGATACATGCATTTAGTTTATGTAAATTCCAATTATATATAAAGAACAAAAGTCCCTGGATTAGCCTGTCATCTCTCTTTACCCCCATCTCCAACTTCAACTAGACCCCAGTTTAGAAAAAGGGAAGTCAATTTAGCAATTAAAGAAAAAAAAATTAATTAATTCTAGGCCTTTTGGAGGAACTTTGTCCTGAACAGTTCCAAGGGGCACCTTTCAGAGTCCTCGGGAGTTATACATTACAACTTGTATGACCATGCATAATGTTTTTGGCTTTTATTGCTTAGAGACACCCAAGTCCTGGTCATTTAAAGATAGTTTAAAAGTTTTTAAGGGTAATTTTTATAGAGATTCTCTTTTGATTTTTACCTTATTCACTGACCTTAGAACCTAACTCCCACTCTTATAATTTTTATCAGAACAATACCAGGGTTACATAACAGGCATAAGCCACTCTGTTCATAGTGGAGGTATTCTTATTTCACATGGTTTAATCATATGTGCTCATATACTATTAGTTTCCAGTTAAAGCCGAAATAGTTCAATATGAATGTAAAAAACATTATAATGAAATATTCCAAATGTGAATGCTAAAAACTATGGATCTAGTTAGTCTCCATAGATTCTTTCATTCTTTGATTTTATAAATAACTAAATGCAAAGTAAATGAAAGTTGGATTAACCGTCAATATTCTAATAAAAATAATTCAGAGTTTCACTTCTAATGGGAAAGACTTGTATTACTTAGAAATTATTATTTTACTCAAACACCAATCATTTAAAAATTGTCACTGCTTTATTATATAATATAGATTCTAGACCTAATAATTTTAAAAATTATATATTTATTACCCTAAAGAGCTGATAACATGCTTGTTACTATAAAAGAATTTTTACTATCATGTATTTTTTAAAACTACACAAAATATTGTTAGCCTTAATTTTCATGTTATTTGGTAAGGAGAATACTATAGTTTATTGTCAGAATGGCTTAAATACATAATTCTGAGTTATTTTTATTGTAATTTCTAAAGTAAATTCTATTTTATTCTCTCAGTTTGACTTTTAACTTATATAAAACTAATTTGCATATATAGTATATATGTATTTACATACACATATTACATACATAATGTGTTTATATATGTATATACACATATACCCTAGCCTCCCCAAAATAATAGCTTTACATTATTTTGGTATTAAAACTATAAGACTATTCCCAACTGCAATGCCCTAAGCATCAGATTTGAAAAACAAAAATACAAATTACTGTATCACTTACTTTAAAACTCAACAATGCTGGATTTATTTTTCTTGTTAACCAACCTTGAATTGATTTTGCTTAATTTTGTGCTTTATTAATATCTGTGCTTTGGACTATATTATCCTATGCTTGATGTATATAAATGTCATTCATCCAATTGACAGCAGAGATTACTTTTTAATAAATAATAAATTATTATTGAATGTTTGAGAACAAATAAATGGAAGCTCAATCAATAAATTCACCATGGAAAACCAGAATGGACTACCATAGCAAATGTGAAAAGGCAAAGGGCATTTTTCAGATTCAGTGGCGGATAAGAAAGTTTAAGAGTGAACAGCAGCCTGTGGCTAGTTATTCTTCTTGTGGCTATTCCCCAAATTTGAAAACATAGTTTTATGCAAGAGAAAAAAGTAAAGAGGAGTTGCAAGATGTGAGTTTTCTCATGACATACCAAGTATAAGACCCAGTAGTGTCAAAAAGCAGAAGACAAAACAATAAAAAAAAACAAAAATAAACAACTTGACAAGAGAAACTGAACAGGTAAAAATGGTTGATTGAATATGATGGAAATTAGAAATTTTTTTAAACGGAGGGTGGAAACATCTGTAATAATAAAAGCATAATATGCTAATTAGACCAGACTTCATTCCAGATGAAGCCAGGGCCAGAGGGAAACCCAGGTCCCGGGTGCCAGAGAGAAGCCTGTGCCAGCAGCCAGGGGAAGGAAGGCCTACTCTTGCACAAATTTCATGCATTGGGACTCTAGTTAGATATAAGAGTACTGTAAAGGAAAAAAGGAAGTGGGCTATTTCTTGCTTTATCTGACTTTAAATGATCTCCATGGTTTCTTTTCCTTATAGAATGCCGGAGTCCCCTGGCGAAGTTCCTGAATATCCTCTATTTGTCACAGTGGGTGACTGGCTGGATTCTATAAAAATGGGGCAATATAAGAATAACTTCATGGCTGCAGGGTTTACGACTTTTGACCTGATTTCAAGAATGAGCATTGAGTAAGTGGTACTAGGGTTATTGCTAGGTTTAGATGCTCCACCCAGGGGATTATAAATTCAAGTACTGTATCAAGAACACCATGGTTAAACTACCTTTCCTAAGGCTACTTATAGCATTCCCACATCTTTCCCCACCATTTCCAAATAATATTCTAATGGAAGTTGGACATTGCACTTTTAACTACTATTCTTTAAAAGAATATATTTTATTCAAATCGCTATTTAAAATTTTATAATAATTGCTAAAATGCATATTAGGCTTGATCACATCATAGACTTTATATCAACATGATTTTACCCTAGTAAGTTATTTATTACTCATATATGCTCATCTAGTAGTCAACTCCTGTTTCTTCATCAAATGTAATAATTGTAGTAATACAATATTATCATGTCATTTCAGATTTTCTTCTCTATAGTATTATGGTCAGTCATTTTCCCACTGTCTCAAAGATTTTCTTTTGCCTGTGTGCAATAAAAGTGCTCAAGATGTACTTAAAAGATTAGATACTAAAACTAGTAAATTGAACCATATGAAATCACCATCGTTTTAAAATAGTAATGACAGTTTCATTCATATGATTCAGTATAATACAATGACATTCTTCTTAAAATTATTGAAAGATCTGAGAACTCAAATGGAGTCTACATTATACATTCCACCCTACATACCATTTTGCTAACACTGCTGAAAATTTTTATAATTAACTAAATTATATATTGTTTAGGGCTATTACATGTCTGAATATTACATTGGTGCCTGAATTTGAAATTTTCCTTAAATTTGAGGTTAACTTGATTTATTCACTGGCATCAGGGAGAAGAAAAAAGTAACAAACTCTTAACGTTCACTTAAACTTTTATTTTACCAGGTATACAATTTTTGGCAAATTCATAAAGCAAATCAGACATGTTGCATATTTCCTCTCTCTCATACTTTGGTCTTCGATATTCCCCAAATTTGAAAACACAGTTTTATGTGAGAGAGACAAAAGTAAAGAGGAGTTGGAAAGATCTCAGATCTAAATGTTCATATTCTCTATTCTCTATCCCCCTCTTTCTCTGCCTCCTCTCTCTTTCCTTCCCTCTCTCTCTCTCTCTCTCTCTCTCTCTCTCTCTCTCTCTCTCTCTCTCTCAGGGACATTAGAAGAATTGGAGTCATACTCATTGGACACCAGAGACGAATAGTCAGCAGTATACAGACGTTACGTTTACACATGATGCACATACAAGAGAAAGGATTTCATGTATAAAAGGATTACAAGCACTGGTGTTTTGTGCCTCAGCATTTCTATAATGAAAGATATCTTCTCTACTACCCGCTCTTCTGAATCTCCAAACATCACTTTACAAACTGCTGTCTCATGCTCAGACTATGGGGCACACACTCTTGTTTATGCTTTCAACCTGGATTTTTAAATCATGCTTCATAGTCCTCTCTGAATAACCTGCAAATAAAACCCTGGCCCTCTGCAGATATCACTACACAATGGTAAATAACTCAGCATGGATGTGTAACTTCGTATAACAGCATTTGGGAAGTGTTCAGGGACTTAACACATAGGAATTTGCCCAGGTGTAACTTCCTTAATGATGTATTTAGGGTTTGATGGTAGATGAAAAAGAAATAGTTGGCCTTATTTTCATGGTTTGTGATCAAGTAGCTTCCAAATTGACATGCATATTTATTTGTTAGATAATTATATTTAACTTTATGGGTCATATTGTTATTTTATTTTATAATGGTCTACTTGTTGATGCCTGATGTTATTAGATTTGCAGAAATGAGCAATGATTTTATGTAGTGAATTCTTGTCAAGTGTGACTATGGTGAGGAAGGGGTTATTGGGGAGGGAAAGGGAGAAACATACTGTGCTTTCAGATCTTCTAAGGCTGGGTTTGTCTATTTTTAAAAAATGAACTTTATAGTGTCCCACATATTTCATAGTAGGTGGTAGTTTAGAGGCTTTTCCCCTCTAATTTTTTTTACTAACTATAGTACTATAGTACGTTTCTCTACTACCTTATAAAGATTACCTCTAGAAAGACCATGACTGAGTCCTCTGCTCTAAGGCTTTCACAGAGTGAAGTATAGAATAAAACCATGACTATTTCCTTGGCTCTTCTTCACAAGTTTCCAAAAGTAATTACTCTGAATAGAATTGCTTGAAATAAAAGCTCTAAGATTATAGCCTTGGATTTAATGTTAAAATATTAATTATATAATAGTTGTCTGGTGGCAAAAGAAAATAAACACATGTAGCTGACCATTTGATATTAGTGCATTTTGCAAGCTTAAGACTTCTGGTTTTGTTATAAAAATAAGTTACATGAACATGCTGAGCTGTTTTCCAAACCTTCGAAGAGACAGCTATGCCATTATACATACTCCAAAGAAAACATAAACTGATCTAACACATTAACATACATAAATATTGTGTCAACCTGGGTTCATAATACAGTAACATAAAAATGTGAAACAGCTAAGGTGTGTTGTTGTCATAATCTTGGAGGCACTCAAAAAGACAAATACATTTTTTAGTGAATTAAGCTGAGTCAGCTTATCAAAATAGCACTATATTATAAACAAATTCAATTATAAACTCAGCTGTTTCTTTGTGAAACTAAAAAAAATGACTGTTGTGCTAGGTACAAGAGTATGGAGAATGTGTTAAGGAAGAAAAACCAAAAGACCAGGTTGTCTAAAGATGCTGATGTAATAAATCAGTTTTTATTTGATCACATAGATATAGGTGCCTACCCACATTCTCAAATTCTTACCTAAATCACATTTTTTGGTGACAGTAGCTTTCTTGCTGTTAAAGGAGATTCATTTTTTTCTTTTTATCTATTTTCAGATTTGTTGATTATTCTGTTAGATTACACTTTTCCACATATTTATTTTCTTAATTATTTATCTCCTTATTTGCCTACCACAGCTTAATTTGTCTCATTTCAAAAAAAAATGCATAGAGCCAAAAGGAAGAGTCTTTGAAATATTCCTTGAAGTATACTAAAAAGGAAAAAAAGTAGTAAATCCATCACTTGTTAAGTAAGTGTATCAGAAATAGCTAGCAGCATTTTCCAGCCCTCACCCGCATGGTCACACATCACTCACAAACTATCTGCAGTTTGCTTGGTACATTTACACAAATATAAATACATTTAGAGGAAATACAAAATACCCACATTTACCTGTCTTCAAATATATATTAAATAATAACAGATGTAAAACAGATTAAATTTATTAACCATATATATTTATTTTTATAATATAATAAAAAAGGTATTTAGAAAAATAAGGAATAGGATAATTATGGTCTTCCATAGGACTCTGTCAACAACATCTGTATACTTGATGAAATGTTTAAATTTCTTTAAGAAGAGTACTCAGTGTTTGCCACTTGAAGTTCTCTGTTAAGAAATTTTTCTTTAAAAAGTCTAATTCTGTCCATATCTGGTTAATTTATACTTTTTTTCTTTCCTAACAGCCTTATCTAGTTTTATAAACTGTCTTTTCACTTTATCTCTTACCCCAAATCCTCTTTAAAATTTCTTTGAAATTACATTTACATTTTTCAAAACTATAAGCATGATAATCCTAAGAGTATGATTTTGAACCTCATTATGGTCAGAGCAAGGCTGAAATATGTGTGCAATATTAATCTGAAACATTAAAAAATAAAGCTATTTCTTTTCCACCTATTTATCATAGAGTGCGTGATCCCAAGGATATGATAATATGCAGGAATGGTAATAGTTAAATTGTCAAATATGTTGAAAAATTTTACATGAAATATTTTGAGATTTACTAGTTTACATATTCAGTAATTAAAACTTTAATATGCATAAGCAGAGAACTTAATTATAGGAAGAAAATGAGTAACTTCCATAAATCACAAGCCTTCAGAAAAAAATCTTTGATAACTAAACTATGCATATATATTCATGTACCTGCATTATTTTAAATTTTCTAATCTACACTACTGAGAGTCTTTTTGGATTTTGGCAATCTGACAGATGAAGAAACTATTTTCATCTTATATTCTAGGTGGTCAATTTCCAGTCTATGGTCAACTCATTTTCTCATAAGGCATATCTGAAAAAAATTTTAAAACAATGCACAATCGAGGCGATTAGGTACATAAATCATCAAATTTAAAAAGTCAGAAATTGCTAAGCTCTTAGCTTAACCAGAACCAATAATTATAGCACTTTTGTGCTGTTATAACTGTTGATAAGTAAGTTATACATGCCATAATCAAGATGACTTCTCTTACTATTCAGCTATCACATGAATAAAACAGACTTTCAGCTTCAGCTTTAGGGCCTATTTCAGTTCATGAATGGAAAACAAATCCAAATCCAATCCTTGATAAGCAGTCTTTATAGAAGGTCTTCTAAAGGGTGACTTTTTTCCTTAAAAATCCATTTTTATTTCTTTCCCTACCAAATTTGTACTCTGTAAAGCAGTTAGTTAAATCTGTTATTGCAAAAGGTTCATGAATACTAGTATCTTTTTTCTAGTCCTTTATTAATTTTTCCAAATCTTCCTTTCTCAGTCCCCTCTGTTCTCTCTTTATTCCTCCACTCTATCCCTTTTCGTTTCTCAGCTCCTACCACTGCACCCTTGCCCCTATCAGCAAAAAAAAGGTAGCACGGCAAGTCCAAAAACACCTTACAGGTCTCTATAAAAGATGCTGAGGGTGGAGGGTCCTACTACATAATGGGATCATTTGTAATCACAAAACATCTGAGTTCTGGATTTTCATTAACTAGAAATTAAGTGTTTTGGAAAGTAATTTCAAAATGGATGATGATAATCCTTTTCTATAGCTTTAGCTAAGGAAATTTATTATCCTATCTAATAAAAGAGTGATATGCAAATTAACCATCACTCTGCTATACCCACAAACCACGCCCACCAGCCAATCAGGAGCAAGTATGCAAATTAACCCCAACCAAGATCGCTGCAGCCGCAAAGCGAGCAGGAGGGAGGCTTGGGTTTCCCCGGTGATGGAGAAAGCCAAGCTTTCCACACATCCTGGTGGGTCCAGGCCTCCACTCAAGGCTACAAAGTTTCAATTATAAAAGATAAGTAAGTCCCGACAAAAATAGCAGCAGCCACGGAGCTGGAGAGAGCAGGAGGTTAGGTTTGCCCCCGGCGATGGAAGAAGCCAAGCTTCTGCAATCCTGGCCTGTCTTGGCCTCAAGTCTACAAAGTTTCAATTATAGAAGATAAATAAATCCCAGATTCCAGGACCTCCACTTGGGTTGTTGGGGGAGTGGTGGGGGGAAGGCCAGCCTGGAAACCACCACAGACCCCTCGCCCAGGCTGCTCCATGCCCCAAGGGAACCTCCACCCCAATCCGGGACACCCTTCAGAGCAAACCAGCTGGCCCTCACCCATGTGCCAGGCATCTATCCTATTTAATAAAAGAGTAATATGCAGTTTGACCATCACTCTAACACCCAAGATGGCTACCCCCATGCGGTCAAAGATCCTGCCCCCATGTGGACACAAGATGGCAACCACAAGATGGCCAGCAGAGGAGGGTAGTTGGCAGGGACCAGGCCTGCAAGGGAGGGCAGTTGGGGGCAATCAAGCCTGTAGGGGAAGGAGGGCAGGTAGGGATGACCAGGCCAGCAGAGGAGGGAAGTTGGGGGTGACTGGGCCTGCAGGGAAGGGCAGTTAGGCAGACCCAGGTCTACAGGGGAAAGTAGTTGGGGGGACCAGGCCTACAGGGGAGGGCAGTTAGGGATGACCAGGCCTTCAGGGGAGGGCAGTTAGGGGTAAACAGGCTGGCAGGGGGGGGCAGTTAGGCATCAATCAGGCTGGCAGGGGAGTGGTTAGGGGGTGATTAGGCTGGCAGGCAGAAATGGTTAGGGGCAATCAGGAAGGCAGGCAGGTGAGCAGTTGGGAGCCAGCAGTCCCTGGATTGTGAGAGGGATGTCCTACTGCCCATTTAGGCCCAAACCCATTGGTGGAATCAGCCAGTGGGATTGGGCCTAAATAGGCAGTCGGATATCCCTTGAGGTGTTCCAGATTGGAGAGGGTGCAGGCTGGGCTGAGGGACACCTCCCCCCCGTGCAGAAATTTTGTACACCAGGCCTGTAGTTAATTTAAAAGAATCCAAACTGTTATTATCATCTCACAGTGTGTATATTCATGGCAAAATTTTCTCTTCATTTGTATGTAGACTCACTACCTCAAAGGTGTTACTAATTAAAAAACAGCAGTCACTTTATATATATATAAGATATTAAGTTGTCAACTCAAATAATAAATCAGAACTGAGGTATGGTGTTAAGTGTTCTATATAATAAAGAGGTAATATGCAAATTGACCATCACTCCAACATACAAAATGGCTGCCCCCATGTGGTTAAAGATGGCTGCCCCCATGTAAACACAAGATGGCCACCACAAAGTGGCCAGCAGGGGAGAGCAGTTTGGAGGAACCAGGCCTGTAAGGGAGGGCAATTGGGGGTGATCAGGCCTGCAGGGGAGGGCAGTTAGGAGTGACCTGGCTGGCAGAGGAGAGCAGTTGGGGGCAACCAGGCCTTCAGGAGAGGACAGTTGGGAGGGTCCCAGATCTTCAGAGGAGGACAGTTAGAGGTGACCAAGCCTGCAGGGGAAGGCAGTTGGAGGTGACCACACTAACAGGAGAGAGCAGTTGGGGGCAACCAGGCATTCAGGGGAGAGCAGTAAGGGGTGACGAGGCCGGCAGGAGAAGGCAGTTAGGGGTGACCAGGCCAGCAGGGAAGGGCAGTTAGAGGCAATCGGGCTGTCAGGGGAGCAGTTAGGCATTGATCAGGCTGGCAGGGGAGTGGTTAGGGGTGATTGGGCTGGCAGGCAGAAGCAGTTAGGGGCAGTCAGGCAGGCAGGTGAGCAGTTGGGAGCCAGCAGTCCTGGATTGTGAGAGAGATGTCCGACTGCCCATTTAGGCCCAATTAAACAGGCAGTTGGACATCCCTCAAGGGGTCCCATATTGAAGAGGGTGCAGGCTGGGCTGAGGGACAACCCTCCCCCCGCCCCATTCACTAATTTCATGCACAGGGCCTCTAGTATTATTATAAAGAAAACTTCAAGGACATGAGAGACTTCACTTTTCATATGTCTAATTCAAATTTCACATTTAGGAATTATTAACTTTAAATGTGAGCTTACATGACAAGCAACATTGATATGAATATCTCTTTGCACATTGATCATCATCCTTAGAACAGACTTAATTTGCCTGTGTTCTAGAAAGACCAAATATCATTTAATTTTTTAAAATCTTGATTGAAGGAATAAATAGTGCTAAATCATAAAAATGAGTAAACAATATACTTTCACGATTTTTAAATATTTAAAAATATTTAAATATCCTCTTCTATTGCTTTTGTAATAAGTATTTCTTCCACATTTAGTAATTTGTAGAATGAAATGTGCCCATTTAGATAGAAATTGCTTTGTTAAATTTTCATTTAAACACATCTTCACTCAGTCAAAGAGAAACCAGAATAAATTAATTCTATTCACTCATTTTTCATACAAAGTACTAATTTTTATGCTTTAGAAATATGTATCCAATAATATCAGTATTAAAGTTGTAATGTTTTTCTTTGATTGTACATGCTTTATTTATTGCCACACATTATTTTTGTCTTTGAAATAAATCTGTTTAAAATTGTGGTCTGTGACAAAATCAATGGACTCTCCTTTGCTAACTTGTAACTGAATGAGCTATATTTTGGTTTATGTGATTGATGTGAGCATTGTGAAATCTAACTTGTTTGAAAAGGCATTGGCACTTTACCTAGAGCTATTATTGCATATCTTCAAAAGTATCTTTAAAACAATACTAAATTTTGTGAACAATATAATAATAAATACTTATTGGAGCTTTTTAAAAATTTTTCACTGCTTAGAAAATAAGGTTTAATGTGCATAAATGTTTGTCACTGAAGTTTTTAATTTGTCTTAATATAATGTTTCTTCCAATGTCATATGTATTGAACAAAAAAATGTAAGAATATATCTATACTATGCAAAAATTAATTTTCTTTTTACAAATGCACAGTTTTGATGTAATTTTAGTTTTTTAGGCCTCCAAAAGCAAAAAATGAAAATGTGAAATGGGAGCTTCGGGGGGCATACTTGAGAGTCCTAACAAATATGAAAATGATTTTAAATGTTACTCTATGTGCTTTAGTTCTGATACATTATTAATCATTTTGTTAATCATGCTCCAGCTTAGATTGTGCCGTTGAAAATTTTAATAACTGCAGGATATAAAAATTTTTGGACAGTTTTCACAAACTACACTTGGGATTGATTTTATATGCAGTACAAACTTAATTTTGAATTCTGAAGGAATCATTGTTAATTAACAGTCTATATGTTTCCTAAAATGTTACTTATACCTCTATAATAACCTCACTTTTTAAAAATCAGAGGCAGAGCATGAGTGCAGAATGTGGAAACAGATCAAGTTCCATTAAAATTGAGGAAAAGATGAAAAAGTAATATGAAGAGGAGTTTGTGTTAAAACTATCAATTACTTCAATTTTAAAAACAAATAGAAACACTATTAGAAAGGAGTAACTTAAAATTATGTTTCTCTTACTGGTAATTATGAAACTAAATTAATTTTGAGGATTGAAATCTCTAAAACAAATGTAAGTCTACTAATATTTGTTTTAAAAATAATGATATATAAAATTAAAAAGGAATATTTTCAAAAATAGAAGTTTATTATTTTTATTTTAATAATAGACCAAATGAGCACAATTGTTAACATTTCCATACTATTTCTTCTTAAGGCATATATAATAAAAGAATTTGCCTCAAAATACATTGAATATTAGACTGTCAAAGCACTTTCCACATATTAATAAATCACTCCTATTAAAAATTAAGAGTTTTTTTCTTCTGCTTTATTAAATATAAGATGGTAAAATGCATATAAAATAATTGAGTTAAAAGAGTATTCTTGTATTTATGCTTTATGCAGTTACATAAGTTTTACAGTGTTAAATATTTTAAAAATATGGTACAAGTAAACAATTTTATATCTTTGATCTCTAAATGTTTATATTCTTTCAAGTAGATTGCCTTCTGTTTTCAGTTGTTTTAAATATGTTTTTAAAAGAACTGCTTTATTTTTTATATCTCCATTCAGCCATGCCTGTAACTTTCTAATTCTCAAAGAGGTTGAAGCCAAATACTATAACATAGTGGCTAGAAGTTATTATTTTTAAATTTATTCGTCTTTTATCGAATATTGGCCAAATATTCCCAAAAGCCTGTTAGAGAAAGAAAACATTTTACTTCCTCGTGAATAGAAATACAAAAAGAAATCCTTCATTGGCTTTTGTGTATTCAGAACAGTAAACATATATTTTTATAGTAACTTTTCACTGCTTAATATTTAATCAATTTTTTAAATTTCACCAAATGAATACTTAAAACAAAGGTGAAAAGCCATCCTATCTTTGTACAAACTACTTATTGTCTATAAAATCCCTATGAGGAAGCAAAGCATTCCCTTTCCCACCATACAAGCTTGATCACTCTACCATTAAATGAAATAGGTATCTATAAAGAAAAATAACAACAACAAATCATGATTTGTCCAGTCAGAGCTCTTTACACTATGTGGAATAGATATAACAAACCAAAAATTAAAGCAAATCATGTCTTTTTGCTGGTCTAAGATTGTATAATTTCTAAATTTTAAAATAGTATACATAATTATATACTGATTTCTTCAGATATACATATTTATCTCTAAGTCCATTAATTCATCAAATAATGTTTATTGAGCACTCATGTATCAGTGTCCTGTTCTAAACACTGACAATATAGGGTGACCAAGACAAGCAAAAGCCCTTGTCTCATGGAATTGATCTTCCAGTGATCAAGACACACAATAAAGAAACAGTAGTACATGTTATATTGATGATTAAGTTATTAATGTTATATAGGATGACTATGGCTTTTGTATATTAAGTGGTAAGGAAAATCTCTGAGGATGTGACATTTAAACTGATATCTGAAAAGCATGAAGGAACCAGTCATGAGAAAATCTGTGGTAAAAGCATTCCAGGCAGAGGGAATAGTTTAACATGTGGGAGTTTGGAGTGTGTGTGAGAACAGTGTGCTTGGAACACAGTAAATGAGCTGAAGAAGCAAAAATTAAATGGGGTCAAAAACATTTATGAGACTAATGTGATAGTTCAAGGGGAAAAAAACAGATGGGTTTTGTTAAAGTGCAAGTAGAAAAGATGGAGAGAAGTGAATGGATTTGGAGTATGTTTTAAAGCAGTGCTTGCTAATAATGGATTGGGTATGAAGAATGAAGAGAAAACAATCAAAGATAAATTCTACTTTTGTAGAATAAGAAACTGAGTCAATTGTGATGAAGAAGGGTTTGGAGGGGAAAATCAAAAGTGTAGTTGTAGGCACATAAAGCCTTAGACACCTGTTAGATATTCAGATGAAGATATCAAGTAGATAGTTGTATATGAGAGTTTCGAGATCAGTTAGGCCAGTGGTCGGCAAACCGCGACTCGACTAATGAGTTTGCCAACCACTGAGTTAGGCTTAGCATCAATATTTAGAAGTCATCAGTATATACATGGTATGTAAAGTTTTGAAATCACCTGGAAAAGGCTGTAAGATAAACAAGTAGGCCTCAATTGAGGTCCAGAGCATTCCATTGTTTAGAAGTTAAACAGAGAATGAGAAATTAGGCAGACACTAAGAAGTGTAAAGTAAGGTAGAGAGAGGAAAAAATGCACTTGGTCACCTGGATTAATTACTTTTAAAAAGTCAAGATTAGAACAAAGAAATGGCCATTGGATTTGGCAATTACAGACCTTGAGAAGGTCAGTGTCCGTGAAGTAGTGAAGTCCAAGCCCGGTTGAAGTGATTAAGATTTTCAGGAGAAACCAAGATGGCGGCATAGGTAAACACCTAAACTGCTGCCTCGCACAACAATTTCAAAACTACAACTAAAAGACAAAATGGACATCATCCAGAATCAAAGAAAGGCTGGCTGAGTGGGAATTCTACAACTAGAAGGAAAGATAAAAGCACACTGAGACTCAGAGGAGCTGCAGGAGGCAGAGGTACTGAGACACGGAGAGTACTGGCAAGTGAGTGTGCGGCTGGCTTTCTCAAGTGGGAAGGAGACAAAAGCTCTCACTACACTGAATTCCAGTTCCAGGCGAGACTTTGGGGACCCAGACTCATATAGGGTGAAACTGAACTGTCAGGAAAGAAAAAAGCACACTAAGACTCAAAGGAACTGCGGAAGGCAGAGGTACAGAGACACATGCACAGAGAGGGCAGGCAACTGAGTATGCAGCTGGCTTTCTCAAGCAGGAGGGAGACAAAAGATCCCCACTGCACTGAACTCCAGTTCCAGGCAAGACTCTGGGGATCCAGACTCATTTGGGGAGAAATTGGTCTGGCAGCAGGCAGAACTTGAGAGTGACTTTCTATCAGAGGTACTTGCAGCGATTACCATGGGACACTGAGACACAGGGGCCTATTAGGGAAGGGCTGACGAGAAACCAATGCTGTCTGCTCCACGCTGAGACTCCACCTCACCCAAGCTGAGCACAAAGGCTTTTGCAAGTCTTGTCTCATAAGGATGTCTCCAACACATAAGTTCTTCCAGCATAGACACAGCTGATCTTCACAGTCAATTGCCCTGGAGGTCAATTCCTCCCAGTGATACCAACAACAATCAAGGCTTAACTACAAGACTATGCACACAGCCCACAATGGGGTGCATCAACAGTGTCCACCGCAGGTAACTGGGGAGGCTGAGCCCTGGGCCCTATAGGACACCTAGCATACAAAGCCACTCTATCAACTCAGGGAAGCAGCCAAAATGTGGAGATAAAGAAACAGATCACAAATGAAAGAAATGGAGGAAAGCAAAAAATTGGATATAGAGTTCAAAACCACAGTTATAAGGTTTTTCAATAATTTTCTAGAAAAGACTAATAAATTTAGTGAGACCCTCGAGGATATGAAAAAGGACCAACTAGAAATTAAGCATATACTCACTGAAATAAAAAAATATATATATATACAGAGATCTAACAGCAGACTAGAGGATCGCAAGAATCAAGCCAAAGATTTGAAATACAAAAAAGCAAAAAACACTAAACTGGAAAAGAAAAAAGAATCCAAAAATATGAAGACAGTGTAAGGAGTCTCTGAGACATCTTCAAGCGTACCAACATCAGAATTAGGGGGGTGCCAGAAGAAGAGACAGAGCAAGATACTGAAAACCTATTTGAAGAAATAATGACTGAAAACTTCCCCACTTGGTGTAAGAAATAGACTTAAAACTCCAGGAAGCGCAGAGAACCCCAAACAAAAGGAATCCAAAGAGGACCACACCAAGACACATCATATTTAAAATGCCAAGAGCAAAAGACAAAGAGAGAATATTAAAAGCAGCAAGAGAAAAACAATTACCTACAATGGAGCATCCTTATGACTGTCAGCTTATTTCTCAACAGAAACTATGCAGTGCTGAAGAGAGTGGCAAGAAATATTCAAAGTGATGAATAGCAAGAACCTACAACCAAGATTACTCTACCCAGAAAAGCTATCATTCATAATTGAAGGGCAGATAAAGAGCTTCACAGATAAGAAAAAACTAAAGAAGTTCATCACCACCAAATCAGTATTATATGAAATGCTGAAAAGTATTTTTTAAGAAGAGGAAGAAGGAAAAGGTAAAGATAAAAATTATGAACAACAAATACATATCTATCAACAAGTGAATCTGAAAATCAAGTGAATAAAAAATCTGATGAACAGAATATACTGGTGAATATAATAGAATCAGGGGCATAGAAAGGGAGTGGACTGACAATTCTCAGGGGTGGGTCAGGGAAGGGTGTGGAGGGGTGCGGGAAGAAACTGAACAAAAATCGTACACCTATGGATGAAGACAGTGGGGGGGGGGAAATAGGGCAGAGGGTGGGGTTAGAATCGGGTGAAGGGGAGCTATAGAGAAAAAAAGAGGAACAATTGTAATAATCTGAACAATAAAGATTTATTAAATTAAAAAAATTTCAGAAAGAAGGTGGAGTCAGTATTATAAACAATTCTTTCAAAAAGTGTTACTGTAAAGAAAGCAAGAGAAATAGGTCAGTGGCTATAGGGAGATGTGGAGTCAAGAGAAGGTTTTGGTTCCATGTGCTTTTAGAGAAAGGAGGATGGAGCATATTTATATACTAATGAGAATGATCTGATAGAAAAGGGGAAACTGGTTATGCAAGAGAGAATATAATTACAGAAGTAGCCTTGAGAAAGAGAAGGGTTAGTTTGTATTCATAGCATAAATAGGGAAGTTAGTTTTTAATAGAAGACGCATAGAACTTCAAGGGGAGGGAAGGCAGTTTGTGTGATATGCAGATAGTTTGATAGATTTGTAGTAGAAATGTAAGGATATTACTATGTGAGTAGTTTTATTTTATCAAAAGAGATACAAGTCAAAATGGGGATGGGAAGGGTGTATAGATGGGAAATGTATATTTGGAAAGGGAAAAAATGAATATATATATATATATATATATATATATATATATATATCCTGAAAGATGTGTATTGTATACTCAAGTTGTTGAGTTTTTTAAAACATTATTTTGGAAGGTGTGAGCCCCTATTTGATTTTTTAAAAAAGACAATCAGGCTCTAATTGTTTATTAAAATAATATTTTGTTTCCACATGAAAAAATCAGTTGTCATTTAGGAAAAACAAATAGTCAATATGGTTGTTCTGTTAATGAATGTTCCCTATCTATATGAATGATGTATGATCTTTTCATTGTGCATGAAGCTTTATTTCTGGATAGGCTGTACATAATTTAATGTGTTGGAATTTATAGGTGCTTATTTATTCTTTGGGTTTATTGTAAAATTAGATTGTGAACATGGAATAAGATTGCTCTCCACATTTTTTACTGTTTTATCATAGCCAAAAATATAAACATTTATGTACCTATAAATATGTATTTGATTAAACATTTAATATTGAAATGGCCATTTCAAATATTAAATGGCAGATGTGAATATTGCAGTGTATTCAAAATAGTTATAAAAATCTTTACAGCACAAATCCTTGAGAGTTTATTTAATACTAAATAGTATATTTATACAAAATATCTAGCTAACATCTAAGTTAAAACATTTAATCCCTCACACAGCAACGTTTGATTAAGAAAAGACAGCTGAAAATTACATCCTTCCTATAAGTAAGAATGTGATTTTTAAAATCTCTTTGTAACCTGTCACTAATTATGGACTTAGCACTGTACTTATTACTCTTGCAAAAGACAGGAAAAGATCTGTTTAAGAGAATAAAGAAATGCAGCACAGTATTATTTTTTTCTCTTTGGTATTACATCACTATTTAGAGCTTCTATATATGCCTTCCACTCAGGTCTTTTACACAGCCTGTTTCCTTTTCTGGTTGTATCACAATATAGTAGAGAAATAAATACAGTAAAGGGGTATAAACAATAGAACTACAATCCTACCTATTACCTACTTTATCATAACAGTGAAGTAGTCTATACTCATTTGAAAGTGTATTGTTTTCATCTTATAAAAATATACTGTAATATTATGATGTTCCATGTAAATTTTCATGTGCTGGCATGCTTACAAGTTAATAGTGTTTTGAATGCTCAGCTCTCAATGAGGGATTGTAGTATGCTGCATTACATAGGTCATCTATTTGCTGAAAGAATATGGTGTTTAGCAAAACTACCTACTGAGCAATAAGATTTTTGTACAAAGTACAAATTACTAATTATTGTATTTTATTTTTCAATGATTTCCTCAGAGGCATTATCAGGGTCTTAAAATGGAGAATTAGATATTGTTTATTACAATATCTATTAGCAAATAAAAGTTACAGTTCTGGTGGTTGAATTTGTTACTTTTTTGTATTTTATTGATGCATATTTAATAGTTATTGTTTTAAATACCTACTAAACCTAGGTGCTCTTTAGATATATTAGTAATTCTGGATACAAAATTATAGGTGTAATTTTTCAAAATAATATCATTAAGCCGAACGGGTTTGGCTCAGTGGATATTGTGTCGGCCTGCAGACTGAGAGGTCCCAGGTTCGATTTCCGGTCAGGGGCAGGTACCTTGCTTGCGGGCACACCTCTAGTGGGGAGCGTGCAGGAAGCAGCTGATCGATGTCTCTCTCTCATCAATGTTTCTGACTTTCTATCCCTCTCCCTTCCTCTCTGTAAAAAATCAATAAAATATATTTTTAAAAATAATAATAATAATAATATCATTAAGGTCAAGACAAATTCACATAAATCAATATAAATAATTGGTATATATTTTTGTAGTGATTTTATATGGGCAAAATATCTTATAACCTTCAAGTAAATTGTTCAGTGCAGAGGCACTACTGTATACAAATTGCTAATGACCAAAATATACACATAATGTCTAACTGCTCAAACAGCTTTAGACCATCAACATTCATTACAAAACTTGCATTAGATTACAAATCAGGATTTTCTATATTATTTTTAAAGTTTTTTGGTAAGAAAATACATAAAAAGTATCATGAATTAACCAGAATAGGAATGTATTCATCATCTCTCACTCTTACCTCTTTTATAATTCTATTACTGTTCCAAAAGCCAGTATGAATTTTAAACTGGTAATAAAGTACCTGAAACTTTCTTCTCTTATACTGGTATTTTAAGTAACTTTCAGAAAATCACATACCATGTTTAAAACTGCTTCATTTCCTAACAAAATGAAGAGAGCCAAACTAACTTCTTAAATCAAGTTAGAACAATTTTTATGCTGAGCCTTGAGTGTACTCTTGAAAGCTGTTTCAGTTGGCAAAGCACCAAACAACAGATTCAACACATGAAATACTTTTTTTAAAGTTGATATTTTCAAAACTGGCATTTTCTAGAATATTGAGTAAACTGTGGCTATTTCATTCCTAATAATCATAAGCCATCACATCAACTAATTATTTATTTAGCTAATTTTTTGGTAAAATAATTACATACCTGCCAAAATTTACTGAGAAGTTGGATATTCAATCTCCCCATTATATTTCTAGTGTTAACCTAAAAAATCATTGAAACCTGTAAAGAATTTTTGTGAGTTTATTTGAGCCAAACTCTCGACATATGAGGAGAAGCAGAATCTCAACAAATTGAGATAATGCTCCGGATAGTGGGGGGTTACATTTGTTTATACATTGCCATCAAAGGAGGGACATAGGTGCGTTACATGAAATTCATTGGTGATAGATTAAGGAGGTGGGATAAAGCAAAGCTGGGAAAACCCCTGGGATTGGATAAAAAGTGAAATGATGGACACATACTTAGGTGGGTGCGGGAACAATTAACATGATAATGAAGGAATTTGTGGTATCTGTCCTGGTGCCCACCACATTTGGTTGTGCACCAGGGGCTCCAGAAAAAAAGAAGTTACAAGTTACCCAGACATTTCATGGGTATGTTATCATGGATTCAAAAAGACAGGCTCAGTTAAAGTAAAGGTTGACCTTGTCAGGGAAGATACCGTCCTGGGACGTAACATCCACCATAACTGTGTTTAGTTAAAAGTTTAATTTCAGACCTTACTTTAGGTCTTTGAGTTTGCAAGACTGCCACGCAGGCCTCCCCTGAGCTTGTCAGGTCAGCATGTGGCCCCTTTCGTCCACACTAGTTTTCACCAAATGTTTTGTACTAACTGAAAGGTTCAGTCAGGGTTGGGCCCAGGTCACACAGAACGAACTCAAAGCTCAGTGTAATCAAAATTACAAATTTATTCATGTAACCTGGGTGTAGGTGGGCTGACTCGAGAAAGAACCAGGGAAGAATTGGGGGTGGGGGGGGGGGAGAGAGAGCAGGATTTTTATGAACTCAGAACTGCAGACAGGGCTTCAGCTTGACACTCATATCAGGTCTATAGTTTTACGGCCTTGCCCTCTGTCATTCTGCTGGCGCCAGACGTCCTTCCTTCGGGGGGCTGTAAGAAATTATGGCCTTCAGGCATTTCTATAAAATAATCACTCAAGGGGAACATGTTTGTGCAAGGCTTAGGCTTATAGAACGAGCTTTCCCTTCGACATTTGTTAGATTTTGTAAGGCTCAAGCCTGTGTTCTCCAGTTAACCCTTTCACTAACCAAAAAACGAACTCAACCTAAGGGCAGAATATAGCAACTCCAAACAGGAAAAATTAAGACTAAAGTCTTCTAAAATATAAGATTTCTAACTATGTTTAAGAAAAAGGGGGAAAAAGTCAAATTATAGCTAAAAACAAATTAGCTTCCATCTCTTATCCAAGTGAGTCATAATGTTCAGACACACAGAGCAAGAAGTTAAAGAACCACCATACTTAAAAATCTTATCCATATAATAAAAATTCCAGTACGAAGAGAAAACAGGAAATTACTTAACATCTACTATGTGCCAAACATGTATACTTCTGTTACCTATTAAACATGTATACTTCTATTTCTTCAAAACCTCTAGATGAGACAAATAGTCCTTTTGAAGATGAGGTTACTAAAGCATAATGGACGATTAATTGGCTTAAGGTCATAGAATAAGGAAGAAAACATATTTGCATACTCCATTACTACAAGGACATTTGTAAGTCAGTTCTTTTGGCTATGCAACTATATAAGGGTTTTGTTTTTTTTGTTAGTTTTTGCATTTCAACAGCCACTAGCCCTCACCATGTTTCTTTTCTATTTTTTGTTTGTTTTCATTATAACATAACAGCCATATTTGGAAAAATAACAAAAGAAAAAGCACCCCATAATTATACACAACCCTTCCCTTCCCCCATCATTACTTTTGTAAATTCTTTCTAGTCTCTTTTTTCACCCATTTAATAGGCGAAATTAATTACTAATTTGGTAGTTAATTACACTAGGTAGTTGGAGGGGGAATAAATCCTATACTTATGGTAACAAAGTAGATGAGAAATGCACACCCTTTGAAGAACTTTTAAGTCAGGAACACCATTCATTGGGGAGGAGAGAGGGAAGCGTATAGGAAGATTCAAAGTTTTACAGAAAAAAATCCTAGACCTTTAAAACTATTGCATCTGTGTAATGGGTCTGTGTTGCCTGTCACTGCTTGAACTAATTAAGCAGAGACAGGGTTGAATTATACATGAGCATTTATTCCAACACTACCGGCAGTACAAGAGAGCAGCTGGTCATCCACAAAAAAGAAAAATCCGCTCTGCAAGCCCCTCATAAACCAACTGCTTATATAGGGTAGGACAAAGATTACATGTGGGAAGTAGGCATTACAGGCATGAGGCAGTAGGCTATGCAGGCTATTGTGGGACTCCATGGTTTGGGCAACAAGGCTATTAATCTTTCCAAGATATTAGGAAGGTCTTGAATTGAGAATGGAACACATTCCAAGGTTGACTCCCAGGTCCCAGAGCATACATCTTCCAACCAAGTTAAAATGTCCTTTCTTTAATAAGAACAAGGCAATCATGGTTAATAAAGCATGATTAATATTTTCCATAAGTATAACTATATAAGGGTCCCCAATATTCTTTTTGCCTCTAACATCTAGTCTCAATTTTGGCAAGCATACGTGTGTGTGTGTGTGTGTGTGTGTGTGTGTAAAGAACCAGGGTCTGTAATGACCAAGGCTCAACCCAGCACTGACTGCAGCTGGTGCTGGCTCAGAGACTGACCCAGCACTGACTGCGAAGGGGACTACAGATCAGGCCCCGAGAGAGGCCTGGAGAAAGAGGCAGGGTCTGATCCCCAGCCTCCGTGGCAGCTGTTGATCAGCCTTTACCTCTGTCCAGCTTCACCAGCAGCTGGCCTCCTGTGATCAGGCCCAAAGATAGGCCCCAAAATGTTAACTGGCATAGAAACCGACCAATCAGAACCAAATCTGGGTGAAGTGCCAGGAGCCAATAGCTGCCTAGGAGGTGGAGCTTTTAACACTGACTGGCATAGAAACTGACCAATCAGAACTTAATCTGGGTGAACTGTGAAAGCAGCACCTAAGGTGGGAGCTTAAGAAGAGTTTTAAGGGCAACAGCTGTTTGGTGTAAGAGGTAAGAAAGCAGTTTGGTAGTATAGTGTATATGGCTGGCTATTAGTCCAGATATAGGGATTATGTGTTTTTGTCTGCCAAGAGCATCTCCTCCTGCTGAAAAAGGCTCCCCTCCCACCCATTTAAGCAATCCTATCCTATATAATCTATCTACACTACTAAAAGGATAATATGCTAATTAGACCAAGTAGACCAGCCATCTTCCAGATGTCCAACTTCCTTCCAAACAAAGCTATGTTGGTGGGGCCAAGGCAGAGGCAGTTAGAGGCGATCAGGCCGGCAGGGGAGGGCAGCTGGGGGCAAGATCACACTGGCAGGGGAGGGGCAGTTAGGGACAATCAGGCAGGCAGGTGGGCGGTTAGAAGCCAGCAGTCCCAGATTACAAGAGGGATGTCCAAGCCCTGTGGGACAGGGCCTACACTGGCTGGCTGAACATCTCCCAAGGGGTCCTGGATTGGAGAAGGTGCCTCCTCCCTCACCCCCCACCCCTTCCCGCAAGAATTCCGTGTACTGGGCCTCTAGTGTCAAAATATTTTCAATTAAAGGGTCATTTGTTACTATAAAATCCCAGTTGCAAGTTAAGGTGGCTAACTTTAAGCACTGAGACTACTAATGTTTTTCTGACCACTTGCTGGGTTGTTTCTGGGAACTGTAAACCCCTCAAGGATTATGCCTCCTGGAAATCTCTGCCCATCAGATAGCTGGGAAACCAGGATACAGGCATTCTTCTTTGGCGGAACAATACCTGTGAGTTTATCTCCTCTCCCAACCTACGGTAACACTATTATTTCGCCAGCCTCTTGGGTCCGAGGCTTATCAGAGCCCACAGGAGGGTGGGTGCGCTGGGCAGCGGGGCGTCTCCCACACACACCTGGCCTCAGAGGACACAGTGCGTCCCATGGCCGCTGCCGCCGCGCTGGGCCCGTGCCCGACAGGGGCGCAGACCCCTCGGCGTCCAGGGCGTCTCCCGCACAGCCAGCCGGGGCCCCGGGCGCTGGTATTCCGCCAACACCAGGGCGCACGGAGAGCGGCGTCCTCAGCTACCGCAGGCGCCACACGCTTCCCAACAGGCTGTGCGTGCCTACAACTCCCATCACGCCCCCGGGACGGCGCGACTCCCCGCGGGGAGCGAGGCGGCGGCTCGCCACGCCAGCGCGCCCCGCCTCCGCTGCCCTCCCCGGCGGCGCTTTCGCGAGCTCTTCGAGACGCTGAGCGGGAGGGCGGCGCCGACGCGCTGTGGCCTCGGAGGAAGCGTGGCTCCGGAGCCGGAAGAGCCTCCGGTTGCCGGGGGAACGCCACGCGCCCGAGCTTCTGCCCACGGCCTGACTGACGCTCGGGCTGAGGCGGCGGCGGCGGCTGTTCTCCCAGCTGCTGGAGGCGGCTTTGCTCCGGACCGGAGATCCCTCCGTGGAGGCAGAGAGCGGGAGGGCCGAGAGGCGCCCGCGGCGGCTCCCGCCCCGAGGCGGGCGGGCGAGGCCGTCCACTCCCGCCCCTCACCCACGCCGGGGCCCGCAGGACTCACCTCCAGGACAGGTACCCCCGCCGCGGTTTGCGGCCCGGCGGCGCGCCTCCCCCGCCCGCCCGCCCGGGGTCGGGCTGCCCTTGCGCTGTCGTCGCCCCGGGGCCCCTGTGACGTGCGAGCGGCCGGAAGGGACCGGTGCGCCTGGGACCCCAGCAAACTCCCTGCACGAGTTCGGCCAAACTCTTGTGTCGGTTTGTGGCTTTCTGTTTTTTGTTTTAGTACTGTCCGACCAGGGTGTTTTTATTTGGTGTGTGGGAGGTACACAACTGAATTTTCATCATCAAAAACCGAAAGGCGAATAAAAGTGTCAGTTTGAGATAGAGTGCGCTATAATTTACGCTAGAAACATCTTTTAAAAGTGGACAAAGTACCGTTCACAGTGTGTCCTCGGCCTGATCATTGTCCCCGCAGCTTCTAAGCTCTTGGCTGTGAATAAAATCCTAATTCTTCAGGACTTTCCTGGCAACAAGCAGTCCTCTAGAAAGCCGTTTCTCGGATAAACCAACAGCCGGGAGATTTGGCTTAGCGAGCGTGCAGAGGGAGGAAAACGGTGAGAGACAAAACTGGAAAGGTAAACGGGAGCCAAATTGTGCACAACCTTGGAAGCTGTGCGTGGTGGTTTGGAATTTATTCTTTTGAGAGCCCGTAGTTCTCAGTGGTGACTGTCCATCAGAAACACTGGGTAGCTTTTCAAAATGCAGTGTCTGGTCCCAGCTCCGGAAGTACTAATCGGATGGCGTGCAGAGAACTTTAATTGCATTTCTCACAGGACGCGTAGGACATGATAAATAAATGCTAAGTAGTTGAGTTATCTTTTTTTTCTCCTCCTCTCATGCACACGAGAGTAACCTTACAAAAATATATAATTACTAAGAAATAGAAGCATATGGTAATTGTTTATAAAGCAACTTCACTAAATGTAATTACACCTTTGAGAACAACTGACTGCTCTTTTAAAGGTATGTCACAGGCATTAAGGGTTTGATAATCCATGAAAAGGGGATGGAAAACCACAACCCAAGTTTCTGTGAAAAATGAATATTCAATATCAGGCTTTTAACTATAGATGCTTTATGGTAAATGCCCAGAGGGGGATCATGTGAGAAGTCATCATGTTTTTTAAAATCAGTTCAAAATTGTAAGGAAATCTATATATGTATGTCTTTATATCTGTATTTTACTACAATAAACAACAAAGTGAATTATAGCAAATTTACTTTGAATTAAAATTGTGTGAATTGTTTTATGATATCAAAAGGCTGGCGTAAAGTAGATTCTACTAATGCTTATCCTTAAGCTGAGATAAAAAGGAATAGATGGAAAGAAATGTAAATCTCCAACACAAGGAGAAAAATTGAAGTGGGACAAAGGGAGGACCTGACCTCAACCCCATTCCTTGGGTAAGACAACTGGGGCTCTTTTATGAGGCCCCATGCTTGGAGAGGTCACTGCACCTTTTTCTCCTACACGTTATTAGAATTCCATTTTGAAACTTCTGTCCATAATGATCTCCTAAGGGTCCTAAGCAAAATGGATGATGCAGCCTCCTCTCAAATGCGGTTGCCTTTTATGATTTAAGTTGCTGGAGCCTCACATCCTTCCAGGTCTAACCTGGTCTGGGATGGTGTGGGATAAAAAAATACTGAAGGAGCTGTAAAATGACAGGCTTCTGGAACCATGCATGGAAGTGAAATAAATCAAATGAGGTTAATATTTAGGAGATTAAAAATCATGGTCCAGAGAGTAATAGGAAATAGTTGAAACACCGATGTATTATAGTTACTGCTATAACAATCCCTATAGCAGTTAAGGGCTGACAAAGGAATATATTTCTTCTCCCATACACATAATAATGTTTGGGTAGGTGATGGACCTAAAGGGAACACCTTTGGGAAGTTTTTTTTGGAAACCTAACATCAAAATTGGACAGTACCTTAGAAAGATATGAACAAGGAATCACGTAGTAAGCCATATGTTATCAGCCATTTTATTTGGCTTCAAAATACTTCTGTTTGGATTTCTTTCTTTTTTTAATTAAATCTTTATTATTCCAATTATTACATTTGTTACTCTTTTTTCCCCTCCATGGCTCCCCTCCACCCGGCTCCCACCCCTCCCTCTCCCTTCCCTCCCTCCCGTTGATCTCATCCATAGGTGTATGATTTTTGTCCAGTCTCTCCCTGTACACCCCTCACCCTTTTCCCCCTGAGAATTATCAGTCCACTCCCTTTCTGTGCTCCTGATTCTATTCTATTCACCAGTTTATTCTGTTGATCAAATTTTTAATTCACTTAATTTTTAGATTCACTTATTGATAGATATGTATTTGTTGTTCATAATTTTTTATCTTTTACCTTTTTCTTCTTCCTCTTCTAAAAGAGTTCCTTTCAGCATTTCATATAATACTGGTTTGGAGTTGATGAACTCCTTTAGCTTTTTCTTCTCTGTGAAGCTCTTTATCTGCCCTTCAATTCTGAATGTTAGCTTTGCTGGATAGATTATTCTTGGTTGTAGGTTCTTGCTATTCATCACGTTGAATATTTCTTGCCACTCCCATCTGGCCTGCATCGTTTCTGTTGAGAAATCAGCTGACAATCATATGGGGCTCCCTTGTAGGTAATGAACTGTTTTTCTCTTGCTGCTTTTAATGTTCTCTCTTTGTCTTTTGCTCTTGGTATTTTAATTATGATGTGTCTTGGTGTGGTCCTCTTTGGATTCCTTTTATAGGGGGTTCTGTGTGCTTCCTGGACGTGTAAGTCCATTTCTTTTACCAGATGTGGGAAGTTTTCAGTCATTATTTCTTTAGGTTTTCAGTATCTTGCTCTCTCTCTTCTTCTGGCACCCCCACAATTCTGATGTTGGTACGCTTGAAGCTGTCCCAGAGGCTCCTTACATTATCTTCACATTCTTGGATTCTTTTCTCTTCTTGCTTTTCCAATTGTGTGTTTTCTGATTCTTTATATTTCAAATTTTTGACTTGAGTTTTGCCTTCCTCTAGTCTGCTGTTGGTCTCTGTATAATATTTTTTATTTCAGTCAGTGTATGTTTAATTTTTAGTTGGTCCTTTTCCATCTCTAGTTGGACCTTTTTCATCTCCTCTTGGGTCTCGCTAACTTTATCCATCTTTTCTAGGATATTCTTGAAAAATCTTATAACCATGGTTTTTGAACTCTATATCCAGTTGTTTCTTTTCCTCCATTTCTTTTGTTTGTGATCTCTTCCCTTGTCTCGGCATTTTCACTATGCTGGGAGAACTTCTGTGTTGAATTCAGCCTTATGATACCAGACTTGGAAAACTGCAAAGCTTCTCTGTTGAGCTTGGGATGGGTGAAGTCTCAGGACTTAACGGACCACCTTGCCTTCCAGTGGTCCCCACCTGCCACACCCCCCAAGTCTCACATGACTGGGTAATCTCTGGAGCAGTCCCTTGCTCGAGTGCTTTTGCAATGCCTCTAGACCGCTGCCTTTCCGGCTCTGCACTCCAGGACCATATGAGTGTGGGTCCCCAGGGTTTCGCCTGAATCTGGGGTTTAGTGGAGTTAGAAGTGGCACAGTTGGGAGGCTCTGTCTCCCGCCCACTTGTGAAAGCCAGCGGTATAATCAGCAGTCAGTCCTCTGCGCGCAGTGCCGTGCGCGCCACCAGACTTCTGCCCTTTTGCAACTCCCCTAAATTTCCATGCACTTCTCCCTTTTCACAGTCCAGACTCCCCCCGTATGAGTTTCGGCTGGACCTTGGGTTCAGTGCCGTAGGATAAGGGGTTCAATGCAGTTGGGAGTCTCCGTCTCTCTCCCGCCAGAGAAAGCCAGCCAGGTACTCCGGCACCCGCTCTCTCCACGCGAGCATCTCTGTACCTCAGCTTTTTGCAGATCCTCTGAGTCTCCGTGAGCCCCTCTCTTTCCTTCTAGTTGTAGAATTTCCACTCAGCCAGCTTTCCCATGGTCCTGGAGGATGTCCGTTCTGTCTTTTAGTTGTAGTTTTTGAAATTGTTGTTTGAGGCATCAGTGTAGGTCTTTACCTATGCCGCCATCTTGGATTCTCTCTGGGCGACTACTTCTGATGCTGTGGTCAGGAAAGCCCTGTTTGGATTTCTAATGGAGATTTTTTTAAGGTTCGCATTGGAAGGATTTTTTCCCCCCAACCAATGAATTAATAAACGAACACGTCAGGGATGAGTTAAAGAAACTTTTACATTATTTAAGAAAACTAGATTAAAATATAAGATCAGTATTTACTTTCTTAAAATACTACTTAACAGGCTACTTCAGCTACATTACAGTTTAAGAAAACAGATATTTATTAAGGTTTGATAAAATTGTGTGAGTGTGCATGTGTATATATTATACATAAAATTTTTCCTAAATGAATTTGTAGTGACTTACCAGAGATACATGTAAGGACTATGGAAAAATTAAGATAAATACAAAATATCCATAAAAATTTTATATATATTTAAATAGCTGATAGCTCAGTTTTGAAAATGAAGTATATTTTTAATATGTTTTTATTGAGAAGAAGGGAAAAGAATAGAGAGATAGAAATATCATTGATTGGCTGCCTCCTGCATTTCCCCTATTGGGGATCAAGTCCACAACCTGGTCATGTGCCCTGACCAGGAATTGAAACAGTGACCTAGTGGTTCATGGGCCAGCACTCAACCACTGAGCCACACCAGCGGAGCGAAAATGAAGTGTATTTTAATAAACACTACCTTTGTAATTCAAGGTTTGTATACACATTTTGGACATCCTATATATCAGAATTCTTTGTTTCTAATTATAGAAATGTAGCTTAAACTGAATATAATCAAGCAAACAAACAAAAACATAAATTTAATATTTATTACATCATATTCTTACAAAATAAAACATTGGAGCTGGCTTCAGGAAAAGATTTAGTCAATGGGTTCAAATGATATAGCCAGAGTCTCATTTTTTTTTTTATTCTCTCTCTCTCTCTCTCTCTCTTTTTTTTTTTTTTTTTTAAGCGGGGGGAGGAGAGATTTGTTCTTGTTAATCCTCACCCCAGGATATTTTTCCATTGATTTTTTTAGAGAGTGAAAGAGAGGATATTTTTCCATTGATCTTTAGAGAGAGAGAAATATCGACGACAGAGTCATATTGATTGGTTGTCTCATCAAGCCTGCAACCAAGGTAAGTAAGCGGACTCAAACCCGAATTCTTTCAGTCCTCCAGCTGAAGCTCTAAGCCAAATAGGCAAGGGCAAAAAAAATTGTTTTTAATCCTCACTCCAGGATGTGTTTTCTATTGATTTTAGAAAGAAGAGGGAGAGAAAAAAACATCTTTGTGAGAGAGAAACATCAATCAGTTGCCTCCCGAAAGTGCCCTTGATTTAACACACCACCTTTCAGTGTCACCTTTCGGTGTACAACACTCCAACCAACTGATCCACGCTGGCCGGAGTTCTCTTTTTTTTTTTTTTGGTCTGCCTCCTACTTCTAAGCTTCAGCCTTAGGCTCCACATTAGGGGTGGGGAACGTCAGCCTGAAGGTTGTATAAGGTCCAAGAAATCATTTGGTCTGGGTGAGTTAAATGTTTAATCAAATACAGCAGGCTAATTTTTAAATTGATCATTTTGTATGGCCCTTGAATGATGTTATAAATATCGGCAGAGAAAGGTTCCCCACCCCTGCCATGAACCCCATTGCCCATACATTGTTCCAAATTTCCAGAAAAGGCTGCAGATATTTTCATGTATCACAAATGGTAGACTCCACAGATACTGAGTTTAACCACGATTTCTTTCTTAAATATTACAAAATTATAATGATAAATATACAGCTGTTTCAAGGGCATTATTCTATGCTGCCAAGAGATATAAGCTGCCAATCTGTATTTCAGTTAAGGCTTCTTTCTGGTAATCAGCTTATACTCTGTGTACTAAATGCAAAGCTACATTGACATGGTTTTCACATCATTGTGTCTTTATATTATTAAATTTTATGTACATGCTCATATTTTCCATATTTAACATGCCTGTGCATAATGTCTCTTTTTTTTTTCTGACTTGCAGGTGGTTTGTAAATATCTGAATCTAATTATGGGATTGCTAGACAGACTTTCAGGGCTGCTGGGCCTGAAGAAGAAGGAAGTCCATGTTCTGTGTCTTGGACTGGATAATAGTGGCAAAACAACCATCATTAACAAACTCAAACCTTCAAATGTACGTGTCTTTGTTAGATATTTTATGTATTTTCTTCTAGAGAAAGTTAAAATGGAAAATTATTTTGCCATTGTAACTTCATGTAGTCATGTTATGAAATCCTCTTAACAGTAGGGGTGAAGAACTTATTACATAAAGTAATAAGTATCAATAAGCCATCATTTGCAGTATATTTTTCCCAGGTATATAGGTAAATCTTGATTATTTAAACTGGTATATTTTCCAAATATCTTTTTGCCCCATTTACTTTCAGCTAGTCTTGCTGTCTTTTTGGCTCTCTCTTTATAAGAAGAGAAAACCAAAAGGAAAGGTGAATCATTTTTACAGGTTCTGTGGATAATTAGGCAGTTTCCCATGAGTATGGTATGCATATAAGTAGTAATAAGCAAGATGACTTTTAACTCATTTAAGTAATAAGTGTGTAAGTTTATTGTTTTAATAATTGAAAACTATATAAAGCTAGCACATATACCACATGACGTATAAGTTAAAGCTAAATTCTGCTACATATAAAGAAAACCCACGTAATAGTGGACTAAATAAAATAGAGCCTTCTTTTCTGTCATCTATATAAGTCCAGAGGAGGTGTTCCAAGGCAGGTATGGCAGATACATGGTACCTTCCATTTTCTACTCTGCTATTTTTAGTGCCCGGTTTTCATCTTTAAGATCTCCACATAGTCACTTTGGTTAACTGTCATATCTATATTCTAAGTCACAAGGAGGAGAAAAGACAGGACAAAAGAATAGGCCTTCTTCCTGAATAAGCCTTCTTGGAAGAACTTACCCAGACACTCCAACTAATGACTCGTGAGTCTCATTGACTACTCCTATCTGTAAATAAGGCTGGATCTTTTTAAGTAGAACATATATTACTGCTTTTAAAAATAATAGGGGTCCTGTAAGTATAGAAGAAGGGGGAAATGGATATTGGGAAGACAGCCAACATTTACAGTTATAAATACTTTTACTTAGGTAAAAACAATTAGTCAATTAATTTCACTTAAGCCATTAGTTGAATGAAAAGATAACATGGTCTGTCCAGATAGCACAAACATTGGGAAGCTGGTACTCTTAATGACTGAATGACTAGAGAGTGAGGATATTGCCCCTAATTATGCTGCTTAAAGGTAGACTTCATTGCCTCCAAATAGTGCTTCAAGTTGGATAGAATGACTTCTTGCTCCATTTTCTTTTGCAACAACTTCAGTTTTACTTCTGTTTAGTTGGAGATTGCTTTGGAATTAAGAAAATGCCATTATTTCTTTTCTTCTGGTCATTATTTCCTACTTCTACATAGACGAGTTTGCCATTTAAAAACAACTTAACAACTGGTATATTTTCAGGTGGGAATTAGTTTGAAGTAGCTGGGATAAAAAGCTGAAAATGGATTTGGAGGGTATATAGATTTTTTAAGGGGACTTCCCAGCCAAGTTGAGAATCATTGAGATACACATGCTGAAATTAGGCAGAGGTAAAAAAATATATATATACCAGCTAATTTGAAAAGATTGATTTTGGAGGGAAAAGTTTAAGTCTAGCCAGAGGACTTACTAACACTCTCTTGAATTGAAATTTAGCCTTCTAAACTTCAATGTTTCCTCCTCAAGGAAGGATCTAGCTCTTCTAGGTCTTCCACATAGCTAAGAACAGGTGAGAATGCATGCTTGGCAAAAGCATGTGGCTCTCAAATAAGACAGACAGATAGGCAGGCCAAAACCAAGGATATTTAATTCCATTTTACAAATTGAGCAAAGAAGTCATGGAGAGGAATAAAGTGGGATAGGGGAGATAGAAAAACTAGGAATCTCATTGTCATGGAGTTTCCTCTATATGGAAACAGGGAAAAGGAGATTCTTCCCCAGTAAGGAAAAGAATTGGTTAAAAAGCCAACATTCATGGGAGTCTGTCTTATGGTCTAGATGATTATAAGAAATTAGAGGCCCAGTGCACAAAATTCGTGCAGAGTGGGGTAAGGGGTGTCCTTCAGCCCAGCCTGCTCCTTCTCCAATCTGTTTGAAAATGTTTCAGAAAAATATGATTTTAAAATAGTTCTTCAGCCGAGACCGGTTTGGCTCAGTGGATAGAGCTTCGGCCTGCAGACTGAAAGGTCCCAGGTTCGATTCTGGTCGGGGGCATGTACCTTGCTTGCGGGCACATCTCCAGTGTGGGATGTGCAGGAGTCAGCTGATTGATGTCTCTCTCTCATCGATGTTTCTGACTTTCTATCCCTCTCCCTTCCTCTCTGTAAAAAAATCAATAAAAAATATATTTAAAAAAAAAGAAAATTCTATATGTGAACTCAGCATGACTTATCAAACCACTTTAAGTCCATTTTAACTTGTAGCAAGCCACAAAATGTGAATTAATACATGTCATAAAAATTCAAAATTAGTAAACCTTAAACTTCTATAAAGAATTTACTCCCAGTGATCCCATTTGCAAAACCTACTATCTGTTTAGTAACAGATTTTTAGAATTGGAGTACCTGGATGCTCTTTTTTAACTTGAGGAAAAAAATTCATCTTAGATAATTTCAAATTTATAAGCTTTGTCTTTTCTTATCTTAAAGGCTCAATCTCAAGATATAGTTCCAACAATAGGATTCAGCATAGAGAAATTCAAATCATCCAGGTAATTCACTTTATTATATTTGTGACTATAAGAAGCTGTGGGTAAAATGATAATATTAGACCTTTCTAATCATTCCTCCTACTCTTAAAAAAAGTACTTTGTTTTTTCGGGAGTCCATAGGTGTTAAAATATTTATACTACTACCTCTGGATTATTTTTTAGAATTTAGACTTTAGACAAATGGTGATAACCTCACTAGCAAAGAAAACATTTTATGTTACTCATTACAAAATCATATTTCTATTCAACAAATTTATTTTATAGCATTTGTACTTGAAAACTGGCCCGAGTTGAATATTGTATATTCAAGAATGATTTCTATGTATTGTTGTTGTTGTATTTTTTTAAGATTTTTTATTGATTTTTAGAGGGACAGGGAGAGAGAGAGAAAAATACAATGTGAGAACAGAACATTGATTGGCTGCCTCTGCATGCCCTCAACCAGGCAGGGATTGAACCACATTCAGGACGTGTGTCCTGACTGGGAATCGAACCAGCAACCTTTCAGGGCATGGGAGAGCGCCCATCCAACTGAGCAACACCTGCCAAGGCTCAAGAATGATTTCTTTTATTGAAAGCAATTTAAAAGTTTAAGTAAAAGTTACACTTTAAAGTTAGTAACTTATAGTCATGGCTTTTTGTTGTGTGTTTTTTTTTTAGTTTGTCTTTTACAGTGTTTGACATGTCAGGTCAAGGAAGATATAGAAACCTCTGGGAACACTATTATAAGTAAGTATAATAGTGAGTGTTGGTTAACTAGATGGGTATATTGTAATAACAAATAATGATTAGAAATCCAAGTAATCACATGTACTGGGTTGCTGTGTTTATTTTTATAATTTAGTGCATTTTGTAAAAAGAACAGTTATACTTCACATTATTTCTCAAATGCATGATATCTTTTATAACTTTGGACTTTTGCATGTGTTGTTCTCTCTCTTTTAAAAAAAAATAATAATTTATTGGCCCAGCTGGCATGTCTCAGTGATTAAGCATCGACCTATGAACCTAGAGGTCAGGGCTCAATTCCCGGTCAGGGCACATGCCCAGATTGTGGGCTCCATCTCTAGTGTGGCATGCAGGAGGCAGCCAATCAGTGATTCTCTCTCATCATTGATGTTTCTATCTCTCCCTCCTTTCTTCTCTGAAATCAATAAAGATACATAAATTTTTTTTAATTGTTTATTGCCCTAGCTCAGTGGTCGGCAAACTCAGTCAACAGAGCCAAATATCAACAGTACAAGGATTGAAATTTCTTTTGAGAACCAATTTTTTTTAACTTAAACTTCTTCTAACGCTACTTCTTAAAGATAGACTCGCCCAGGCTGTGGTATTTTGTGGAAGAGCCACACTCAAGGGGCCAAAGAGCTGCATGTGGTACATGAGCCACAGTTTGCCGACCACGACCATGTGGTTTGGCTCAGTGGATAGAGTATCGGCCTGTGGACCAAAGGGTCCCAGATTCATTTCTGGTCAAGGGCATGTACCCTGGTTGCAGGCTCTTCCCTGGCCCAGGCCTAATCGGGGCTCATGCAGGAGGCAACCAACCAATTGATGTGTCTCTCTTACATCGATGTTTCTCTCTTGCCTTTCCTTCTCTCACTCCCTAAAAACCAATGGGGAAATATCCTGGAATGAGAATTAACAAAACAAACCAAAAAGAGAGAGAGAGAGAGAGAGAGAGAATAGTTTATTGTTTGTTCGTTTTTTTAGAGAGAGAAGAAGGGACAAGAGAGAAACATTGTTGTGAGAGCATAACATTGATTGGCTGTCTCCAACATGCCTGCTACTAGAGATCCAGCCTTCAACCCCAGCATGTGCCCTGACTTGGAATCAAACCAGTGACCTCTTGGTGCACGGGTGATGTTCAAATAACTGATCCACACCAGTCAGGGCTGTTCTGTTTTTAACACCTAGTTCTGCTGCTTAAGGTTAATATAGTCATGCTTTAAGGTAGGAATGGAGAACCTTTTTTCTGCCAAGGGCCATTTGGATATTTATAACATCATTCTCAGGCCATACAAGATTATTAACTTAAAAATTAACCTGCTATATTTGGTCAGACATTTAATTAACTCACCCCTCATGCCTTGACAGCCAGACCAAATGATTTCCTGAGCATTATTCAGCCTGCAGGCCAAATGTTCCCACCCTTGCATTAAGGACTAGTTCAAAAGTCTCCTCCTCTGTGAAATTTCACTATTTTGCCCAGTTATTCTGTCCCAGTGATCACACAGTAATTTCACATCTCTGTAATCACACTTACTACATCTTAAAATCTTGTCAACTCCTCTTCAAGGGCAGGGATTATTTTTCATTCAGATTATTTCTTCAAGGCCCAGTATAATGCTGGGTGTATGAGTCAGTAAATATTTATTGAATAAATTTAGTTAAAATAACTGTATTCTTGACCCATTTATTCTATGAGCAATTCTAAAGATATTTTTCAGCATATGCAAATAAAACACTTGCTACTCACATTAGATTAACAGCTGTCAAGTTACTAGCATCCAGATGTATTACACCCTCTGTATTCTATTAGAGAAAATGAATTTATTAACTCCTAATATTACTAGGACTCTTCATTTAAAGGCAATATAACTCACTTTTAGAATCTGAAACTTATAAGCAATATATCTTGACTAAATGCCTCTTACGAACACTTGCCTTGATATGGTGTGTGATGACTGCCAGATCAGATTTTGGTTTATATTGGTTAATTTTTCCTGCTAATATGGGAACAAACATTTTATTTCTCAGATAGGAACCCAGAATATTTACTTCAGATATTTTTCAATGATTATTTTAATAGATTGAAGTCCTCTTTAAATCAAATATTGATCCACAGGACCTCTGAAGTAGAGGGGAAAGTGTATTTCAAATCTGAGAGTCAATTTAGAAAAGGGAAAGTGGCATGTTGTGGTATCTTGCATTAAATATCCTGGGGAAATGTGAGTTATCTTTTCTTATTTTTTATTTTTTTAAGAAACCCTAAGTTTTCAGTATAGAAACTTTGATTCCTGCTCCAATTAGTAGTTTCAGAAATATTCTTTTTAAAATTAATGTATTTGCCCTGGCCAGTGTGGCATAGTTTGTTGGGCGTCATTCCATGCACTGAAGTTACTGGTTTGATTCCCAGTGAGGACAGTGAGGACACATGCCCAGGTTGCAGGCTTAATCATCCCCAGTATACAGGAGGCAGCCTATCAATGTTCCACTCTCATATCGATGTTTTTCTCCTTCTCCCTTCCTCTTTTTCTCTAGAAAATAAATTAAAATATTTTTAAATCAATAACAATAATCTGTTTACTTTAGCTATTTTTTAAAAAATAATTTTTATTCTAATTACTTTATAAAAAATAAATACATGGAAAATAGTATTTTAAAACAAGGTAACTTTTTTTTATTTTAACTCCAGTATTTTTTTGGAAGCAGTTACTGGATTCATGAATATTATAGATAAATTGTAGGTTAAATAGTAAAGTGGCTACTATCAACTTTATAAAAATAGTAAATTTATTTTTTGTGTCTCTAGACTTCTGATTATTAAAGAACAAGTTCATTTTTAGCCATTAGACTGAAAGATTCAAAAGATTGTTTTTGTAATATACAATGTACACTTTACATAATTGAGAAAAAGCCTTCTAATATTATATACCATACATAGTTTTTATCCTTCTTTTTCAGTTAATATTCTATAAGGGAAATCAGGAAAAACACACAAAGATTGTAATTCTAATGGCTGCCTGATATTATTCATATGCTTGCGATAAATTTGCTCAATCGTTTTTTTATTTGGATAGGAAGGCTAATCTCAGTTTTTGAAGATAATAAACAAACCCTCATTAACATCTTAGTGCATAAATCTTTGTCACACTTTTTTTCATAAATACCAGAAATAAAATTACTGTCTCAAAGTGGTTGACCATCTTTAAAGCTCTTGAAAGATATTTCTAATTGTACCAGTTTCTATATTCACTAGTGTAGTATATGACTGTGATCATCTACATTTATTTTTTTAAGTGACAGGAGAAAGTGGTATTCAAAAGTTGGGTAAGCCCGGCCGGTGTGGTTCAGTGGTTGAGTGTCAACCTATGAACCAGGAGATCAGGGTTTGATTCCCAGTCAGGGCACATGCTCAGTTGTGGGCTCGATCCCCAATGTGGGGCATGCAGGAAGCAACTGATCAATGATTCTTCCTCATCATTGATGTTTCTATCTCTCTCTCTCTCTCTCCCTTTCTCTCTGAAATCAATACAAATATATATTTTTAAGTATTTTTTAAAGTTGTTTTGGTTTTATATTTATGTGATTAACAATGATATTGAACTTTAAAATCAATTTATGACTGAATAAGTGATTCACAAAAAAATATCAATGTCCAATAAATATATGAAAAGTTATTGAACTTCACTAGCAATTCATGAGATATAAAGTAAAATAATATACTGTTAGAATGGCAAAAATGAAAGGGGGTAGGAAAAATGCTGGGAGTAGTATACATTGATATAGCAGTTCTGAAGGACAATTTATTAATGTTTATCTAAAACTTTAAATTTTATATACACTCCTAGAAATTTTATTCCTAAGAGCAGATTTTTAAAATGCTAAGAAATTATAAAATGTATTTAAAAGAATGCTTATCTTGAAGTTTTCATAATAATGAAAATTAGAAATAACCTGTGAGTCCAACGATAAAAGATTGACAATATTTGATGGCACATCATGCAATGGAATACTTTATAACTATTAAAGAAAGAGTGAGGAGAGAATCAGTGATTTTTCAAGTACCAATGTTATCTGTAAGTGAATCCTTAAACTATTCAGTGATTGGCTATCAGCTTAAAAAATAAAATAGTATAAAATAAAAGCTATTTGTAAGTATTGTTTCAGAGGACCTATTTCAAATATATTTACATATATTAAGATGCAACAGTCATATGTCTGTTGCTTCTTAATATAAAATGTATGTCTCATTATGGTTATAGTAAAAATTATTTCAAAAATACTAGTATAGAGCTTTAATGTTTCATATAAAAGTGGTTCAAATTATACAGTAAAAAGAGTCAAAGAAATGTACATAGATGTCAAAAAGGCAGTGTATAAAACAGAGGATTCCATTTGTATAAATGTAGATATTCATGTGTGACTATACAGAGTGTCGAAATTGATTTACACAAAAAATTAATAATGGTTATATCTGTGTAATGGGTTGTGGCTTTACTTGTAATTTTTTTAAATTATGAAATAACAAGTCATTAAGTTTATCCTGTTATCATCTAAGTGACAAGAAATTATGTTACAACCACTAATGATTAATATATTAATCACTCATGAACTAATAAGAAACAGTACCAAAGTTTCTATAATGATAAGTGCACATAGAATATGAAGAGTTAATGCACAGGTTATGACATGCAAGTGGAGAGTAAACATGGAAAATTGTGTACGTTTATTTTTAATTTTTGTCATTCTTTATATTATACAGAGATGGACAAGCCATCATTTTTGTCATTGATAGTAGTGATAGATTAAGAATGGTTGTTGCCAAAGAAGAACTTGATACTCTTCTGAATCATCCAGGTATGTGTGTGCGTATGTGTCCATTTGTTTACATAGGATGTTCATAGGATGTTTTGTTCTTCGGTATTGGCAAAAAGTATTGCCTGCACTATACAATTAACTTTTCTTAAAAACTTTATGCATAACTCATAATATCTTTAGCTACAGAGCTTATGTTGTTTAAATTGCAAAGCTTTTTGCAGTGTTTTTCAGGACGGTGATATTTATTTTTCCCCCAAATAAAAACATCCTTTTTTCTGATTATATAAATAATATGTGTCAATAGCAAATTATGCAGATAGAAAGTAAAAATCCATGTATCTCAACTCTTATCAAAAAGATTTTGGTTGCCATCTTTTCATACATGTATGTACTAGAGGCCCAATGCACAAATTTGTGCATAGGTGGGGTCCCTCAGCCTTGCCAGTGATCGCCACCATAAGAGGTTGGCTGGTGCGGGAAGGGGCCATTGGGGCCAGCTGAGGGGAGGGGTTGTGGGAGGTTGGTCAGCCGGCCATGGGTGGGATCATGGAAGGTTGGCTGTGCAAGTGCACTGACCACCAAGGAATAGCACCTGCATTGAGTGTCTGCCTCCTGGTGGTCAGTGCACATCATAGCAACCAGTCATTTAGTTGTTTGGTCGTTCAGTTGCTTAGATCAGTGGTCAGCAAACTGCGGCTCATGAGCCACGGTTTGCCCTTCTGTTGACTAATGAGTTTGCCAACCACTCATTACCCTTCCCAGAAGTTTTGACTTCAGGTTAAAGACATTAGTACATTATTAAAATGTTTTTTTAAGTGTTTTCCCCCAAGGCAGTGGTCGGCAAACTCCTTAGTCAACAGAGCAGCAAACTGCAGCTCGTGAGCTGCATGTGGCTTGTAGGCCACAATTTGCCGACCTCTGGCTTAGACTTTTATATATATAGACTAGAAGCCCAATGCATGAAATACGTGGAAGGGAAGGCCCTTGCAGCCCTGGCAGCTTCAGCTGCCTCACCATCTTTGCGGTCCTGCCCCCCACCCCCTGGTTGTTCCAGAAGGTCATCATTCCACTGTTTGGTCATTTGGTCAATTTGCATATCACACTTTTATTTTTATAGATTGCTCTTTCTAATATAATCAGATCATTCTCTTAGAGTGCTTTTTTTACCTCTTGAGTCTCTTCTTCCACCCAAGTCATTTTTAGATTTGTATATTCTATGTCACTAATTCTTTCTTTCAGCTGGTCTTCTAAGCCCGTGGTTGGCAAACTGCAGCTTGCAAACCACATGCAGCTCTTTTGGCCCCTTGAGTGTGGCTCTTCCACAAAATACCACAGCCTGGGCAAGTCTATTTTGAAGAAGTGGCATTAGAAGAAGTTTAAGTATAAAAAAATTTGGCTCTCAAAAGAAATTTCAATCATTGTACTGTTGATATTTGGCTCTATTGACTAATGAGTTTGCCGACCACTGTTGTAAGCTCACTGGTTCATCCTTCATTTCATTTAGTGAGTTCTTCAATTTCTGTTTGGTTTTTTTAGTTGTTCATTGATTTTTTTTTTCAATTGCTTTTCAGAGTTTTCTTGTATCTTGTTGAGATTTTTGAGAACTAAAATCTTCAATTCTCTGTCATTTAAATTACATTCTTCTAATGTCTTTAAGTCTGTTTTCTGGAGATTTTTCTTTTTCTTTCTGAATCCTTTTGTTATCTTGGTTACTTAGTGTGCTTAATGACTTATTTCTCTGCATGGGCATTCTAAGGAATGAAAACTGTTTTGTGGTTGTTGTTTTTTTTAACCCCCATCTAGGAATATGTTTTTATTGAATTAAGAGAGAGAGAAGAAGGAAGAGAGAAAAAAAATCATGTGAGAGAAATGTTGATTGGTTGCCTCCCACATCCTAGGTATATGTCCTGACTGGGAATCAAATCAGCAACCCTTTGGTGCACAGGACTACACTCCCACCAACCCAACCAACAAGCCAGGGCAAAAATTGCTTTTTGAAAAACTTTATACTTCAACTAGAAACCCAGTGCATAAAATTCATGCACTGAGGGATAGGGTCCCTCAGCCAGGCCTGCACCCTCTAGCAACCCAGGACCCCTCACTCCTTTCTGCCCACCTTGCTAGCTGCTCCTTACCACTCAGTTCGCTGCTCCTTAGTGCTGCCACAGAGACGGGAGAGGCTCCCACCACCACTGCTGCAGTTGCCAGCCATGAACCTGGTTTCTGGCTGAGTGGCGCTTCTTCCATGGAGCGCACTGACTACCAGGGGGAAGCTCTTGCATTAAGCATTTGCTCCCTGGTGGTCAGCGCACATCATAGCGACCGGTTATTCTGGTCGTTCTGCCGTATTGGTCACTTAGGCTTTTATTATATGGACTAGAGGTCCAGTGCATGAATTCGTGCACAGGTGAGATCTGGCCACCCCAGCTCTGATTGAGGCAGATTGGAGCTGGGCCTGTTGGGAGGAGGACACGGCAGGAGGTTGGCTGGCTGACCCACCCTGATGAGGGCCCAATCAGGGCCGGGCCAGCTGGGGGAGTGGCTGAAGGCAATTGGCTGGTGGGCCCCTCCCCTGGTTGAGGTGGGGGCCCGATTGGGGTGAGGGCTGGCTAAGGGAGGGGCTGTGGGTGGTGGGCCAGCCAGCCCTGCCCCTGAATGGGGTTTGGGGGACCAATCAGGGGCCATTGGCTGTAGGAGAGGCCATGGGAGGTTGGCTGGGCAGCTCCACCCCTGATTGGTGTGTTGGGGTGGGCCAATCGGGGACAGAGCTGGCTGGGGGAAGGGGCCCAGGGCTGATTGGGATGGTAGGAGCTGATTAAGAGAGATAAGAGATCAACCAAAGGACTTGTATGCATGCATATAAGCATAACCAATGAACACAAGACACTGGGGGTTTAGGGTATGCCTGGGGGAGGGGGTAATGGGGAAATATGTATACATGTAATACATTAATAAAATTTAAAAAAAAAGAGTGGAGCCGGCTGTGGGGAGGGGCTGTGGATAGTGGGCTGACTGGCCCCACCGCCAAATGGGGGGAGGCCAATCTGGGGCGGGGTCAGATAGGGGGAGGGGCTACAGGAGGTTAGCTGGCTGGCCCAACCCAGATCAGGCCAGTTTGCTGGCCACAGTGGGCGTCATTGCAACCAGTCTTTCTGGTTGTTCCGGTAACTGACTTTTTATATACAGGCAGTCCTGGGGTTACATCGGACTCAACATACATCATTCCATGGTGACATCGCCATCTCCATTTATTTATTAAAAAAAAAAAAAAAAGTTTCATCATTTCAATGTATGTACATATGTGCTTTATGGTTTTTATTATTTATTTACCACAAGTTTTCTTTCTTTTAAATATTTTTTTACTGTTTCACTTCATTACTGCTGTGTATGTGCTCCATGTGAGTAACGTAGGTGCTTAGATAGATAGGTTCTGACTTACGGCAAAAATCACGTTATATCACACTGTAGCAATGGATCTCTGAGCTAACCCAATGACCTACTATATATAGATTTTAAGGAGGTTGATAAGTAGAGGTGTTTCTTTTGTTTTCCAGAAGGTGACACTGAAGCACAGGTTTTATTTTCTCTTACCTGCACTGCTGGGGCTTCTGGGATCTCTATGGGTGTCACCTCCATTGGTGGAAAAGCCTGCATATACCCTATACCGCTGGTCAACTTAGTCTCAGGGTTCCACTCCTGTGTATCGCAAGTGGTGGGGTTTGAATCTCTTTTGTATTCTTGGCACTGCCTTCCTGTAGCCAGAAGCCCCCAGCTGCCTCTATCAGGTTATTCTGCAATGGGTGAGGGATGGGTGGGTGGGATGAAGCAGTTCTTGCCTGTGGTTCTGCTCTTCCTCCTGAGTTTAGACCCAGGGTCTACAGACTACTTAGGCTGGAATGTTTTTTTTTCCTCCAGCTCTTATGACATTTGCCTAGTTGAGGATTAAAGTGCCAGGTGGAACACAGGGGGATAGGGTGGGCTGATTCCTGTTCATGCAGAGTCCTTTGTTCAGTGCCAGCAGGCTTCAAGCACAGTGATTTTTTTGTACTGTTTCTCTGACCCTAGGCTCAGCCTCAGTGTGTGCCAGCCACCCACGTCTGCTGCCCTCGAGGCTGGTCTACCCACTGGGAACTGCACCACAGCCCTTCACTGCTATCATGCCCTCTGGGGTCGACAGCCAGCACCTGGCTGCCCATTACTTCTGTCTCTGTCCTTCTCCCTACCTTTCTGTCTTCACTGTTTGCTAAAATAAGTCCACCTTCAGCTGTCTCAGTGCACAATTCTCAGACATGTTTGTGTTTTAAACAGAGAATCCTTGGTTGAATGATAGCTGTCCCACCTCAGTAGGAAAGAACTGGAGATCTTCTCATGCCAACATGCTGCTGACTTTACCAGTTTTGGTTTTCTATTTTCATCTGATTTTGTATTAAAGATATAGAGGCTTCATAAAATGAGTTGGAGAGTAAATACTTCTTTTTCTCTTTATTTTTGGGTTTGTGTAGAATTGCTATTATTTCTTCCTTAAATGTTAGAATATAGCAGTGATATACCAATGTCAGTATTTAGTGTGTGTGTTGATGGAGTGAGGGGCATGAATTATGAATTCAAGTCCTTGAATGACATAAGAACATTAAAGTTATATTTATTCTTTGGTCACTTTTGGTAATTTGTGACCAAATTTATTAATGTATTATCTAAGTTGTCAGATTTATTGGTATAACATTGTTTATAACATCCTTTCCTTATCCTTTTAATGTCTATAAGATCAATATGCTATATCTTCTTTCATTCTTGCTATTAATAATTTATGTATCCTCCCTCTTCTTGCTCAATCTTTTTAAAAGCTTATTGGTTTTATTAATTTTCTAAGAACTTCTGGCATTTTAAATTTCCTCTTCTGTCATTATTCTCTCCTCTTGATTTATTATGAACTGTCTCTACTCCCCTTGTATTTCATTGTCTCTTCTTCATATGGGAGTGGAAAACATCGATTTTATACCTTTTCTAATATAAGCATTTGAAGCAATACATATTCTCTAAAGATTTAGCTTCATGTCACAAATTTCGATAACTTTTTATTATCTAGGTCAAAGTATTTTCTAACTTACCTTGAGAATTTTTATTTGACCCTTGGAATCTTTAGTAGTACATTATTTAATTTCCCAACTAGTTGGGAAATTTGTATATATCTTTTGTTACAGATTTTTAATTTAATTCTACATGGTCAAACAACGTTCTAAATAATTTCACCCTTCAAAATACGTGGCCCAGTGTATATGGTCTAACTTGGTTTGTGTTTCACCTGCAGTTAAATAGAATGTGTATTTTTCTGTTGTTGTGTAAAATGTTCTGTAAATGACTGTTGATAGTGTTGCTCACATTTTCCACATTCTTACTGATTTTTTATTTGTCGCGTCAACTTCTGAGAGAGGAGTGTTGAAGCATCTATGATTGTGGATTTCTTTGTATTTCCCTTTAATACTGTCATATTTTGCTTTGTGTGTTTAGAAGGTTGTTTATTAGATACAAACTCACAGTTGTTTTGTCTTTTTGATTAATTGACCATTTTGCAATTTTACTGCCTTTTTTTCTTTGATGATACCCTTCATCTTTTAAAGCTACTTTATCTAATAGTAGTGTAGCCATGCCAGCTTTCTTTCACTTACATGTATGCATGTTTCTATCCTTCCACTTTCATCTTGTTAATGTGTTCAAATTGTGTTTCTTATAAACATCATGTTGTTATGTCTTTCTTCCTTTTTTTTTTTTATCTCTTCTGACATTCTCTGCTCCAGAATAAGTTCCAGATGGACTAATGGAAATGTAAAAATTATACTGTTACAGCGGTAGAAGAAACTATGGGAGATTTTAAAAAATAAATTGGGGGCAAGAGGGGATCTTTCTAACTATAACACAAAATCCAGAATCCTACACACACAGAAGAGAGGGAGGGAGGGAGGGAGAGAGGGAGGGAGGGAGGGAGGGGAGAATGAGAGAGAGGAGAGAGAAAGAAAGAGAGAGAGAGAGAGAGAGAGAGAGAGAGAGAGAGAGAGAGAGAGAATGAATCAATCAATGACTATGGCTTCATAAAAAGTTTTGAATTGCAAAATGGACCATAAGCAGTCAAAGGCAAATGACAGGCAAGAAAAACTATTTGTATTTCATGTCATAGCTATAAGACTTACGTCTTTACTACTTAAACCTTTTCTGCAAATCAGTTAGAAAATAAAAACTAATAGAAAAAAATGATATGCCAAACTTCTTCATAAAAAAAGGAATTATAAACATATTTTGAAAATATAGATTCTTGACTTTTCTCAGAACAATGTAAGTAAACACACTGTCATAGTACTTTTTACCTATCACTGAAAACACTCTTATACAATGTTGTTTAAGTGTGAGTTCATACCATTTTTAAGAAAAGGCAGTTCTGTAGGTAATTGCTGTCTGTCAGAATAGCAATTTATATATCCTTTGGCCCAGTAATTCCATTTCTCAAATTTATCTAGCAGACATACTCACCCATTTACAAAATGTTCTGTAGTTTATTCATCACAACATTGTTTATAGTTGTAAATATTGGCAATAACATAAAATATATGTCAGTTGAATCTGGTTAAATAAACTATGATACAGATAGTACTAAAAGACAGAATATTCCACAATAGTTAAAATAATGAAGAAATTGCTCTACATGTACTGATAATGGATAGTCTCCAAGATATGAAATTAAGTGAAAAGCAAAAGGTATAAAAAGTGAGAATAGCCTGCTACTATTTCTATAAATAGTCTATATATATATAAAAGCTCAGCAACTGGGACAGCAGAATGACCAGAACAGCTGGTGGCTATGATGCGCACTGCAGCAGCCAGCCAGCCTTATCTGGACCCCAGTGCTCTCTCCTCCCTGCCAGCCCAGCCACTGATCGATCCCCAACACCCCAATTGGGGGCAGGACCAGTCAGCCAACCACCTGTGACCTCTCCTCCCCTGCTGGCCCAGCCCCACAGGTCCCCAATAGGGCCGGGCTGCTGGACCCCACCTGTGCAGGAATTCGTGCACTGGGCCTCTAGTTTTATATAATAAAAGCCTAATATGCAAATTGACCGAACAGTGGAACAACTGGTCACTATAACACTCACTGACCACCAGGAGGCAGACGCTCAACGCAGAAGCACCCTCAGCCTGCAGGCCCTAGGCCAGCCAAGGCAGGTGCCAGCAAGGGCTCCCCAATCACCCCACTGGTTTCCCCACAGATCAGCCCTGATCACTAGCCAGGCCTAGGGACCCTATTCCCCTACACGAATTTCATGCACCAGGCCTCAAGTCATATATAATAACTATTTACAAACATAAAATATTTCTAAAAAGACTCCATATAATGGATGCTGTGTGTTGCCTCTTCTAGGGAGGACAAGTGAATGGCCTAAGACAAAGGTGAGAGGGAGATCCTTTTACTGCACACCATTTTGTGTCTTCTGAGTTTTGAACTATTTAAATGAATTATGTATTCAAAATAGGAAGGAATGTTTTATACACTGTAACAAGTAAAAATACCTTCTTAAAATATTGAGCTTATTACTTACAATACTATGACTAAAAACTAAAATTGGGATGCACTTCATCTTCCTCCTACTTCTAGTTTGCCTTCTTTGTGTTGACAAAAAAAGAAACAACAAAAAAAACCACGATTTGACCCTTGTGTAGGTGCTGCTCAGTAACTGCTTAATGAGCCCCCAGATCCACTTCTCTCATCTTTGTTTTAAAATTCCAACCAGAAGCTTGGAAGAAGAATTTTTTAAATTCTCATATCACTCAAATATACTTGACAGTTTATATCTTTAAAAGTTTATGTATGTGTGATATAGAAAGACATGATTGGAAAACAATTGTAGTGAATTTTAATTTTAATGAATTAGGGGAAAATGACTATAAGGCTGGAAGTATGATGAAAGTCTTATTTTATATTTCAGATATTAAGCACCGCCGGATACCAATCTTATTCTTTGCAAACAAAATGGACCTTAGAGATGCAGTGACATCTGTAAAAGTGTCTCAGTTGCTGTGTTTAGAGAACATCAAAGATAAGCCATGGCATATTTGGTAAAGTTGTGGATTTATTTTTCATTTTATCATTTTGTAAAAATGTGCAAGCTTCAGTGTTTCTTTTCCAAACTCAACTTTGTAAGTGATCTAACTTGGTAGGATGCAAGCTAAGGAGTTTGTTTTATAGAATGGCATTGCAGGTATTTATTACTATTAAAACCTTTCAAATCTTTTGGGGCATAGAAAAATATAAATAATTCTTTAAAAGAATAAAGTAAACAGACTACTCATTCACCAACTTCAGCCATGCTGATTTCTTCTATATATTGAATTAGCCAGCTACAATCCCATCTCAAGGCATTTCTACTTGTTATTTTCTTTGTCTAAACCATTCTGCAAAATAATGTTCTTGGCTAGCTATTGCACTCCCTTCAGGAGAGGGACCTTCCCTGATAATTGTCTAAAATATCACTCTGCCTTACCCTGCCTCATTTTTTCCTTATTACTTTGCTTTTTCTATTGCCATGTGACCTCTTTTTTTCTTTTCTTTGTTTTATAGTCTCCCTTACACTAATGCATTAGCACCATGAGATTGGGGTTTTATTTTCACTCTGTAACCCCTGAAATAGTAGTACATGGTACTTACTTAGTAAGTTCACAATAAATATTGTTTATATGAATAAATATAAATGGGAATACTAACCTTGTTTGAACATACTAATAAGGTTGAAATCATAAATAGTATCTGAACTTATTTTACATTGTTTATTAGATAGTGCTTTTTAGTGCCTGCTACTACTTGTCATTAAGTTCCCTCTATCTACCACCTACCTCCCCATCACTGCACAATATCCTCACATTTTATAAGATAGTATCTATGGAAAAAGACTACACACAGAGGCAGAGAAATCCACTGACTTTAGAAGGAGAAACAGAATATGAAGTGAAGAGTTAGTAGAGGTCTGAGAAGAACTTGAAGAGCTAACCTTAGTGCTGAAAGAGTAATGGTATAGAAGAAAGCTGAGAAAACTCTTCCAACTCCTCAATACTCACAATCTGTACCCAGGAGTGAAACACTGTATATCTCAGTTAAGCCCTCCTTACTCTGGAATCAAAAGGAAAGTTAGTGTGTCCTAAATGCTTCTTTACTTGGAATTTGAAGTTCTGTGGTATTTTGTTGATAAAGAGAGAAGGGATTTGGGGATAGAGAAATATCTTCAGATGTAACCTTTGCATTTCTCTATATCAGGTAAATCATATCTAAATTGATAATGTCTAGAGTAGAATAAATTTTTATTTTTCCATTGTATTAAGTATTATGAGTGCTTTGATAGAAAGCATAACATTCAAAAACATGGATCTAATTAGTAAAAGATGAGAGTCCTACTTTTAATTTTGAAGTAGAAGTTAATTTTGCAAGTGGAAAAATCTCTACTTAAAATAATTAGCCCTCGAGATTTAAAAAAAATTATTCATTTGTGACATCTAAATATTTTTCAGTGAGATAAAAAGTAATATCCTGATGCTATAAAGATGTAGAATATTATATTTCCAGTTGCTGTGTTTTCTGTATAATTTGTAGAAGAATGCCAGTTGTTTCTTTAAATTTGCCTATAATTTGACTTCTTAATTCAAACTGGACATTTCACTGTTTTAATTACTGCTTCATATGTTATTTTTATTTTTTTGCAATATTTTTAAACCATGTATAAAATTGAAAATACATTTATCCTTCTTTTACAACTTTAGAGATAAGAGTAATGTACAGTGATGTCGAGATAAAATATTGCATCTCTCCTGCCTTCCGTACAAGTAAATTTACTAGCAATAAAAGATTATAGAGACGTGTAGTCCTCTGATTTTCAGGATCTGATTGCAGTATTGTTCTTCCTGTGTGTTCTTGGACTCAATTCCTAATGTGATATGTGTATATTTCTGTTTATTTACTACCTTGTAGGAGAGACAGATAATAAAAGAGGTAAATAAATGTATAAAATGTCAGCTGGGAAGGTGAAGAAAAAAAAAGTAGGACAATAAGATAAAAATGATGAGAGATACTCCCCTCTGAAATCTAATTGAAATCAGGGAGCAGCTCATCCAGAGGTGTGAAGGAATAGTTTTCCAGATAGACAGGCCAGCAGTGGCTTTGGATAACAATGTACTTGGTGGATTTCAGGAATAGCAAGAAATCCAAGCTGACTGGAGCAGGAGATCTAGGGCTCTGCAGGACGTGATGAAGACTTTGCTTTTATTTAGTTACAGGTCTTATCATTTATTTGAAAGGAAAATAAAATTAAAACAGTTGGAACTTAGTAGGAAAAGATGCAGGGTTTTAGTAAGGTAGTGACTCCTCCACCAAAAGGGAAGGCTTTCTTCATTATGTTACTTATTTGATACTATAATCTTATTTGGGACTATAGGAGTGTGATAAAATCAATATGTTGATCTTTTTTTATATAAATATTTTAGTTACTGATGTTTTGCTGTTGATATGGGTAATCCACAGTTTGCTTTGAATAATTTTGTATCTCATGCTGTATGTTTCTGTCTTCCTATTTTAAAATATGTCATATTCTTAATCTAATAAGTAATTCCTTAGAAGAAATTTCTGGTTTGATTAGAATCAAATTAACTCTTTTAGGTTATTTAGTACATTTTAAAATCATGCTTCAGCACACTAAAAGAAAACCTAATTCAGAAAATCTAATTATATATACTAATAGCTATTATACAATTATATTTTGAAAGGAAATAACTACTAGAACAGTAAAATGTTATGAAAAACTATCAATCTGTGTCTTGGAAAAGATTAATACTTAAAAAACTTTGTATTTTATTCTTTCAGTTTATAACTTAATTATAATTATAAAGTATCACAATAAAGATTTAAGTTTATTCTAAGACCATGAAAAGACCCTGTTTCATATACATATCTAAAATATCTAATTTCCTTAATAACTCTATGGGGTCAATTATACTATCTACCCATTTTACAGATGCTAAAACTAGAAGAGTTAAATAACCTATTTAGGTCCCTGAAGCCAATAAGTAAAAAACTATTATTGAAATCTACTGGTATTTTTTTTTCCTACCAGTTCACCAAAGTTATAATGACAGGTTTATATTATATAGACACCCTGTTTCCCCAAAAGTAAGACATCCCCCAAAAATAAGACCTACTTCCAGTTTTGCCTCTCGCTGTAATATAAGGCATCCCCCCCAAAATAAGACCTCCCCAATATTAAGGTCTCCCCCGAACATAAGGCTTCCCCGGAATATAGGGCCCCCAAAGCTACCATAAGGCATCTGACTCCTGATTTAAAGAGACCTCGCACTGCCTGAACAGCTCCGGCTGTGCTGCAGCCAATCAGTGAGCTGGTTTGTGATGACAACTACTACCATACCATATACAGGTAATAAATTTCCTTTTTTTTTGTTCAACAATAAATGTGTACCATATTCTTCTTCATGGAAATATAAGACATCCCCTGAAAATAAGACCTAGCGCATCTTTGGGAGCAAAGATTAATATAAGACACTGTTTTATTTTCAGGGAAACAGGGTAAAAAACTCCATTTCAAAAAAAGTCACTGCATCCTGTGGCTAAATTACAACCTAAGTCAACCATTTCTATTAAGTAACTGCTCTTGAGTCATTAGGGTTAGGTAATATAGGAAGGGGGACTCTATAAAATTTTTCCACCACTGGAAATATTACTCAAAGTAATGTCAGTCTGAGTACTCTTCCTAAAATAATGACTTGTTATTGGTACAGTTTTCCAAATGTCATAAAAATTATGTCAATGTGAGTTACAGATAATTTTGTTGCTCTGAGATGCTCAGACTTTTGTTTTTTTATGTACATTCAGTTTCATTGCTTAACCAGTTTTGCTCAGATATGTGTTACTAGAATATATTAATTTGCCATATGGAAAAATTGCAATTATTTGTTCTTATAGTTCTACAGTGTAATGAAATAGATATGTTTCTTGTGGACTTTATTTCAGTGCTAGTGATGCCATAAAAGGAGAAGGATTGCAAGAAGGTGTAGACTGGCTACAAGGTACATCACAAAATACTGTCCATCTTCAACCTGTATTTCCTTTCCATTGACATTTTTCTTTCCTTTTCTAACATTTTATTTTTATTATATCACTACCTTTTTCTCCTCTTGTTTCCATTTATTTCTGCTGTCAGAAAATACACTACAGTAAGTATCCAATACCTTGCTCCATTTACTTCTATTACACTTTTCTGAAGGATTTATTTGAAGTGTTCGCTTTTTACAGTCAATATAATAACCACTGACAGAAATATTTTTAATTTATAGCAATAAATTTCTAAGAGATCTAATAATGGAAACATATTTGAAATTTGGGACAAATGTTAGTCTTACTGTCAATAACTAAAATAAGTCTGCATGGCATGTATTTTAAGAATGCTTTACTTCATATATGTCTTAATCCTATATAATAAAACCCTAATATGCAAATAGACTGGCAGAGTGACTGGTCGCTGTGATGCACACTGACTACCAGGGGGCAGACGCTCAACACAGGAGCTGCCCCCTCGTGGTCAGTGCGCTCCCACAGGGGGCTCATTGGTGGTGGTGGGAGCCACTCCTGCCTCCATGGCAGCACTAAGAAGCAGATAGCCTATCAGTAAGGAGCAGTGAGCAGGCAAGGGATCCTGGACTGTGAGAGGGATGTCCACCTGCCAGCTTAGGCCTGACCCCCCTAAGCCGGCAGGCGGACATCCCCTGAGGGGGTCCCAGATGGCAAGAGAGCACAAGCCAGGCTGAGGATCTCCCCCCCTCCCCTGCCCTGTCCCGTGCATGAATTTTGTACACCAGGCCTCTATTTTATGCAAAACATATTAACATAACTTTTCACACTCATATTGAGAATTGTAAATACTGGTAGTCTATTGATTTGTATATAGCAGCTCTACTTGTTATTCATCAAAAATAGCTATCATAGGTTGATATCAGGGAATAAATTAAGATTTAAAATATATTAAGGCAGGGGAGAGGGGTTAGAGATCAACAGAAGGACTTGTATGCATGGATATTAGCATAACCAATGGACACAGACACTGGGGTGGTAGAGGTTTGCCCTCAGGGGGTGGGAGTGGTGGGGTGGCTCAATCCAGGAAAAGGGAGACATATGTAATACTTTAAACAATAAATAAAATTAAATAAGTAAATATATTATTTTTCCTAAATTTACATTGTCTACTAGTTACAGGAATCACTGGAAGCACAGTAGCCCACAAAGAGCAGTAAAAATAAATAAAATCGAGTTCTTTAGGTTTCAGGACATTGAGAGTCAGGCCAAGAAATTTTCATTTATGAGCAGAACAACTAAGGATCATTCCTATTAGGCATCTCCCTGCTTTGAATAAGGGTGAACAAAAATATATTATAAATTTAAAGACTAGAGTCTTTAGCTATCAACTTAACTCTTTCTACACTAACCTTTTTTAAAATTCTCACTTGAGGATATGTTTTTATTGAGTTTTAGAAAGACAGGAAGGGAAAGAGAGAGAAAAACATTGATGTGAGAGAGAAACATTGATTAGTTGCCTCCTGTACACACCCCAGCTGGGGATTAAACCCACAACCTAGGTATGTGCCTTGACCAGGAATGGAACCTACAGCCTTTTGGTACATGGCACAATGCTCCAACCAACTGAGTAACCAGGCCAGGGCTAAACTAACATTTTGATTATAGTTATGTGTGATTCTTTTCCTTCTTCTGCATGTCATGTTGGATCTTTGAACCAAATATGTCTGGACAAGCTTACTATACTGGGGAATAAATTAAGATGTATTTAGCTGCTTGTCCATACAATGACATAATATTTCTTTGGTTCAAAGTACTAAGTGTACATCTGATAAATATTTTTCATGTGTTAGTAAAATACGTTATTTTCATTAACTACACAGACTATTAGTGATTTTTCTCATTTGTAGCCATCACAACATTCACCATTAAAGTGCAAAGAACACCCTGGCCACTATGGCTCAGTTGCTTGAAGCATCATCCTATAATCCAAAAAGTTGCCAGTTCAATTCCCAGTCAGAGCACATACCCAGGTTATGAGTTTAATCCCATGTTGGGGATACATGTGGGAGATAACCAATTCTCCCTCTGCTTCTCTCTCTCTCTCTCTCTCTCCCTCTCTCTCTCTCTTCCTCTCTCTCTCTCCCTCTCTCTCCTCCCCCTTCCCTTTCCTCCTCTCTAAAAAAAAAAAAAAATCAATAAAAAATAAACTAAAAAACTTAAAACATTAAAAAGTAAAAAACTGCAAAGAACATTCTTATAATTAAGTTAAACTTAATTGAGATTGAGAACCTCTAGTGATTCTAGTATAACTACTAGATTTTTCTATGAACACACCAACTTAGTTTCTTGGATTGTGATAAAGAAGTGGTGAAAGTTAAGGAACTGATTCCCTATAAACCTAGGTTGCAGAGGAACATTCCAGAGAAGACACCAAAAGTGCTTATTATTGCTCACAGTGAAGATATAATATGAATCAAACCCCACTATTGTTCATAAAGTAATTCAAAGCACAATAACAACTTAAAATAGGTTGATAAAGTCATCTGAATTTTGTATCGTAGCTCTCTCTGCTCTATCTTAGCTCTCTCTTCCCTTTATTTATTTTTTTAATTTTATAACAGTTAGGCCACTAGGTGTCAGTAACAATCCAACATCACTATGCCACTTGCCAACTCTGGTCTAGTCACCTAATTTTTATGTCTGATTTTTCTGATTTGTTATCTTTGCACCTTACATCCCAAGTCTTTGTAAGGAGGGTACGTTATTGGAAATACTTTTGTGCCCTTCTGTTGCCATATTTTTTATGCAGCTGTTACAGCAAGGTAAGTTGTCCCAATTTTTTGTAGGCATCATGGAATAGTAGTTAAAAAGCAGTTGGGCTTTTGAGTGTAGAAGATTCATTCCACCACTAATTATTAATTAACATCTCTTTTGAAGATAATTGTCTTCATCTATAAAATTGAAGAAATAAATGTGAAAATTGTTGTATAGATTAAATGAAACACTGTATGTGTAAAAATCACTAGCATTAGAAAACACTCAGTAAATGTTAAATGTACCCTTTTACCTAAGTGCTCTGTTTAATAACAAAAGAAACTTTGTACATAGATTAAAAAGTATGTTGGTTTCGTTTTGAATAGAAGGTCTTCTGTTCATATTTCTTATGTAATAGCAAATAAGTTGCAATTTGATGCTCCTGTCTCTCTGGATTCAAAAAAAGGCAAAAATCTATTTTATAAAATAGCTAACAGCGTACAAGAGACTTGTCTGTGCCTTTAACTAACTTATTAGATTTTTTATGTAAATCTATCTGTGGAAGATATTCTGAGTTTATCTCTTCATTTTGCTTCCAAAATTCTGAAATTTTCTAGCATTATAAACAAGAAGGCCCTTGGACCAATTTCTTTCTCTCTCTCTCTCTTTTTTTTTAAATTGACCTTTCTATTTATTTTGTTTTTAATTCTTTATTGTTGAAAATATTATATATGTCTCCTTTTCTCCCATTGACCTCTCCCAGCCTGCTCTCACCCCCCAGCACAGGCCCTTATCTCCCTATTGTTCATGTTCATTGATTATGCTTATATGAATGCATACAAGTTCTTTGGTTGATCTCTTACTCTTTCCCCCACCCCCCTACTCTTCCCACCTTCCCTGTGATATTTGACAGTCTGTTCGATGCTTCTCTGTCTCTACCTATTTTTCATCATTTTATGTTGTTCATTATATTCCACAAATGAGTGAGATCATGTGATATTTATCTTTCTCTCACTGGCTTATTTTGCTTAGCATAATTTTATTATTTAGAGTTTAAGGCTAAAATTTTGGAGATAGAGTATTAAATGAAACATTTTATGCCATGAATCCATTCATTTTCAGAAGGACTCACAATGATTTCCTATATATTGCTGCCCAAAGACAAGAATCTCTCAGTAGACTATGAAGTATTTTTAAAAACCAACAGAGAATATACAGAAACTATTGCAGAGTTAAAAGTTGTTGTCTAGCTCTGAAACTTTTTTTTTAAATATAATTTATTGATTTCTTACAGGGAGGAAGGGAGAGGGATAGAGAGTTTAGAAACATCGATGGGAGAAAGACATCGATCAGCTGCCTCCTGCATGCCCCCTACTGGGGATGTGCCCGCAACCAAGGTGCATGTCCTTGACCGGAATCGAACCCGGGACCCTTCAGTCCGCAGGCAGACGCTCCATCCACTGAGCCAAACCGGTTTCGGCTAGCTCTGAAACTTTAAAGTGAAATGTTTATAAAAAGAAATCCTCCCCTGTGACTAAAGAAACTTACTCATTTTATCACTTTATCTCTATGGGAAAGGTTTATGCTTTCAGGTTTTAATAAAACACATAAACTATTCATATGGGTGTTCCAATTACACTTAACTTTCATCTCCTCCTCAGATGTCACTAACAGTTAAGGGACTTTTGTTTAAAGACATTAATCCACAAGGGCAAAAGGAATGGGAATGACAAAAATGGTAACCAAAATAGAACAAAAAACAATGGCACCCAGATTTTGGAAACTAGATATCTGATGAATGTTGATCTGGTTTGATACCTAATGAATGACCTAACAGATTTAAAGACCCTTTCTCGTAACAGAGTAAGCTAAATTCTAAGCCAGCACTGGAGAAAGCTGGAAGGCTAATTTACATTGCAGATCCCCACAAAGGCTTGATATTGGTAGAAATTGGAAATAAGAGGTAGGGCTGAAGAGAACACACAATCTTACATCCCTTTCCCAAAAGAAGGTTGAAGGTTCATTCTCTTCAGAGAATCAGAGTGTCTCTGCACTGGAGAACAGCAAGCACAACTATGTGGGGTAATGCTGAACTGAAAATAAGGAGTAACAAAGTTTTCATACCAAATATTATAACCCTCTTCTACCTTCTGCTTCTCCCAGAAGACACTGGTGGTAAGCATGAGATACAAAGTCTTTGAGGGATCTGATCAGCCTAATAGAAAGCTAGTGGTATTAACATCAGAGATTCCCAAGGAAATGGTTTAGCTAGATCACTAAAGTGAAGACCACATTTGACAACCCTAAAATGTGTATCACAATTCCAGTTCAGCTTTACAGTGTTTGTTAATACATATGAGAAGATGGCAAAGGATCATCAGGCATTTGAGGATCAAAACATTATGAATTAAGGAACATAAACAAACAGGAAAAATAGGTTAAAGAAAGTAGAGTTTATTTAGGGGGACATTTCAAAAACCTAGTAGAGCAGTGGTTCTCAACCTTCCTAATGCCACGACCCTTTAAGACAGCTCCTCATGTTGTTGTGACCCCCAACCATAAAATTATTTTCATTGCTACTTCATAGCTGTAATTTTGCTACTGTTATGAACTGTAATGTAAATATCTGATATGCAGGATGTATTTTCGTTGTTACAAATTGAACATAATTAAAGCATAGTGATTAATCACAAAAACAATATGTAATTATATATTGTGAAATATTTATTTCTAATTACAAAGAAATGAAATTTTCTCTTGAATCGTGGTGTAGCATGGGTAACAGTCTTCATATGACAACAGTAAACTACATTGCTACATTTTGCTACACTGAGGAGTGGTGTGTTGGTTCCTAAGACCATGGGAAATAGGTGTTTTCCAATAGTCTTAGGCGGCCCCTGTGAAAGGGTCATTTGACCCCCAAAGGGGTCGAGACCCACAGGTTGAGAACCACTGTAGTAGAGTAATCACTAGCTGGTTTGGTTCATTGGTTAGAACGTTGGCCTGTGGTCTGGCCATGGGTTCAATGCCAGTCAAGGACATGTATCTCGGTTATAGGCTTAATCCAGATCCCAGTTGGTGTACATATAGAAGACAATCAATCAATGTGCCTCCCAGTCCCTTCCACTCTTTCTGAAAAATCAATGGAAAAAATACCCTCTGGTGAGGATTAACAAAAAAACAAACAAACAAACAAAAAACGTTTAAAAATACTTCATAGTCTACTGAGAGATTCTTGTCTTTGGGCTGCAATATATAGGAAATCATTGTGAATCCTTCCGAAAATGAAAGAACAAAGAACCTAAAAATTAGTTTTTAGAAAATAATAATAGAATAGTAGAAATTGAAACCCCAATTAAAAGAAGATAAAATAGAGGCACTCTCTCAGAAAGTAGAGCAAAAGGGGAAAGAATAGAAAATTGGAAAGAGGAAATAAGAAAATAAGGGGTCATGTTTAGGAGGCTTGATATCCAAATAGTAGGAATTTCAGAGAGGACAGAAAATAGAGGGGAGAAAATTCAGCAAACAGTATTTTCAAGAACTAAAGAGAAGTTTTTAGTTAAAAGTCCTTTTTGAGAGCTCAATGTAGTGGATGAAAATATCTTCACACCATGGCACATCATTAATAACAGTCAACACTGAAGACAATGGAAGAGTCTACAAACCATGAGAAGAAAAGGAGATTTTGTGTAAAGAATAAGGATACAGAATAGCATCAAACTTTTCAGTAGCAACTCTTGGAAGGTGTAATATGATTGGGCAGTGCCTGGAACAGTCAAAGGAGAAAATGAAATTTTCAGGCTGTATCAGTGTATTGTGATTATAGAATTAAGACATCTTTAGCCATGCAAAGTCTTAGGAATTTACTTTCTATACCTTTTACTTAGGTAGCCACTAAGAGGAGTACTCCTCAAAAACAAGGGAGTAAACCAAGGAAAATGGGGATCCTGAAAGAGGAAAGTAAGAACAAGAGAGTGGAGGAAGGAAGCCCCTGGATGATAGTGGAGATCCTAGAGTGACAGTAAAAGATCTTTTATGAAAATAACTGGGCAGAGAAAACTGGTCCAGATTAGAGTTTGGGAAGGCTATAGTGAAATTGATTGACTCTGTAATGTGCTTCATAATAATAAAGGTTTAAACGGTATAGAGTAAGGGATTGAAGTCGTATCTATCAATATGTGTGTGTGTGTGTGTGTGTGTGTGTGTGTGTGTGTGTGTGTATAAAGAGCCAGATTCCGTAACATCCCAAATGACCAAACACTGGAAGTCAGTCCTGCAGTTGGTACTGCAGGCGTCATAGCGATCCAATACTGACTGCCAAGGAGGCTGTGGATCAGGCCCAGAGAAAGAAGCAGGGTCTGATCTGCAGTCTCCATGGCAGCTGATCAGTCCTTGCCTTTCTTTCTCTCCAGGCATTGCCAGCAGCTGCAGGGGCTGCTGATCAACCCTGCCATTATGATCAGGCCCAGAGATAGGCCCAGAAACGCTGACTGGCATAGAAACCGACCAATCAGAACCAAATATGGGTGACCTGCAAGGAACCAATGGCTGCCTAGGAGGCAGAGCTTTTGACGCTGACTGGCATAGAAACAGACCAATCAGAACCAAAATGGGTGAACTGCAAGGAGCCAATGGCTGCCTAGAAGGCGGAGCTTTTGACGCTGACTGGTATAGAAACTGACCAATTAGAACCAAATCTGGGTGAACTACAAGGAGCCAATGGCTGCCTAGGAGGCAGAGCTTTTGACACTGGCCTAGAAACCGACCAGTCAGAACCTAATCTGGGTGAACTGTGAAGGCAGAACCTAAGGTGGGGGCTAAGAAGGGTTTTAAGGGCAACAGCTGTTTGGTGGAAGGTGTAAGAAAGTGATGCAATTTTTTAATGACCAGTTTGGCAGTATAGTGCATATGATTGGCTATCAGTCTAAACTTAAGGATTATGTATTTTTGTCTGCCAAGAGCATCTCCTCCTGCTGAAAAAAGGCTTCTTCTCGGCCCCCCCTCCCCCATTTAAGCAATCATATCCTATATAATCTATACTAATAAAAAGGTAATATGCTAATTAAATTGGGTCAACCTGCCATCTTCCAGGTGTTTGACTTCCTTCCAGACAAAGCCATGGTGGTGGGGGCTGAGGCAGAGGCAGTTAAGGGCAAGCAGGACAGCAGGGAAGAACAGTTAGGGTCAATATCAGGCTGGCTAGGGAAGGCAGTTGGAGGTGAGATCAGGCTGACAGGGGAGGGCAGTTAGGGGCGATAGGACAGGCAGGCAGGTGGGCAGTTAGGAGCCAGCATTCCCAGATTGCGAGGGGGATGTCCAACTGCCAGTTGGATTGGGCCTAAACTGGCAGTCAAACATCCACCAAGGGTTTTCTGATTGGAGAGGGTGCAGGTTGGATGGAGGAATCTCCACCTGCCATGCACGAATTTCATGCACCAGGCCACTAATTAGATCATAAAAAAGCAGAAAAGCAGGGTTGAAGATAAGGAAAAATTATTAACTCCAGGGAAAACAAAATGTAGTTGAAGATAGGAAAAGTAACCAAGGTCTGCTACCTTTCTCAGCTGTGACCAGCATTTACAGACTCATAATAATAGATGAATATGCAAATTAGCCAGGGTGCCGTAACATCACCACCGCTTAGTGGGAGGCATGCACAGCAGCAGCGGGTGGGCAGGGACTGCCATCACCAGGAGGGCCTCAACACTGGGCGGCCCCTGGTGGAGGCAGTTCCTGCGCAGCCCAACCCAGAGGCCACCCAGCTTAGAGGCAGCCCCTGGCTCTGGTATCTTGAGTTTGTGGTTTCCAACGAAACAGCCAGAGGGATGCAAAATTCTACACACATGGCTTAGCTGGTGCCTTAGTGGAGGCTTTGTTTAAATTGAGCCTTTCCCACAGTGAATGACCCCAACCCTCCCTGGATTAGGCAGGTGCCTGTGGAGTGCAGTCTCCATCCAATTCAACAAAGGCCCCAGTTTCATCCTTGGTGATCTCATGCACGTTATCATGTGGGGCAGCTCTGCAAGCAAGCAGAAGGAAACCATGTCTGGCAGACACTCACCTGCCACCCCCTTCAATGTGTAAGAAGAATCAAATAAACCAATACAAATACCCCTCCCCCACTCTGGAGAGATCTGGGACTGAGGGGCATCCCTCCCAGGCATTGCAAACCTGCTTCCCACCCCCTTGATCCAAATGGGCAGGTTAGGGAGATAAGGGGAGGAGGAGGAGCCTTGCAGGAAGGGATTCCTCAGAACCACATCCCTGCCCTCCTTCCAGACCTGACCTCTCAGAGTGCAGGGCTTGACTCTGCCCCGAAAAGATTTGCATATCCCAGACCCTCCAGTGCTTCCGGGCACTGGGCATTCCCGCCTCCTAGCCGCTGACCCTCACTGTCTCCTACCCCAGAAGCACTCTTTCCTCCCCAACTTTCAATCTTTATAGCCTAAATGTATGGTGTAAGGAGAAGCATTGTTGCTTCTCCACAGATTTTATTTGATAAGAACCCAAAGAAGTTATTTAGCAACTGAGCTGCTCAAGAGTTCATCCAGGACAACAAATGACACCTTACTTGGCTTTGATACAAAGCAATCTTATTCCTTTATTTTTTTAAATAGATTTTTATTGATTTCAAAGAGATAGAAACATCAAGGATGAGAGAGAATCATTGATCATTTGCCTCCTGCATGTGCCCTACTGGGGATTGAGCCTGCAACCCAGGCATGTGCCCTTGATCAGAATCAAACCTGGGACCCTTCAGTCCTCAGGCTGAAGCTCTAGCCACTGAGCAAAACCAGCTAGGGCAAGCAATCCTAAAGACTTGATTTTTGTCATAAAAAAGTGGATTTGAATCATATCAAACCAATAAACATTTTTAATGAGATGTCTCTTTTCTACTAATGCACTTCTACCTTAAAGCTTATGTTGTGTAATCTATACCAATAAAAAGGTAATATACTAATTAAACTGGACATCTTCTGGACATCCTTTCGCACAAAGCCACGGTGGTAGGGGCCAAGGCAGAGGCAGTTAGGGGTGACCAGGCTGACAGGGGAGGGCAGTTAGGGATGATCAAGCCGGCAGGCAGAGTGGTTAGGGGTGATCAGGTAGGCAGGCAGGTGAGCAGTTAGGAGCCAGTGGTCCCCGATTGCGAGTGGGTTGTCCAACTGCTGGTTTAGGCCCAATTCTACAGGCATTGGGCCTAAACCAGCAGTCAAACATCTCCCAAGTAATCTCAGATTGGAGAAGGCAAAGGCCGGACTAAAGGACCCTCCCTGCCCCCTACCCCCCACACACACACACACACACACAAATTTCGTGCACTGGGCCTCTAGTTATAGTGATAATGACTATATTTGTTAGCAGGATGGGAGTATTGAAAGCATTATGAGGGTTGTAGAGAGCAGCATAGTGATACATAAGAACTGAGGCCTCATATTAAATGGAAGAAACTGATATTTCAACAAGTAGTAATACATATATATTATTTAGAGATAAAGAGGTAATTACCTAAAAGGGAGTTGAGAAGTGAGACAAGGGACTGCTAATTTCTATAGAACTAGTTAACTGGCTCTATGCATATACTAGTACAACTGTGATGAAAATAAAAACTATAGTATGATTTGTGTGGTTTTTTTAAGCTGTATGCATAGATTTCTGTTGTGTTCTTACAGATTTGTCTCGGGTTATGTTAAAAAAAATAGATTTTGTCTTGTAGAAATTGATAATGTCCTGTCTGTTTTTGTTATCAGATCAGATCCAAGCTGTGAAGACATGAAAAGATAGTATTTGGAAACCTCAACAATTGTCAATTCAAGGAATATATCTTAAGGCACACAAAATTTTAAATTTTTTAAAGATGTTGATATATCTAAGAATACTTTATAATCTGCTTGCATTTATGGACTCTGAATAAAGTTTATAAGAATATAAGATTTCACATATACTAATCTGGCCATTAATTATATGAAAATAAATCCTCAGAAAGGATCCCCAGAATAGCAACCTCTTGGTAAAGGTCTACACTTGTTTGTAATGAGAATGTTAAAATCCATCTCAATATCTCATCGTGAATTATGATATCTTCAGTGTATTTTTTAATTGTCTTCAAAAAAGCTTATAGTATGACTACAATGGGATTGTGCTTGTGAAAAAAAACTTTAAATATTTATAAGGGACCATGAGTGATTAATGTATATTAGATTTTTACTATATGTCACCATCAATAAAACATAAAATGTAATGTACCAACTAGTGTGCTTTATTTATGCTGAAATAATAATGCAAATATAGTATTTGGTGTTTTACTGTCAAATATTTGTCAAACTGAGACCAAATTATGCTGAACTTATTTATCCAGTAAATATATATTGGATAGCTCTGTACCTGTACTAGCCTGGCACCATACTACACAATGGTGATAGAAGGTAAGTTAAACATATTTCTTATCCTCAGATAACTTAAAATTTAATGAGGCATAATTTGAGAATTTTTAATAAATCATTTAATTTTTTATTTTATTGGCTGAATGAAAATATTTTATCCTAAGATTGAGTTATTAAAATGAGTTAATGTGTGATTCTTCAATAATTATAACTTCCTTTAAAATTCTTCCAGTGTACTATAGCACTTTGTTGAAATAGATTGTGACCAAACTATTTTGTTTTTTCTGAACAAGAACTGCTACATAAATGTTCTTTAGAATTTTATACATATCTCAGATATTCTCAGTAAACAAATTGTGTTATTCTCAAAACTGAGAGACCCCTTAGAATTATGAACTCTAAATAGAAGCTTTGATTTTAAATCAATCACTGGGAATCAGTATAGAAAGCAGTGGTGTCAATTCTGGAAAATATTGGATATAAAGAAAAACTGGAATGTTTGACGTGTAACATCTTAAACATACTTAGCTGTGGAAATGATAAAAAAAAAACAGGCAAAAGGTAAGCATTAAATATGGGACATAATAACTGTGGTAGTGGTATGTTTCAGAGATTTGAATAAAATAATTTTAAAACTACAGTAAAATTTCTGTAATATACTTTCTCACAATCCTGAAATCCCAGTGACTTGGAATTTGTCAAGTTCAGAGTTATCCAGGATATTCTACTGGCTCTACATTTTCAGCTAGCTAGCCAACCTTCCATAAATTGTTTTGATGAGGACAAAAAGTGAGACTTATTAATTGAGTGGACTCAAATATAAAAAGGACATTATGAAAACACTGAGTGTGATTTAACAGAAAAACTAGTATTCTGTAACTATTTTAGGAGGATGCAGTACAGTAACAACACTAATATTTATTAATCTGTGATCACTACATTTTGAGCAAATTATATCACACATGATTTTGTATCACTTAATTCTCACAATAGCCTTATGTGAAAGGTTCTATTATTTGTTTTATAGATAAGAAAACTGAAGCCTAAAGAAGTTAAGTCATTTGGTGAAGGTCACAGTGCTAGTAAGTTGTGGTGCTAGGAATCAGAACCAATTGTTTAAAGTGGATGATTCAAGAAATAAGAATATTACAAATACTATAAGAAATATAGAGGTGTCTACCATAAAAATAGTTAAAGGTATTGAAAAGGTTCTCACTGTGGAAGGAGACCAGGATGGGGATGGGAGGTAGTCAGAGATAAGAGACGAGTTTTTGTGTTGTTTTTTTCTTTTTGCTTGTTTTAAGTCTATTAACACCTCAGATTTTAATTTCTGGGCATAAATGACTGATAACAAATAATTCTTAGGTTGATACTCAGTTAATTACTGTCCCACAAATTACAGTAGTAACTCGTACGTATGCAAATATTGAGACAAGAGAAGTACTTTTTCCTTTGATTTCATATTCTCCAAATATAAACATCAAGATTATGTAGAAGCAGTTGGGCAACAGTAGCCACATGATGCCATGTAAGTGTGTATAAGCTGAGGTTATTGGGTTTGTATTTAACATGCAATTAAAATTTATTGCATTCTAAAACTCAAGCAGGTGCTTTTTCATGTTTAGACATCACTGTAACAAATTTTACTCTAAGCTCTCCATTTCAATATAACACCTCATAAAGTATTCACAACATCCTGTTACATGTTTTGCATTTAAATATTTATATATGGCCCTATTCAGCTTGTGCTTTGTAAATCATGAAAGGGCTGAGTTTTGTATATTTGTTTTTCATTTATAGGTTGCCTGATAAACGTTATGAATTGTCTCTTGATTCCTCAAGTTATTTTTTTCCTTTGGAATTTTTGGGACACCACATTGTTATTTACTCTTGCAAATAGCTATGACAGATACATTCTGCAAGTAACTCTAGTACAAATAAAATACTGTAGTATTTTAACTGACTTTGTGCATATTTTCTGCTTTCTGATTTATTCCCTCTTCTTTTTTAAAAAAAATATTTTATTGATTTTTAAATTAAATCTTTATTATTCAGATTATTACATTTCTCTATTTTCCCCTCCATAGCTCCCCTCCACCCAGCTCCCACCCTTCCCTCTACCCTTACTTCCCTTCCATTGACCTCATTCATAGGTGTATGATTTTTGTCCAGTCTCTCCCTGTACACCCTTCATCCCTTTCTCCCTAAGAATTATCAGTCCACTCCCTTTCTGTGCTCCTGATTCTATTATATTCACCAGTTTATTGACTTAATTTTTAGATTCACTTGTTGATAGATATGTATTGGTTGTTCACAATTTTTTGGCTTTTACCTTTTTCTTCCTCTTCTAAAAGAGTACCTTTCAGCATTTCATATGATTATTCCCTCTTCTTAGTTTAAAAAATAAAAATGATATTAAAATTTCACTTAAATGTAAGTGAAATGGATGTTAAAATAGGTTTTTATTTCTGTGCCTGAAAAGAAATAATATAATGTTTGGAAAATGGTTATTGTACTTATTTTTTTAAACAAGTCTACTTTTTAAAAATGTATTTTTTTATTGATTTCAGAGGAAGGAAGAGGGAAAGAGAGAAACAGCAATGATGAGAGAGAATTATGAATTGGCTGCCTCCTGCAAGCCATCCACTGGGGATCAAGCCCACAACCTGGGCACATGCCCTTGACTGGAATCGAACCTGGGACCTTTCAGTTTGCATGCTGAAGCTCTATCCACTGAGCCAAACAGGCTAGAGCTGGTTATTTAATTGACTGTTTCAGGCAACTTATTCCATTTACATAGGGAATCTGCTGGGGACTGCTTCAGGACCATTGCTCTTCCTTCTGATCATTTTTTGTGCACACTTGGAGGCATCATCAACACAGTGTATTGGGGTTGGGTTTTTGTTTTTAATTTTTTTATTGATTTTTAGAGAGAGAGAAACATCAGTCAGCTCCTCCCATGCACACCCCAAGCAGGGATGGAATCCAAAATCAGGCTATGTGCTCTGACTAGTAATCAAACCCTCCACCCTTTGGTGTACGCTCTTCAGGGATGACTCTCCAACCAACCAAGCAGCACTATCCAGGGCAACGTATAGTGTTAAAATGTTTTCTAGTGATTTAAAATAAACTAAGAATGACAAATTAGATCCTCCATATTTCAAGTCACAGAGTAATGCTTGAAGTCATATAGGAATAGCAGGTATTTTGAAAATAAAATTTGGTTAAAAATAGAGTAGTAAAACATTTTTATAGCTTTTGCTATGTGTCATGCACTTTATATAAGGACTTTACATAGGATGGAGCAAATACAGGTTTGCAGTTGTGTGGACACGAAACACAGTTTATTCTTGTATTATTTATTAACTAGAGGCCTGGTGCATGAAATTTGGCACTTGGGGTCCCTCAGTCCGGCCTGCACCCTCTCGCAGTCCAGTAGCCCTCACGGAATGTCTGACTGCCAGCTTAGGCCCGCTCCCTGGGGCAGTCAGACATCCTTATTGCTGTCATGGAGGCGGGAGAGGCTCCTACCACTGCTGCTGTGCTCGCCAGTCATGAACCCAGTTTCTGGCTGAGCAGTCCTCCCCCTGTGGGAGTGCACTGACCACCAGGGGGAAGCTCTTGTGTTGAGTGTCTGCCCCCTGGTGGTCAGTATGTGTCATAGCTATAGGTTGTCCCGCTGTTCAGTTGATTTGCATTATATAGGATTATTTTATCATTTTCCATACAAACAACTGTGAACCTATATTTGCCCCACCCTGTATACAGGCAGACCATGTTTTATTGAACTTCACTTTATTGCGCCTCACAGATGTTGCATGCTATACAAATTGAAAGCAAGACCCTCCACCAGTGAAAGGATTCTGCATGACTTTATTGCAGTGGTCTGTATTCCAACTCACAATATCTCCAAGGTATGCCTGTATTTATTTAAATCTCAACAATATTATGAAGTAGATTCTATTATTATCTTTACTAAAGGCCTGATGCACAAAATTCATACAGGAGTAGGCCTTTCCTTCCCCGGCTGTGGCTTTGTTAACTTCCGTGTTGTAGGACTTCCATTCAGCTAGGTTTCAGGAGTTGCTGAATGATGGTTGTTCTGTACATCAGTTGTAATTTTAATGCAGTTATGGGAGAATGCAAGTACCACATTTACCTATGCCACCATCTTGACCAGAAGTCTAAAGCATTCTTTAAAAAAAAAGAAAGTAAAAAGGAGAAGCAATAGATACTATATGCAGCCCACAAAGCCTAGAGTTAGTTACTATCTGGTGCTTTACATAAAAACTTGGCCAACCAATATCATAGATGATGAAACTGAGGCAGAAGAGATTATAACTTGCCTACAGTCATAGTGCAAATAAAGAGAAAAACCCAGCTTTTGAATCTAGACCAGCGGTTAGCAAACTGTGGCGCTGTTGACTAATGAGTTTCCCAACCACTGAGACTCATAATTCCAATAATTACAGGCTGTTATTCCTTGTAATTAAGCCCCTATCCTAGTGGTCAGGAAACTCATTAGTCAACAGAGTGGCAAACTGCGACTGGCTTGTGAGCTGCATGTGGCTCGAAAGCCACAGTTTGTCAACCACTGGTCTAGACAATCTGGCTACAGAATCTATTCTTTAACCTCTAAAGCAGTGGTTCTCAACCTGTGGGTCGAGACCCCTTTGGGGGTTGAACGACACTTTCACAGGGGTCGCCTAAGACCATCGGAAAACACAGGTATTTACATTATAATTCATAACAATAGCAAAATTACAGTTATGAAGTATGGTTGGGGGTCACCACAACATGAACTGTACTAAAGGGTCGCGGCATTAGAAAGGTTGAGAACCACTGCTCTAAAGGCTTCTCAAAAAGCTAAAGACTATAAACTCAAAGGCTGAAAAGCCATGTTCTTTGCCCCCCAATAAAGTTGACATACTGGCTTCTAAAGTCTTTCCTTCCTCTTCTTTGCTAATCCTCACCTGAGGCCATTTTTTTTTTTCATTGATTTTTGTGGGGGTTTTTTAGAGAGTGGAAGGGAAGGGGTTGGAGAGAGAGAAACATCCATGTTAGAGAGATACATCAATTGGTTGCCTCTCGTAGGTGCTCCCACCAGGGTCGGGATCAAGCCTACAACCAAGGTACATGCCTTGACTGGAACTGAACCCAAGACCCCTCAATCCACAAGATGGTGCTCTTTCCACTGAGCCAGATTGGCAAGAGCTTTCCTTCCTCTTTAAATGGGTGGCAGTAAATGGTGTAGATTCTGAAACAATTGTATTAATGTGTTTAATGAGTCACAGAAAACTATCCCCATGCATCTGGCTTAGACTTCAGCTTTCATGATTTTTACCAATATTTTGAGATAAATGATAACTAGTGTTGATAGTCTTAAAGTGTATATGGTAAAATACGGAAATATTTATCATCCAGGTTGTTCATGTGCATTTTAAGTTAGGTGACTGACCACAGGAACAAACGATAGCTAGAGAAATACCATCCTTCCTATATAATAAAGAGGCAATATGCAAATTGACTGTCATGCCCTCATACAAGATGGCCACCACCATGTGATCACAAGATGACCACCCCCATGTCATCACAAGATGGCTGGCAGGGAGAGCAGTTAGGGGCAACCAGGCCAGCAGGGGAGGGCAGTTCCGGCAGGGAAGAGCAATTGGGGATGACTGAGCTTGCAGAGGATGGAGAGCAGTTGGGGGGACCAGGTCTGCAGAGGGGGAGCAGTTGGGGCAACCAGGCCATCAGGGGAAGGCATTTGGGGGCGACCGGGCTGGCAGGGGAGGGCAGTTGGAAGCAATTAGGCCAGCAGGGGAGCAGTAAGGCAAAGATCAGTATGGCAGGGGAGTGATTAGGGGGTGATCAGGCTGGCAGGCAGAAGCATTTGGGAGCAGGCAGGCAGTTAAGTAGTTGAAAGCCAGCAATCCTGGATTGTGAGAAGGGTCCCAGATTGGAAAGGGTGCAGGCTGGGCTGAGGGATACTCCTTCCCCCACCCCCAGTGCACATATTTCATGCAACGGGCCTCTAATAAGTCCGTTTCAAATATTTTGTGAAATGCCATATAATCAAATGTTAGTAAAATAGGTTTATTTTTACACCAATTGAATGTAGTCACTAATGTTGGAGTCATAGCCAAGTTCACATTCAGGCTCTGTCTACTTAGGCACAGTGCAGTGTAACAGTGTCAGGATGCACCATTCTGAGGTCAAAAGAAGCTCACACTTCACTCATTCAGTGATTACGAACTTTTCCCCCTGGGCTTTCTTGGGCAGATTTATATACATATTTTACAAGTATACCTATTATTCTTACTATGTTCAGAGTTTGTTGTTTTATTTTGTGGGGTATTTTTGTTTGTTTTGTTTTTTGTAATTTTTTAGAGTATGATTATTAAAGCTGGGAGAGTGAGACAAGGAAGGGCTTTAGGGTAGAACAAACTATGGCATAGAGTCTAGGCTGAGCTGCTTTGGCTCTTTAGAAACATTATAGGAAAGAAGTGAGCCAAGGTGAGGCTGCTGTCAGCTCTCTGGGAATTCAGAGAAAGGGGGGCTTTGGAAACAGGTTCAGGGAGGTGAGCCTGGGAGGAGCTTCTGCTGCCAATTGCTCTCCAGGTTGCAAGTCTCACAGGGTTCTTTAGAATTTAGGAGATGCATGCCTGTAGGGGAAGAAGAAAGGGAAGGGAAAGGTGCTGGAGTGCTCCAGGGAGGGAGAGCAAGCCTGTAACTCTTAAGTGTGATGCATCAGTTCTTCATCAGCTCTTGCCATTTCTTAGAACTTTTTTTTGCATTTTTGAGATCCTGAAATACTGTTCACTAATTCAATGAGTTGAATTTATTTCTTCACAAAATACCACTGAAATTGTTCTTGTTCATATTGTGAAACCACATACTGTGAATAATTTCATTTAGCAGGACAGACTTTTAAAGAACAAATAACAAATATTTCCAAGATCCTTATATCAACATATATTATGTTAGTATTAAAAGTTGTCTTTTCTGCCCTGGCCAGGTGGCTCATTTGGTTGGAGTGTTGTCCCACACACCAAAAGGTTATATATAAGTTCAGTTCCTGGTCAGGGCACATACCTAGGTTACAGGTATGGTCCCCGGTTGGGGTGCATACAGGAGGCAACTAGTTGATTCTCTCTCTCTCTCTCTCTCTCTCTCTCTCTCTCTCTCTCTCTCTCTCTCTCTCTTTAAAAAAAATCAACAAAAACATATCCTCAGGAGAGGATTTTTTAAACATTTGTCTTTTCTAATATTTCAATATGACAGATCTAACATAGGACTAGTTTTTTAAACGTTAATGATTAAAATGGGGTGTTGATGCCCTAACTTGTGTTTGGCTTAGTGGATAAAGCATTGGCCTGCAGACCAAAGGGTCCCAGGTTCAATTCTGGTCAGGGCTCATGCATGTAGCAACCAATTGATGTGTTTCTCTCACATCGATGTTTCTCTGTCTTTACCTCTCGCTTCCACTCTCCCTTAAAAAATCAATGGAAAAGTATCTTTGAGTCAGGATTAACAAAACATGCACACACACACACACACACACACACACACACACACACACACACACAGTTAGCTTTAGAGGCAAGAGACAGTATTTTTCTGCTATTTAGATCTCTGGATATAACAAGTAAAATATTCAGTACTCATTACAGATCTTGTCTTTGTGGGAAATGGGAAGAAACTTAAGCAATAGTTCTTTGTAAAAAGAGATCAGGAGAAGCCTGAGGCTTCAACTCCATACTAAGTAGACAGTTTCTTAGTCTTTCTATGAATAAGGCTTGTCCTACAGTAGAATAGCATTCAAGCAGCAACTGTGTTTAAGAAGCTTGCAATTATATTTCCTTTTAATATAACATCAGAATTACTAGCACCACAGAGAAGACCTTATTTAAAGGTTATATAGTACTCTGTCTTTAAGTTAATTATATCCTTAGTTTTATTAGATTCATTTAAGTATATATTTATGTATTCCATCTCCCAGAAGCAAACTGAGAAAGAGTATGTACATACTAAGATCACTTCATAACAAAGTGAAAACCCGTAATACTAAGGGTGTCTTATTCTGAGAAAAACCTTGAAATTATTCAGTTAACTTTTTTTTTCTTTAGTTCTACTTCAAATTGTTCTTCCAAAGTCCTAAATTAATATCAGTATATATGCATCTACTAAGATAGTCCACTAATCAACTGCAATCAGAAAAGAATAATTTAATTGTGTAATTACCAGTGTAAACTCCTTAATTATAAAGAAGAAACCTAAACCTTTATCTTCTTTTACTTCTTACAGGGGATAGTATCAAGTGGGAGGGGTTAGGATTTGGTGCCCCAGATAAAACTCTGTCTGATCTAAGCTAATTTTCAGAAAAAATCGGTATTTTAAGATGGCTTTCAACTCTGCTAGCCATGAAGAATAGATATCTCTCTACTAGTACATGTGCTTATCCCAGTAATCCTAAAACACAGCTTGCATGTGCTTATCCCAGTAATCCTAAAACACAGCCTGGAAGCAGGGAGTGAACACATTAGAGATTGACATGGCCCTGCATGATCATGTGAAGCTCTTCTCAGACTATTTTTAGAAAAATGTTTTCATTTTTCTCAAAATTTTTCTAGGCTTTGGATCTGTTTATTTTAAAAGAAGTGTCTATGAGCTTGGTTTGCAAGGGCAACATTGTTTTGAATGTTTCAATATCCTATATAATAAAGAGGTATTATGCAAATTTACCATCATACCCTTTCACAAGATGGCCATTCCCATGTGGTCACAAGATAGCCAGCAGGAGAGGACAGTTGTGATCAAACTGGCAGAGGAGAGTAGTTAGGGGCAACCAGGCCAGCAGGGGAGGGCAGTTAGGGGCAACCAGGCCTGCATGGGAGAGCAGTTGGGGGTGGGAGGGAATCAGGCCTGCAGGGGAAGACAGTTGGGGGTGGCCAGGCCTGCAGGAAAGGACAGTTTTGGACAACCGAGCCAGCAGGGAGGGCAGTTGGGGGCGATAGGGCTAGCAAGGGAGGGCATTTGGGGATAATTGGGCTGGCAGGGGAGTGGTTAGGGGGTGATCAGGCTGGCAGACAGAAGCAGTAAGGGGAAATCTAGCAGGCAGGCAGGCGAGCAGTTGGGAGCCAGCAGTCCCAGATTATGAAAGGGATGTCCCAGATTGGAGAAGGTGCAAGCTGGGCTGAGGGACACTCTTCTCCAGTACATGAATTTCGTGCACCGGGCCTATATTATAATATAGTTTATTATAATTCTTTATTAAGAAAGCTGATGCATTTCATCTTCCTTTCTTGACTAGTGATCTTAGCTACTCTTGTCTTAAATATTCACTCACCATCTAAGATCCTATTCTGCTGATTTCTATCTCAAGTGTTTTCTAAGCAAGACTATTACTAGTTCCTACGGTTCCGTGTGAAAAGTCTTAACATATTCTATTAAATTGAACCACTTGTCATTGCCATTTTGTAGGCCCAATGTGGCTGAATGATAGCACTTTTATATGGTTCAGTTAAAATCACCTAGAAATGTCTGAATGGCTTAATTCTCCAGGACCAAGGAATTTCATTGGTAATACAGACAGCCAGAACCTAGCCTTGCCCAGTAGAAACCTATGGTGAACAATATGGCTATTCTACTTTGTAATTCCATGCCTCAAATCTAGCTTCTAATCTAAGAGATTTCTTAGTTTTTCCAAGTATTGTTTTAGATATCTTTTATGAGCCATTTCAGAATATCACAGGCTCAGCATCTCTTGTTTCAGCTGCCACTCCTTGTGGGCACCAGACAGTTATATGTAGGTATAACTTGATTATGCCTAATATCTCTCATTTCCTGTTTTTGAGGTTTTCTATTTTTACTTCCTTGTCCCCACAAATATCATTCATACCTGAGCACAGCAGGGGAACCACTGACCAGTGAATAAATTCTTCCTGTTTTCTATGTTTCCCATCAATTATGGATGGTCTTGAGACCCACTATATATAGCTTCTGAAATGATTCCTCTGAATCTAACAATTAGTCATACTTAGCAGCAACCAGCCCCATAACACATCCTCATATTACCTCTCTCCTGACCAGCAAGCATTATTCTCCTTTTCCATAACCTTGCTCCCTACTACACTAATAGCACAGAACCTTCTGCCCCAGCAGTGCTTCCTGAGGAACCCAGGTTATGTCCCAATACTAGTTCTAAAACTTTGACTAGGGTCACTAATGATAAATACATATGCTGGAGTTTGAGAAGCATTCTCCTAGAGCTTTTTTTCTCTCTCTTTTAAAATAGATTTTATATTTAGCACAATTTTACATTCACAGAAAAGCTGACCAGAAGATACAAAGATTCTGCATGGACTGCTAAATCCAGATACATACAGCTTTCCCTACTACCTGCACCCTGACATCCTGGGATATTGAAGCACATAAATATCACCTAGTTGATCAAAGCTACCGTAGTAGTTATTGTTCTGGGTAACATGGAGTAAGCACACTCCAACCTATCTCCCCCACTGAATGCATCTACAAAACCTATGCAGACCAGCTATTTGAATGCATGGACCAGCTACTTGAAGGATGTGAGAAGTAAAAAGGCACATTGAAGAAGACCAGGAATATAACATTCTACCAGGTCACCAGTTAGTTTGCCCATTTTTTTTCCTTTGGTATTCCCTCTACCTGGGCTTAAGGCTACTTAAAACCTGCAATTAGTCATCTGTGCAGCCAGAGCTCCAGGAGACATTCTCTACTTCTAGCTCAGAGTGAACAAGGAGTCTCCCAATGATCAGCAAAAGGTAAGGAAATACTCCATTTTACTTGTCTACATATTTTTGTGCAGCAGCACCCAAACAATCTGCAGGTGTCAACAGCAGCAACAATAGCAGCAGCAGCAGTGGGAAACCCATGGACAGCTCAAATTCTGAGGAAGGAAAACCATCTACACTAATAAAAGAGAAACATCCAAATTAACCATTACTCTGCTACGCCCACCAGCCAATCAGAGGGAATATGCAAATTAGAAGGAGAAAGATGTCGGCCACTCAGCTATTCCAGGTGCAGAGTGGCTGGGCAGGACGCCTGCTATGAGAGGCAGGGTGGGGGTGGGCAAAGGGATCTACAGGAGCGGCACTCTGGCCACAGCGAAGATGAAGATGGCAGACTCCAGCCTGAATCTGCAGCAAAGATGGCAGACTCCAGCCAGACTCTACAGCAGAGACAAAGGTGGCAAACTCTGCCTGGAGCCTGCAGCAAAGACAAAAAAGGCAGACTCTGGCCAGAGTCAGCAGCAATGGTGGCAGACTGCGGCCGGAGTAAAGGCCTGGGTCCCAAGTGCCAGAGAAAAACTGGTGCTGGAAGCCCAGGGAAGGAAGGGCTATTGCATGAAGAGATTCTAGTACTCTATAATTAGGAGATCTGTGGTCCCAAGGAGATGTGGTAAATCCTCATTATTTTCTCTCTATCTTCCCATTGCCCGGCCCAGATAGGACACATTCACAGGAAGTATGTGGTAGAGGAGGTACGTTAAACCCCAGCTTTCTAGATGATATATCAAAAGAAGGGAACCAGGCAAAACCAAGATGGCAGCATAGGGGAACATCTAAACTGCTGCCTCGCATAATAATTTCAAAACTACAGCTAAAAGACAGTACAGACATCATCCAGAACCACAGGAAAGCTGGCTGAGTGGAAATTCTACAACTGGAAGGAAAGAGAGGGACTCACAGAGACTCAGAGGAGCTGCAAAACGCTGAGATATGGAGACACGCGCATGGAGAGGACTGGCAGCTGAGTGCCTGGCTGGCTTCCTGTAGCGGGAGGGAGACGGAAACTCCTGACTGCACTGGACCCCAGTTCTGACTGCACTGAATCCCAGTTCTCGGCAAGACTCATACGGGGGGGAGTCTGGACTGTCAGGAAAAGGGAGGAGTGTCTGGAGACCCGCGCGTGAGTGCACACAGAGAGGACTGACTGCTGAGTGTGCCACTGGCTTTCTCTAGGGGGAGGAAAACGTAACCTCCCGACTGCAATGAACTCCAGTTTCTACTGCACTGAACCCCAGTTTTGGGAGAGACCCTAAGGACCCAGACTCATATGGGTCCACAGAGCACATAGAAACCCAAGGGAGCCGAGAAAGGCAGAGGGCTGGAGGAGCATGCGCGAGTGTGTGCAGAGAGGGCTGCAGCAATTACCAACGGACACAGACCCAGGGACCTCATAGGGCAGGGCTGATGGGAAGTCAAGGCTGTCTGCTCAGCTCTGAGACTCCACCCCATCCAAGCTAAGCACAGAGGCTTTTGCAATTTTACAAGCCTTGTATCATAAGGCTGACTCCAGCACAGAAGTTCTCCTGGTGTAGACACAGCTGATCCACACAGCCAAGTGGCCTGGAGGTTAATTCCCCCCAGTGATACCAACAACAATTAAGACCTAACTATAGGCTGTATACCCAGTCCACAAAGAGGTACACCAAGAGTGTCCATCTCAGGTAACTGCGGAGGCAGAGCTACTGGATCATATAGGACACCCAGAACACAAAGCTACTCTACCAACTCAGGGAAGCAGCAAAAATGCAGAAACAAAAAAACAGATCACTAAAAAAAGTAATGTAGGAAAACAAATGACTGGATATAGCATTCAAAACCACAGTTATAAGGTTTTTTAAGAATTTCCTAGAAAAGGCCGATAAATTTAGCAAGACCCTTGAGGATATGAAAAAGGATTAACTAGAAATTAAACATACACTGACTGAAATAAAAAATAATATACAGAGACCTAACAGCAGACTAGAGGAATGCAAGAATCAAGTCAAAGATTTGAAATACAAAGAAGCAAAAAACACTCAACAGGAAAAGCAAAAAGAATCCAAAAATGTGAAAATAGTGTAAGAAGCCTCTGGGACAACTTCAAGCATACCAACATCAGAATTATGGGGGTGCCAAAAAAAGAAAGAGAGCAAGATACTGAAAACCTATTTGAAGAAATAATGACTGAAAACTTCCCCCACCTGGTGAAAGAAATAGACTTACAAGTCCAGGAAGCACAGAGAACCCCAAACAAAAGGAATCCAAAGAGGACCACACCAAGACACATCATAATTAAAATACCAAGAGCAAAAAACAAAGAGAGAATATTAAAAGCCGCAAGAGAAATACAGTTAGTTATCTACAAGGGAGCACCCATACAATTCTCAGCTGATTTCTCAACAGAAACTATGCAGGCCAGACGGGAGTGGCAAGAAATATTCAAAGTGATGAATAGCAAGAACCTACAACTTAGATTACTCTACCCAGGAAAGCTATCATTCAGAATTGAAGGTCAGATAAAGAGCTTCAAAGATAAGAAACAATATGATAATGAAGAAGAAGAAGAAGAAGAAGAAGAAGAAGAAGAAGAAGAAGAAGAAGAAGAGGAGGAGGAGGAGGAGGAGGAGGAGGAGGAGGAGGAGGAGGAGGAGGAGGAGGAGGAGGGAGGAGAAGGAGAGAGAAGAGAAGAGAAGAGAAGAGAAGAGAAGAGAAGAGAAGAGAAGAAGGGGAGGGGAAGGTGGAGGGGGAGGAGAAGGAGAAGAAGGTAAAGATAAAAATTAGGAACAACAAATACATGTCTATCAACAAGTGAATCTAAAAATCAAGTGAATTAAAAACCTAATGAACAGAATAAGCTGGTGAATATAATAGAATCAGGGGCATGGAAAGGAAGTAGACTGATAATTCTCAGGGGGAAAGGGGTGAGGAGGGTGTGGGAAGAGACCGGACAAAAATCGTATCGTACACCTATGGGTGAGGACAATAAGGGGAGATAAGGGCAGAGGGTGGGGTGGGAACCAGGTGAAGGAGAGCTATAGGGGCAGGGGAAGAGGAACAATTGTAATAATCTGAACAATAATGATTTATTAAATTAAAAATATATATATTAACACTGAAAAAAATAAATTTTCTTTTTCGCAAAAAAAAAAAGGTGGTGGTGGGGGGGGGGGGCGGGGGGACCCAAACAACTAGAAAGATTGAATGAGTAAGGAGATCAGCAAAGCAAGCCCATAAAGTTGTTCGTGGATTCTTAGCGTTACCCTCAGTGTGGGTCTGGGTCTAAATAGCCTACAGGCTTTGAGAATTAATTAGTTTAAAATGACCCAAATTCAAAACTGGCCACTGGATGGCACACACATGGGCTAGATCTGAATAAAACTGGAAGTCTTCTTAAAACAGATTACATTGAAACTCCAACTCCAACAAGGCTAGTTTGAACTTTTGGTCTGAATCCAGGTTGAATGACTATGAAAACAAATTTTTCAACAATCTTCATATAATTTAAATAAGACTCAAGCCCTCACAAATTAAAATTCAAATGCGCAGTATACAGTCCAAAATTACTATATATACAAAAAAATAAAATAAAAATGCACAGCAAATGAAAAGGCAGCCAAGATCAATGCCAACATTACACCAATATTGGCATTAGCTAACAAAGACTTTAGAAGAGCTATTATAAAGGTGCTCACAGTAAAGGTGAACATTCTTGAAATAAATGGGGAGATAGTCTCAGATTAGAACTAGAAGAAATAACAAAGAAATAAGCAAAAGTTTTAATATAAAAATACAATAATGAATAAAAACTCACTGCATGGGTTCAATCACAGAATGAATAGGGGCATGTGGGACAATATAAAAAAGTTTGAGTTCTTGTCATTGGTGTTCCAAAAACATAGAAATGAGTACAGAGTATTAAAAATATTTGAAGTAATAATAGCTGAAAACTTACCAAATTTAGTGAAGGGCAAAGCCTACAGATTTCAGAAGCTCAGATAGAAAGCTGCCAGAGAAAATGACACATTATATATAGGGAAACAATCATTCAAATGACTGCTGATTTCTCATTAGAAATCATTATGTTTATAAGGAAGTGACACACCATTTTTGAAGTACTTAAAAAAAACTGTCAACCTAGAATAATCAGAAAAATATCCTTCAATAATGAAGGTGAGATAATGACACTGTCAGAGTAAGAAAAGCAATAACACTTATTGCATCAAACCTGCTCTAAAAGAATTGCTAAACAAAGTTCAAATAGACGGAAAATAATACCAGAAGGAAACAAAGAACATCTTATGTTCTTTAAAATTTGTTTGACAGTTGAAAACATTGTGTTATGGGCATTTCAATGTATGTAGGTGTAATATATGAGACAACTACAAAATAAAGGGAAATAATAAAGGGTCAAAGATGGTGCTATCCTTAACTCTTGAATGGGAAATATAATTTCTAAGTAGATGGAAAAGTATGATTATTGTAATATCTAAAGAAGCCACATTAAAGAAAACTACAAAGAACTATAGTAAAAAATAAAAGTTAAAATGGAATACTGAAATACATTCAAATGATCCAAAATAAGACACAAAAGGGGAAGCAGAGTAACAAAAATGTAAAGGGGAAAACCAGGAAACATATAATAAAATGGTAGACCTCAATTTAAGCATATCAATAATATATTAAATGTAAATGGTCTAAACATACTAATTAAAACAAACAAATTGAATAAATAAAAGCATTAGCAAACTATATAATCTCCACAAATAATTCACTTCAAATATAATGATATAGGTAAGTAAAAAGGTGGGGAAAAATTTACTATACAAACACTAATCAAAGAAAGTTGGAGTGGCTCTATTAATATCAGACCAGCTAGAGAAAAGAAATGTACTAGGAATAAAGATGGGCATTACATAATGATAAGAGTCAAGCCACTAACAAGACACAATTTTAAATGTGTATTTACCTAAAAATATCTTCAAAATACATGAAGAAAAATTGACAGGACTGAAAGAAGTAGATCCATGATTATAATTGGACTAGGGAAGAGTCCCTCAGCCCAGTCTGCATCCTCTCCAATCTGGGACATCCCTCTCACAATACAGGACTTCCAACTACTTACCTTTCTGCCTGCCTGGTTGCCCCTAATCACTCCCCTACCAACCTGATTGACACCTAACTGCTCCCCTGCTGGCCCAACTGCCCATAACTTCCCTCCCCTGCCAGCTTGATCCCCCAAACTGCCCTCCCCTGCAGGCCTGGTAGCTCCCAACTGTCCTCCCCTACAGGCCTGGGTCTCTCCCAACTGCCCTTCTCTGCCAATCTGATCACCCACAACTGCCCTCCCGTGCAGGCCATCTTGTGGTGGCCATCTGACCACATGGGGGCAGCCATCTTGTGGTGTTTGGAGTAATGGTCAATGTGCATATTACTCTTTTATTATGTGGGATACTTTTTTTAAATAATTTTAATCTTTATTGTTCTGATTATTATAATTCTTCCTCTTTTCCCCCTCATAGTTCCCCTCAACCTGGCTCCCACCCCACTCTCTGCCCTTATCTCCCCCCATTGTTCTCATCCATAGTTGTATGATTTTTGTCCAGACTCTCCCTGCACCCTTTCCCCCTTAGAATTAGCAGTCCACTCCCTTTCTATGCTCCTAATTCTATTATATTCATTTGTTGATAGATAGGTATTTGTTGTTCACAATTTTTACCTTTACTGTTTTCTTCTTCCTCTTCTTAAAGAATACCTTTCAGCATTTCATATAAAACTGGTTTGGTGTTGATGCACTCCTTTAGCTTTTTCTTATCTGTGAAGCTCTTTATCTGCCCTTCAATTCTGAATGATAGCTTTCCTGGGTAGAGTAATCTAAGTTGTAGATTCTTGCTGTTCATCACTTTGAATATTTCTTGCCACTCCCGTCTGGCCTGCATAGTTTCTGTTGAGAAATCAGCTGAGAATTGTATGGGTGCTCCCTTGTAGATAACTAACTGTATTTCTCTTGCGGCTTTTAATATTCTCTCTTTGTTTTTTGCTCTTGGTATTTTAATTGTGATGTGTCTTGGTGTGGTCCTCTTTGGATTCCTTTTGTTTGGGGTTCTCTGCGCTTCTTGGACTTATAAGTCTATTTCTTTCACCAGGTGGGGGAAGTTTTCAGTCATTATTTCTTCAAATAGGTTTTCAGTATCTTGCTCTCTCTCTCTTTCTGGCACCC
>JAAGEH010000286.1:24587253-24598258 GCA_011751065.1 Lasiurus cinereus | reverse complement strand
TTCTTTTTGCTTTTTGCTTTTCCAGTTGAGTGTTTTTTGCTTCTTTGTATTTCAAATCTTTGACTTGATTCTTGCATTCCTCTAGTCTGCTGTTAGGTTTCTGTATAATATTTTTTATTTCAGCCAGTGCATGTTTAATTTCTAGTTGATCTTTTTCATATCCTCTTGGGTCTCATTAAATGTATCCATTTTTTCTAGGAAATTCTTAAAAAACATTATAACCGTGGTTTTGAACTCTATATCCAGTCATTTGTTTTCCTCCATTTCTTTCATTTGTGATCTGTTCTTTTGTCTTTGCATATTTCGCTGCTTCCCTGAGTTGGTAGAGTAGCTTTGTGTTCTAGGTGTCCTATGTGGCCCAATAGTTCTCCTTCCCCAGTTACCTGAGGTGGACACTCTTGGTGCAACCCTTTGTGAACTGTGTGTACAGCCTTGTTGTAGTTAATTCTTGATTGTTGTTGTTATCACTGGGGGGAATTGACCTCCAAGCCAATTGGTTGTGAGGATCAGCTGTGTCTGCATATGCGCACTTGCCTCCAGACCTCTGCCTTTCTGGTTCCCCTGAGTTTCTGTGCATTCTAGGGACCCATATGAGTCTGGGTCCCCAGGGTCTCGACCGAAACTGAGGTTCAGTGCAGATGGTCCTGGATTTCAGTGCTGTTGGGAGGTTCTGTTTTCCTCCTGCTAGAGAAAGTCAGAGGCACAATCAGCAGTCAGCCCTCTGTGTGCGCACTTTCATGTGCACGTTTGCGTGCCCCCGATCTCTGCCTTTCACGGCTCTCCTAAGTTTCCCTGCACTCCTTCCTTTTCACAAGAGTCCAGACTCCCCTGTATGAGTCTCGCCTGGAACTGGGGTTCAATGCAGTCAGAAGTGGGGTTCAGTGTAGTCGGGATTTTCTGTCTCCCTCCCACTAGAGGAAGTCAGCCAGACCCTCCTCCACCCATCCTCTTCCTGAGCGTGTCTCCGTACCTCAGCTTTTTACAGCTCCTCTGAGACTTTGTGAGTCCCTCTCTTTACTTCTCGTTGTAGAATTTCCACTTAGCCAGCTTTCCTGTGGTTCTGGATGATGTCTGTTCTGTCTTTTAGTTGTAGTTTTGAAATTGTTGTGTGAGGCAGAAGTTTAGGTGTTCACCTATGTCGCCATTTGGTTTCTCCTCTATATGGGATACTTTAATACTACTCTCCCAGTAGAAAGATGATTGTCAAGGAATAAAAGAACTGAAAATATCATATCATCAACCTGCTTGTCTAAATGACAATATGTAACACTCAATCTAAAAGCAATAGAATAGTACTTTTTTTCAAGTGTATGTTGGACATTCACCAAGAGAGACCAGAAAACAAATCTTAATCCATTTAAAAGATTTGAAATCATACAAAGTATATTTTCTGATCATGAAGAAATTAGACTAAAAATCACTAGCTTTTAAAAATCTCCAAACACTTAGAATTAAACAGAACACTTCTAAATAATTTATAGGTCAAAGACAATGATTCAAGAAAAATTAGAAAATATTAGTAGGGAGGGTCGGGGGCGTCCCTGCCACTAGCTTCTGCAGACACGCGTGGCACATGCCCACCAGACTCACCAGTTATTTCCTTGAACTCTCGTAAACATTTAAGTGGCAACGCTCATGCATGCCCCCTGGCCCAATGATGGGAGGTGGGAGACCCTCATGGCGCAGGGACGGAGGGGATTTCTCTGATATCTGCAAGGCGCTGGAGCCGGGGCTCTGCTGTGACTCTTAACCCAATAGCCCCCGACAGTGTCTGTTTCCAGGTTTATTTCCTGTCTGTTTTCAAGAATAACGCTGAATTACTGTAACTATAAAAATAAGCTGCCCCAAGGCCCGAAAAAAAAAAAAAGAAAATTAGAAAATATTTATAACTAAACAAAAACGAAAATGTACCAAATAAAAATTTGTGGGATATAGATAACAGCAAAGAGAAATACATATACATTAAATTAGAAGGTTAAAAAATTTTTTTTCAAAGTAATCTGTATTTCTATGTTAAGAAAATAGAAAAAGAGAAGCAAATTAAACCTAAAGCAAGAAGATGGAAAGAAGCCAGAATGAAATTTAAAACACAATAAAGAAAATTAATGAAACCAAAAGCTGGTTCTTTGAAAACAAACAAGAACAAAATGAAAAACTACCATAGCTGTAAAAGGAATTCTAGGCCTTGTGTGGACCTTGCTTTGATTCACACATTCTCTTGTCCTCTAATCCTGGTTTAATTATTAGGTAATTCTCACTACAAGAAAAAGAAGGCACTCTATTGTAAACCAGCCTTTTATTTTTAAAAAGATAAAAAAACGAAGAAAAAGACTCACTGGCACATTTGCACTACTGTAAAATATTCTAGAAGCATGAATAGACTGTTGAACCTCAGAGGAAAGGCAAGGGAGGGTGGGTGGGAAGGGATCAACCAAAGAACTTGTATGCAAATATGCATAACCTGTGGACATAGACAATGGGGTGGTGAGGACCTGGGCGGGGGAGGGACAGGAATGGTTGGAAGAGGTTAAGGGGAAGGAGAGCTGTGAAAGAAGGACCTATATAATACTTTAAACAATAAAAATTAAATATAATAATAAAATATTCCTCAGGCTGAGGGGAAATGATAACAGAGGGAAACTAATTCTTAGGAAGTAATAAAAACCAGTGAAATGGTAAATATAAAAGACATTTTTTCTTTAATGTCTTTAAAGTACAAGTAAATGTTTAAACAAAAAGTATAGAATATTCTCAAGGGTTTTATAATCTACATGTGTAACATAAATGACAATATGGCTCTGCAATAGAGAACTGACAAGGGAATCATAAAGGACTTAAACAGTTATAAAATGTCTACATTTTCATGAACTACATTTAACTGTAATTTTGCTACTGTTAATGAATTGTAATGTAAATATCTGTGTTTTCCAATGGTTTTAGGCTCTACAGCAGCGGTTCTCAACCTGTGAGTTCTCAACCTGCTAGCAGGGTCACCTAAGACCATCAGAAAACACAGATATTTATATTACTATTCATAACAGTAGCAAAATTATAGTTATGAAGTACCATAACCATAGCAAAATTACAGTTATGAAGAAGCAACGAAAATTTTATGGTTGGGGCTCACCACAACATGAGGAACTGTATTAAAGGGTCGTAGCATTAGAAAGGTTGAGAACCACTGCACTAATCATAAGGATGGACCAGGTGCATTTTGGATTTTACAGTACTGATATCAACCTGACAAGCTTTAGAGTAAATACTGTGATAAAGGCAATTTGCATAAGAATGTCAAACAGCTGTCAAACTGCTTGATTCTTGTATAGGCTTGATTTTGGTCCTAAATTAGGTATTTGGTTAGTAGTAAGACTTCTCCAGCCTGACTTACTGGTCTAACCTGCCTCAGCCAGTAATTGGCAGCTATAAACAAGCTGCAGTTTCTCGGCCTGCATATTTTTCATACATTATTATTGTCATCCACTTTTTACTTGTGCGATTATTTTTTAAAATGTAGCAAAGAGTTCACTTAAAGGCAGTTGTATATTAACACACCAAAGCCATTAAATATCTTTATATTACACATAATATTTGATGGTTCAGAATAGAATAGCACCCATCTACTGCAATATTTTCACATTCAGACAGAAACAGTCTATTGTTGGTCCATATTGTGTGAACTCATACAGGGCCTTGATACTGCTTTTGGCTACTGTTAGATTCCTATCTGTTTCAGTAAGTGTTTTAACTGGTTGTGGCTGTGGGATTTTCTGACCCATGCTCTGGAACTGTGATTTGTGAAATCTGTCATGTCAATGAGCCCACAGTATGTATTCCGATCACCAAATACAGGGCATGCAAGTAGTCGATAAATGTATGTAAAGTGGGTGAAAGTCTGAAAATAACCTGTCAGGTGGAGTATTGTTATTTGTTTGTTTCTAGATATATATTCCTCCACCAACATTTCTAATCAAATTTGGAGAACCTACCACTAGAGGAATAAACATAAGGTCAATGATCTTTAGATTCTAGATCTTTTTTCAGAATTTTCCATTATCTTGGTTTTTTGTTTTATTTTGTTTTTCTGAACTGTAGACTGATTAATAGACTTTTCAATTCATATGTAAATTTTTGAGTTCTCCAACTACTGTACCTTCCTGACCTACTTAGGAAGATTTTTTCCAGTAGCCACTTGTTAAACTTTATTTTAAAGATACTTTTTTTTTCTAAGCTAGATTGTGTTTTATTTAAGCTACAGAGACCAAATATACCTACATAATGTCCTTATATGGTAGGAAGAAGTGGAGTGAAAATGACAGAATGCAAAATGAATAAGTTAATTTTCTTCCCCTCGGGCTACATGTGGTTGATAGTGTTGTAGGGACAATTCTATACTGTGATATGGTCAGCTACTTCATTTAATGATGTCAGTTGATGACTGATGTACATGACTGATCATTTGAAATGGAGTTCCTGTCTAACCAGACGGAAGTTAGATCATCATTTTTTATTTACTTAAAATTAATACCAATTGTGAGGTTTATAAAACAATTGTTTATTTAATGTCTTCTATACTTGATAATTCAAAGTACTATCAATACATTTACCTGTATGAGAAGTAAACCAAATGATATAGAGAGGTGCTTATTTGTGGAACTGAAAGAAAAATATAGTAGAAGATAGAATATAGAAATAAATGAAACTTTTGAAAGGTGGTTAATATGAAATCAATTATAAGAATTATCTTTTTACTTTGATATTGGAGTCAAAATATTCCTATTGTAACTTCTTGTCTTCTGTTTTATTTCTTTTCTTAAGTTACATTTTTTTCTTGTCCAGTGAACATTGACAAGAAGAGGTGAAGAAAGAGTTCAGTTGCTAGAGGGTGCTTTTGTTTATTATTTTCAAAACCATTTAAATTATAGTTTAATGAATTTTTTTAAAGCCTTCAAAATCAAATTGGGATCATTGAGATATGTACTTGCTACATTTCTAAAAAATATCAAAATTACATACTCTATACTTATCCTACATACAGTAACACTTGGTTTTATAAGCTCCATGTGGATTTTTTTGTTACTACATTTAGCAGCATTTTTAAATAAATTTTTTAAAGTTTGTTATTAATATTGTTTCATAATAAAATATTGAAGATTCCTATAGATGAGTATGTCAAGTTTATATTCAGCACCACATTCACCCCAAATGATAAGCACAGTGAATAGACTTTTTCTTCTATACAAAGTAAAATCATGTAAGGTAAATAATGCTAATTTCAATTTTAGATTAGGTAAAGTCCCCTTGTGAAAACTGTGGTCCATCTTACATTTCAGCAAGTATCATTTCCAGCTGCTTTCTCTCTCTAATCAAAACATTTGCTCACAAGAACAGCTGCTTCTCTGCCTTGTTTTTAAAGTTTGCAACAAAATGAAGGAGAACAACGTGTACATATTAAGAAAACTTGGGATTCTGGGACATATGTGTTCTAAAACTTCAAAATAAGAAAAACGGAAGTCAGTTCATAAGCCAATTATCTGTTTACTCTAAACTTTATGTTTAATGTCTAAAGCTTTACATTTCATGAAACCTAAATAAAATTTATAATCAATAATTCTTTACAGAACATATTCTTTTAAAATTTTATGTCAGATATACACAATACAGTATATAGCTTATGTACTTAGGTCAAATATTTTGGAAAAACAGGATGTAGAAACTGAGTTTCTCATATAGTAATACTTTATTATTCTGGGCCATTCTCTGTGTCATGCTTACAAAACTGCATTACTAAAAATTAATATGCTACATGACTTAATATTTTAGATAGCATTTGACTCAAACAAAAGACACATTGGTATAAATAACTATTTTGGAATACATCTTATAATCTATATTTGCCTTCTCTTTATATGTTTCAGAATACATTGATTGGTATTAGCTAAATTTGCACTGTTTGAGAAGTATGTAATTGTTGATGTTAATGTCATAGTTTTGTAAAGAACTCATTTTTTTGTAAGTGTCATCATATCAAGTGAAGAAAGGAATAATTTAGGTCAAATTAACACATCTTCATTTTAGCATTAAAAGATGTGTGTTTGAATCTCCACATATTCTAAAAATAAAAACTAGACAAATAACACAATAAAACTGCATGCATCCCATAGAAGTCTGAATAACCATCACTTAAAAATTTTACCATCTGCTCTCATTGAAGCAGCAAGACTAAGGCATTTTCCCCTTACAATCACGATATTCAGAATGTAGCAAAATGAAAAATGCAAACATCTCCCCCCTTTCTTATTTGCTGTGGTGGTTCTTAATAAAAACTTTAGCTGTACAAAGGAAAGGGGAGGATACTCCCCCACCCCATCTCCTAATTGAGTGCTTAGATCCAGTAATAGCTTTTTGCTGCCCTGGGCAGCATGACATTGCCTCATTGGCCTGGAACAACTATTATTCTAGGAGGCAGCTAGTGAAGCGTCCCAGTCCATCTGCTTCCTTTTCATGGGCTGGTGCTTTCCTTGATGTTGACAGCTGTCTCAGTATTCCTGGGCCACCTGCCACATGGTAAGTTCTGTGCTCTGCGATATATGCAGAAGTTAACCCTCCCCCGTCCCCCCACCATGGACTTCTCAGAACAAAAAGTTTAGCATTTCTAAACTCCATTTGCATCCTTGTTTAAATGCTTCTCAGTGTATTCGCATATTTTTGAGGTGTATAGTATTTGTGCTTTGGGAGTTACAGTGTGTTGAGTTCAGGTTTCCTGACATAAGCTATAGAATTGCAGGCTTCTGTGGAAGTCACAGTGGTCACAGATAAAGAGAGTATTCTGATAGTTATCTCCTCTAGTAGCTCCTGGGACCTTCTAGACCAAGTGGGAGTCCATCCTGTCTATTCCCTTAAAAAAATTTCCCCTTTCAAACCCTCTTTGCTCATGTTTTCTCCATCAAAACATGCCCCTTGAGAGAAAGCTTTTGGTCTTACTCATCATTGTATCTCTAAAAGTGAGCATATATCTGACACACAGTCAGAACACAGGGCCAGATCTAAATTTTGTGAGATCTGAAGACTTACAGTTGGGGAGGTCATTTTTTAAAGAAAAATAAAAATTAGATGATAAAGTGAATAAAAAAATAAGTCATGCAACTTACCAATTTTAAAAGGTTGGTTAATATCACAAGTATCAGAAAGTCTAGAAAATATTTTTTCCATTAACTCTCCAGCATAACTCCATAATACTCTTTTTCTTATACACACACTTGAATAATTATAAAGGGAATGTTTATCAAAACACATTTCATTTTCAAAATTGAGCTATTAACTTAAAGTATATATTGAGACACCCTGCATTTTTGGTAATATACACTTTGATAGGTTTTCATATGATAATTTTTAATATTTTCCAAACAATAATGAAAAGAATACAGTCTTTCCTCAAGTTTGTTGAGCATATTTATTATTGATAGAAGGGCTAAGTAAATATGTAACACTATATACTCACCCTCTGGGATACTGCCACAGGTTTATGCCTACAAACAAGAATTCTGATAAATTATATTTTACACAAATCGAGTGTTCAGAAATGTTCTTAAGAGTTCACAATATAAGGATGTGCGTCATCTAAGAACTGATAAATATTAGAAAAGCAAATAAAAACTCAGGAGTCACTCTTTTATGACTTTAAGCTAATTTTTCATAGACAGTGCATGCCCTGGCTGGTTTGGCTCAGTGGATAGAGCGTCGCCCTGCAAACTGAAGGGTCCCAGGTTTGATTCTGGTTCAGGGCACATGCCTGGGTGTGGGCTTAGTCCCCAGTGGGGAGACTGGCAGGAGGCAGCCAATCCATGATTCTCTCTCGTCATAGATGTTTCTATCTCTCTCTCACTCTTCCTTCCTCTCTGAAACCAATAAAATATATTTTTTAAAATAAATTTAAAAAATAAAAAGTTTGGTGCACTTACAGTTATAAAAGTAGTGTATACTGCATTATTGAGCATGTTATTGTTATGAAATTATATCAATTAAAGGTGGTGGTTCTTTCAGTTTTGCCTTTTGATGCCTATAATTTTCCATAAGTCACCTTTTGCTATTGTATAATTCAAATCTTGTTTCACCTCTACCACCCACATGTTTTCAGAGTTAGGAGCCTTACAATATGTTTATATCTTGAACAAGACCCCAGGTCCTACACCTTAGGTGGAATGCTTGGTGCATTGCACAAGAATAAATTGGAATTTTTGCAGTAACTTTGGAGAAGTTTACAACCACATAAATATATCCCGCCAAATCCAAACTAAACGTTTTCCCAACTGAAATTCCCCAGCAGCCCCCAAAATGCCTCTAATAACTCCAATACCACCTGATCCTGAGAGCAGTGTGATGGAGGGAAAATACAGGTAGAGACTGTGATCTTAGTCAACTGCAATTAAAACATTTACTTTTGTGAATTTCACAAAACACACATACATGTGATCACATTCCTGAGTTCACATTGCAAATACTGTGCTAATAAGGGGCCCTGAACTTCAGCTTCATCAGCTTCACAGTAAGTGTATTTCTCCTGTTGGGACTCACTAAATGTCTCTGAACAATGGAGTGCAGACAGCTGGGCTCAAGGAGCATCTCTCAGATCCTCACAACTCTACAACGTCTTTACAGACTTCCTAATGCAGTCTCAGAATTGAGTGTTCAGAAATATTCTTAAGAGTTCACAATATAAGGATGTGCGTCATCTAAGAACTGATAAATATTGGAAAAGCAAATAAAAACTCAGGAGTCACTGTTTTATGGCTTTAAGCTAATTTTTCATAGACAGTTTCCCTTAATGGAGGCAAGGCACCATATGTGTTACAATTCACTTTAGCACTTTGTTCTACCACAGGATGGAAATTAGGTAGTCATTATTTCTTTCATGAATTAGTTCCTTTTCAGAAAAAAAAAATCGTGGGTCTATATTGGGCTCAAATATTTAGTTTAGGGGCCTCTAATAACATTTACATTATTTTATATGGTGGCATACTATCCATTATTGGAAGGGATTCTAGCTGAATGACCATTAACATTATTTCTCTATTCATACTCTCACCACCAGCACTGCTGAACATTTCTATATAAAGGACTTTACACATCAAGATTCTGATGCCTTCTCAGTAAGAATAGTGCTATTGAAGAAATATGACTATCACAGCATTTTACTTGAGAGCTAATTTTTAGAGAAGTTCTTTAAAAAATAAAACACGTTTTTATTGATTTTTAGAGACAGAAGAAGGGAGAAGGATAGAAAGAAACATCAATGAAAGAGAAACATCATTGATCAGCTGCCTCCTATACGACCCCACTGGGTATTGAGCCTGCAACCCAGACAGATACCCTGATCAGGAATCCAACCAGTGACTTTCTAGCTCATGGGTCAATGCTCAACCACTGAGCCACACCAGCCAAGAGAGAAATAATTATTCTTAGAGATACATAATTTAAAACCGTAATTCAATAATTACTCTTACTGGCTCCCACCCCATTTCTGGCAAGACCTTAGGAATAGGGCTGGCTTTAGTCACAGTGCAATGGGGGTCATCTGGTAGTCATTTAACATTTTGTGAGGAGACAAAATGTTCTCTGGACCTTCTAGCTGGAAGAAACAGATTGTTTCATACTCTTCCTTGCTTTCCAGGCTTCCTGGTAAGTGGGCCTTCAATGGAGACTCTCTCCTAAATAATAAGGTTAGAATTGGGAACTTCACTTGTATTATTTTAATGTATTATTCTAGCTTTTTCCTTTTCTCTCAGACTTTCAGAGAAGGAAGAAAGATTTGTAGAAGAGAACACAGTCAATCTTGAGGATGGTCTGAGATAAACCCAGCTGAAGGAAAGTGGGCAGATTTAACTTGGGCAGGTTAAATAGATCCAGAACAAATTAGGGGAGTGCCTTGGCCTCTGCGGCAGTTAGTAGAAGCTGAAGTGCTTCTAGGAGGCAGCTGTGGGGTGGCAGCGAGGCTCCACAGGCACCAGCTGGTGCTGAAATGACCTGGAGCTTCTAGGCGGTCAATCTACTCATAAACAACCCTTTCCTCCTCCAGCACTCCAATGCCAGGGCTGGGCTGACCCTAAGACACATGTCTTCCCCTTCCCAAGCCAAAAATGCCTTGGACATTTCCTTTTGATCTCATCCTCTATAATAATAAAAACATAATATGCTAATTAGGCCGGATGTCCCTACCTTCCAGACAAAGCCAGGGCTGTAAGGGAAGCCCAAATCCCAGGTGCCAGAGGAAAGGCAGTGCTGGCAGCCTGGGGAAAGAAGGCCTACTATTTTTTTTTCTTTTCTTTTTTCTTTTAAATACATTTTATTGATTTTTTTACAGAGTGGAAGGGAGATAGTTAGAAACATCAATGAGAGAGAAACATCAATCAGCTACCTCCTGCACACCCCCTCCTGGGGATGTGCCCACAACCAAGGTACATGTCCTTGACTAGAATCAAATGTGGGACCCTTCAGTCCCCAGGCCGACGCTCTATCCACTGAGCCAAACTGGTTTTGGTGGAAGACCTACTCTTGCACAAATTTTGTGCATTGGGCCTCTAGTCTATACTAATAAAAGGGTAATATGCAAATTGGTCATGACACCCTCACAGTAACAACCATATAGCAGGCTGCATGGGGCAACAAGGCCAGCAGGGGGATTAGTGAGGGACGACCAAATGACTAACAGGCTCCATGGGATGACCAGGCTGCAATGGGAGGGCAGTGAGGAGTGACCAGGCCAGTAGTGGGGGCAGTTGGGGATGACTAGGCTGACAGGGGGGAGGGTGTGAAGGGGGAAGGTAGCAGTTGGATGTGACCAGACCAACAAGGGAGGCAGTTAGAGGCAACCAGACCAGCAGGGGTAGCAGTTAGGGGCAACCAAGACAGCAGAGGGGGGCAGTGAGGTGTGACCAGGTTGGTGGAGGGGGGGGGGCAGTTGTGAGTGACCAGGCTGGCAAGGGGGCAGTTGGGGGCAACCAGGCCAGCA
>JAAGEH010000286.1:24557209-24587153 GCA_011751065.1 Lasiurus cinereus | reverse complement strand
GGGGGGGGGGTGACCAGGCCAACAGGGGGGCAGTTATGGACAATCAGACTGGCAGGCAGAGATCCCAGATTGTGAGAGGGATGTCCAACTGCTGGTTTTGGCCTGTTGCAGGTGACCAGGCCAGCAGGGGAGACAGGGGGGGGAGGCAGTTAGGGGCAATCAGGCAGGCAGGTAGGTGAGTCAGTGGTTCCGGATTATGAGAGAGATATCCAATTGCCGATAGTCAGACATCCCCCAAGGGGTCCTGGATTGGAGAGGGTCCAAGCTGGGCGAGGGGGACCCTCCCATGCACGAATTTTGTGCACCAGGCCTCTAGTAATAAATAATAAATAAGGTGGGAGGGTGCTGAGACTGGTTTGGCTCAGTGGACAGAGCGTCAGCTTGCGGACTGAAAGGTCCCAGGTTCGGATCCGGTCAGGGGCATGTACCTTGCTTGCGGGCACATCTCCACTGTGGGGCGTGCAGGAGGCGGCTGATTGATGTCTCTCTCTCATCGATGTTTCTGACTTTCTATCTCTCTCCCTTCCTCTCTGTAAAAAATCAATAAAATATTTAAAAAAAATAAGGTGGGAGGAAACTTTTTGAGGTGATAGATGGATTTATAGTATAGATTGTGATCTCCAAACTCATCAGGTTGTATACTTTAATTAGGTATAGGGTTGTTTTTTTTTGTACTTATACATTTTTTCATAAAAATTAAAAAAAAAATCCATACTATATTGGCTCAGCACTCACAAGTTGAATCATATTTGTTTTGATCATGGAGTGTGAGAAATTTAAAGCACATCTGAATTAGGAAAGGTTACTCCACGTGTAAAGTAGGCCAGCCGAATAAGAAACGGGCTGTTGGCAGACCTAGACAGCCATCTCCACCACTGCTGAGGCTCAGCCTTGGGGTCCCCTCATTTGCAGGTGGAAACTTGGGGTAACTATTTGTTAGCTGCAAAATTGCCCACGTCACTCTGGTACTGGAATGCAGGTGCTTTCACAAACTTCAGTTCATAAGCCTCTTTCAAACGTCTGAAAATTCCTTGCAGTGACTGAGGGGTAGAAAACACATCAGTAATAGTCAAATTTGAACGCAGAGCCTAACCTCCTTTGTGCCAGAAGCTGGGAGACCTGGGTAGAGGTGGCACGTTGGTGGGTCGGTTTAAGGGCAGCGCCTGCAGCCGCGACCCCTCCAGCCCCGGCGGACCCACGCCCAGCCGCGAAGGGGCGGAGTCTCGGCAGCGGGGCGGGGCCTCGGGCCAGAGCGGATGAGGACGAGGGCGGGGCGGGCAGCGGTCGCTGGCTCCTCCCCGGGGAGGGGCAGGAGGCGGGGCCGCCGCGCGGGGAGTGGTGGTGCTGGCACCTCTCCCGCCCGGGATGGACGGAGCCGTGCCGGCCGCCGAGGCGGTCTAGCCCTCACCGGGTCCCGCAGCGCCCGGCCGGGCTCCCACCTCAGGACACCGCCTCGCCCATTCCCCGCAGACGGCCCGGGACCGGCCGGCGCGCCGGGGTGATGTCCGGCGGCCGTAGGAGGGGCGGCGCCCCCTGGCACAGCTTCTCCCGGTTCTTCGCTCCCCGGAGTCCTTTCCGGGACAAGGAAGAAGAGGAGGAGGAGGGGCCGGGAACGGGCCACACGCCGGCGCCGGGCCGGGGCGCTGCCAGGTGGGAGTCTTGGGGGCGTCGGGGGAGGGGGTCCTGCGCCGACGCTCCGGACGGGGCTCGCCGCCCGCCGCCCGCCGCCCGCCGCCCGCGCCCGCTGCGCTTGGACCGTCGCTCTCTGCTCCACTTTCTCCGGGGCGGAAGTTTCCTCTCCCTCGCCCGGCTCCCAGGCCGCAGCTCTCCCCGCTCCCCGGTTGGTTAAACGTGGATGAAGTTGGTGGCTCTCGGCCGGGTGCGCACCCCCTGGGCCGGCGCAGCCCGCGCTCTTCCCTCCGCCCCTCCCGCCCGGGTTCGGTCCCCGGTCCGCGCCCGAGTCCGGGGCCGGGCGAGCCCGGTGCCCGCCGCGTGCTGGGGACAGTCGAGAGCCGGCGAGCCCCCCCCCCCGCCCCCCGGGTGGAGGGGCGCATCCGAGCGCCGGTGTGCGAAGCCTCGGCGCCTCCCGCAGCTGTTACTTTGCCGGCTTATTTAAATGTTCTCAAACACGATTTAAAAAAAAAAAAGAAGAAGAACGGTGCTACCGAGTTCCCAAGACTTCGCCAGGTTAGAAAGGTCCCGCCTGTTCTAAGTATCATTGCCCGGACGTAAATGATGCCGCCCTTCTCTCGTCCTTTCCCTTCTTCCTGCGGAACCCTTCCTGGACCAAGCCGACTCCGGGAACGGTCTCGAAACTGCCTTGGTTTCAGTAATGAAAACGGGTCCCTGCCCTGTCACCTTTTCTCCTTCCTCCACCTGCTATAAAATCCGTGTTTGATTTATTTTTTTTGGGGGGAGAGGGGGAGAGGGGAAGGCGTCGGGGGGCTCTTGTGTTGTTTTCGACGCGTCTCACTGAAAGGAAAAGGAACCTCTTCCCGAGTCTTTTCAGCCGTCATCGAGGAGGAAGAGGGGTTAAAGTGAACCGTACAAGTTCCCATTTCAGACTGCGGGTGGGAAGAGAGGCTTCCCCTCCCTCCCCCGAACTGCGCTGGCGGAGGGTGGGACCCAGGTGATGAGAAGGCCGGGCCCCAGGGAGCTGGGTTTACCTACCGCGGATTTTAAAGACGGAGAGCGCTTCAGAGGAAAAAAGTGGGTGCGAAACATAACGTGCGACTGGGCTGGTCCCCTCAGTTACTAGTTTTGTGATTTGATTCTAGCCGGCCACGTGTTCCGCAGTTTCCCTGCTTGTGGAACATTTGCACTGATGACCGTCTGTTGATAAAAATCCCACCTCTTTTCAAGTGAAGCTCCTACTAAAAATTGGTAGACTTCTCCTGGGAAGTTTCTGCTCTTATTACCCTGACTGTTAGTGGAGAATTTAAAAATTCAGAGTTACACACTGGTTAAAAATAGTTTTGAAGTCTGACTGGGCTCAACCAGAATGTCAGGTCTGCTGGTGTGGGCAGCCTGCCTGTGGTGCCGCCTGGCACCGCTGGACAGCACTATCATGTAATGCGGAAGAGGTGTTGAAAAGAAGTCCCAAGTAGACTCCACAACCTGGGGAACTTGGGTCCTGTTAGAAAGGAATAGGCAGGCCAATTTCAGGTTCCTATGGAATTGCCCTGAAACCCTGCTTGATTTTCTGCCGGATTTTTGGCTTTTAGACACTTCTCAAATCTAATCTCCTCTCTGGAGCTAACCATTCTACCAACTAGTCTCTTGCCTACTTACCACTCCTGTATTTCATTATCTCCAGATAGGCACAGACTGGCTGCCAGTGACAATTTTAATTGTGCTTATATAAACACTAATTTTGTCTTCATCTTTTTTAGAGTTTGCCAGATGTTATGGGGAGAGCAGATAATCCTTTATGTGGGTGTTTTACCTTTTAAGAGAGCTTAAATCTTTCTTTTTGAGGATATACACACAAACAAAGCCTTTATTGAAAGTTTAATGAAACAAATGGAAATGCTTAGTGGTACCAAATGTCCTAGAAACACAACACCCTGGTGTTAACAAGATTGGAAACAGAATTGCGATTTGTCACTGTGATCTTATTTCAATCTGAAAGGGTATTTTGGCTGTGTCTCTTAGAGGCAGTAAAAACTTTTAGTCTTAATGGGGGCCAGGTTTACCTTCTGTGCTGGTGATTTTAGAAGCAGAGGGGTCCATTGGAATAGGGATGCACAGCTTCCACGGTGTGCTGTAAGTTATTTGCTCTTCATGTGCTGTGAACACATCATTTGCGTATTGAGTTTGTTGCTGTTCTGGTCTCATTAACCTTTAGCAATTAAGGAAACACGTTAGCTTGAACAGTGTTGTATATACAAATTCAGGTGTGGGCAATCCAATTGCTTGTCAGCACCCATATCTTGAAAGTGCTTATATTTTTATATTAGATTATACAGGGGTTGCCAAAGTAGACTTATAGTTGTTCATATGGAAAATAATACAATAATTAATAAACAGTAACAAGAATACTCTGTTTTGCATACTCACAACTGTAAACTTATTTTTGCCCACGCCGGTATAGAAACAAAAACTGCAATTGAAGTTTTACAGAGGAAAGTTGAAAAGTCTAAGTTCTGTGGCTCCCAATCTGAAAATCATTGCTGTAATATTTAGTCCAGTTTACGGCACACAGGGAACATACTCATTAGAAGTAATAGAGAATATGGAGGGCTTCGTGGTGGAGGTTTTAATGGGGCCTTGGAAGCATTAGTGGTGTTTCTATAGGTAGAGAATTGAGCCAGGAAGTTAGAAAGAGATAAGGAACAGATGTTCTAGGTTGGCAGGTGGTTATGATCTGTTAAGGGCTATGCACTTTTGTGGGACAGAGTGAAAAAAGCAGTAAAAAGTTAGATTGAAGCCGGATTGTAAAGGTCTAACAGAGTGTTTGACTCTCAATTCAAAATTTAGAGAATTTTTTTTGCCTGGCCGTTGTGGCTCAGTGGTTGAGTGTCGACCTATGAACTAGGAGAGTAGTCGGCAAACTGCAGCTTGCGAGCCGCGGTTTGCCGCTCTGTTGACTAATGAGTTTGACTGACCTAGACTCTCGATTCCAATAATTACAGGCTGTTGTTGTTCCTTGTGTTTAAGCCCCTATCCCAGCAAAGTCATTAGTCTACAGAGCAGCAAACCCCAGCTCCAGAGCCACAGCATGTGGCTTGCAAGCCGCAGTTTGCCGGCCACTGAACTAGGAGATCATAGTTTGATTCTAGTCAGGGCACATGCCCTGGTTGTGGGCTTGATCCCCAGTGTGAGGCATGCAGGAGGCAGCCGATCAATGATTCTCATCATTGATGTTTCTATCTCCCTTCCTCCTTGAAATCAATTAAAATATATTTTTTAAAAATTTAAAGAATTTTTGCAAAAGCCTGTTAAACAGAAACTGCTAAAATGTGAAATTTGGAGGATAGCTGCCTACTAATTTTTCCCACTTTGAGAAAATGCCCTGCTCTGTTTATTTTCTATCTATAATAATAAAAGGGTAATATGCTAATTAGACCAGACAGCCAAACGACTTTCCGAACATCATTCCAGATGCCCTGCCTGAAGAAACTGTGGCTGCAGGAGCGATGCAGAGGTGGTTAGGGGTGATCAGGCAGGTAGGTGAGTGGTTAGGGGTGATCAGGCAGGCAGGCGGGTGAATGCTTAAGAGCCAGTGGTCCTGTATTGCGAGAGGGTGCAGGGACCCACTGAGGGACAGGCTGAGGGACCCACCCCACCCCTGCAAAAGTTTTGTGCACCAGGCCTCTAGTATCATATATGACAGACTGTTTATAATGAGCTCTATGCAATGTTTGCAACTCAGGAGAGGGAAAGGAAGGTGAGAACATCATTTTTCAAGGCCCGACTGCACTTTTGGACTGATACTTTTACTTAGAGCATGTCATTTAAACCTCACTCTCAGCCTGGAACGTTGGAATACTTACCACTATTCTGACAATTAAGGAAACTGAGGGCAGGAAAGTTCTTATGGGTGGACATTGTTGGTGGTTGGGTGGAACAATTCTCTTTTTTTGTTAAATATTTTTTATTGATTTTGGAGAGAGAGAGAAACATACGTGATGAGAGAAAATCATTGATCAGCTGCCTCCTGCACACCCCCCCTGGGGACCAAGCTCTGAACCCAGGAATCAAATTATGACCTCCTGGTTCATGGGTCAACGTTCAACTATTGAGGAACACTAGCCAGCCTGGAACAATTATTTGTTGAACTGGACACTTCTGTTCTTTGCAAAACATTTGGCATCTGTGACCCCACCCACTAATTGCCAGCAGCATCCTCCAGTCATTGAAATAATCCTAAACACCACTTACGTGGGTGGAAGGGAGACTAATTTATGCCAAATTATGAGAGGAATAAGGTCCATTGGAACTGAGTTTTTTTCTAACTGACTCCAAAGCTCTGATATTTTTTCTCACACTAGGCTTCTGAGCTCCTTCAAAATACATTAATATCTAAGTCACTTGGACCTTTATATATTTTGCTCAGGATGGGTGACAATGAGTCCCATTTTAGATATATTCTTTTGGGCTGTTCCTTTGAGTGTGTCAATATAATTTTATTGATAGAAGGTAAGACAGCATCACTAAACTCAGAGATGGGCTGTGTCATATTTATCCTAGTATCTCCTTTGCCTAGGTCAGGTGAAGAATGAATCTCAGTTGGTTAGTGGAGCATTAAAGCACTTCTTAATGGTTTTCAGCTACGGGTAGCACACACCCCATCTTTGAGCATTTAGAAACATGGAGGATCTTAAGTGTCTCCAGACAGTGATTGCCTCTCAGTTTAAAGTTCATAGAATTTTTGCTTGTCACCATAAGTGAGGATGTTAAATGGGTGAAGGCAGGATGCTAAATGGCTTGCTATGTAGAAGATATTCTTATAAAAATGGTCAGCAGTGCCCCTGATGCATGAGATCTGTTGGCCTTCAAGTTCAACTGTTGACCATAGTTTCAGTTATATGAGGAAGGGAGGTTTGTTCTCTGAATGTTCACAGTGACTTTATTTTATAGACTTGAAAGCATTATAGAAGATTAGAGGCCCGGTTCATGAAATTCGTGCACTGGGGCACAGGGTAGAGGATCCCTCAGCCCAGCCTGTGCCCTCTTGCAGTCCAGGAACGCCTCACTCCTTACTGCTCTCCTGCTCGCTGCTACTTAGCACTGCCATGGAGGCGGGAGAGGCTACTGCCACCACCGCTGAGCTCACCATCTGTGAGCCTGGCTTCTGACTGGGCGGTGCTCCCCCTGTGGGAGCGCACTGCCAACCAGGGCGCCGCTCCTGCATTGAGCGTCTTCCCTTTGGTGGTTAGTGTGCATCATAGTGACCAGTCATTCTGGTCATTCCGCCATAATGGTCGCTTAGGCTTTTATTTTATAGACTAGAGGCCCAGTGCACAAATTTGTGCATCGGGGGGTCCCTTGGCCTGTCCTGTGGGATTGGCTTGAAACCAGCTCTCCGACATCCTCTGAGGGGTCCCGGATTGTGAGAGGGCACAGGCCAGGCTGAGGGACCCCACCAGTGCACAGTTGAGGCCAGAGAAGGGCATGGGAGGCTGGCCAGCCAGGGAAGGACTCTGGGAGGGCACCAGGGCATGTCCGGCTTGTCTTGCTCAGTCCGTTCAGCCAGACCCCAGCAGCAAGCTAACCTACAGGTTGGAGCTCTGCCCCCTGGTGGTCAGTGCATGTCATAGTGAGCGGTTGAACAGCCTTAGCATATCATTAATATATTATGCTTTGATTGGTTGAATGGACTACCAGACATTAGCATATTAGACTTTCATTATATAGGATAGGATAATCAGTAACTAGTTTAGTTGAATAGGACATATCTGTGTGATGTTGAAGGACCACATCAGAAGTTCAAGCTTGCAGTAATTAAAGGAGACTGGAAAATTCTAGAAGTACTCAGTGGTGGTTTTTTTTGTTTGTTTGTTTGTTTTTTGTTTTTTTGAGAATGTTGAGCTCCCAGGTTAATGGAAAGCACAGAACCTGTTCTTGGCAGTGGAGTGGAAATGTAGGCTGTTTTAGAGTGTTGAAACTGTAGAGGTTTTTTCCTTTGTGGGTTAGCAGGGTGTATGCCAGATGGCTAATTTGAAGATTCTGTTTCTTGCTGAGGGAATTCTTGAAAACTAACTCAGTTGTTCACTAAATGTGTTACAGAGTTGCACGTGTACCTCAAATTTTCTTGCAGTAAATGTACTCAGAACTTCTAACTATATTAAAACAATAATAACATTTTTGGGTAAGGTTTTTGCTTTGTTTTGTTTCATCAAGAAGGTAATAACAAATTTTGTACAATAAGAGGAAAATATTCTCTCAAGATAAAATATTTCTTAACTAGAGTTCTGATGAATTGCATAGAAGCCTAGATATGCTAATACAACTGTGCTAGCAAAAAAACACAGGTTGATGTAAAGCTAACTCAGGAAAATAATCTGGGCTATCTCCCAGATTATTAAAAGAGAATCAGCATGAAATAAAAGTTAAAGAAGTCATATTTATTTTGAGTCATTTCAGTTCATTAATTTGAGTGGTTGTTGGTGTCTAGTATAGTGCTAAGCAATGGAGATACAAAGAGGAATGAGTGATCAAAACTGTCCTCAAAGAGGTATTAGTTCATGAAAGTAAACATGTGCGTGTCTTCTCTCAAGATGAGCTCATTATAAACCAAACATATTTTTGGTGTGTGTGACTTGTTTGGTTTAGAACATACTGTCAAATATTGTGTGAGAACTTCATTGGGCTTTCAAATATTTTCTCACATCATTAGCTTTTCTCTAAGCATGGTTTCATTTGCATCCTTTGCCAACCCAGTGCAGGGGTCAGTGTGATGGAACTGTGCCAACAGGTGAGGAGCAGCCTTCCCTCAGTCCCTCCTGCCTGCTGCTCCTTGACGTTGAAGGTTCAGCAAGTCCTGTAGATGGAGGCAGACAAGCACATCCTTTCAGGAATCAGCATGCCAGGGGAGTGGAGACCCTTACACAGAGTAACTGCATATTGATACAGATTGAAATTTTGCAACCAAAATAACTCAATTCTTAATACTTATTTAGTTGGCAGTATTGAATGGCCAGATAAAGGCACAATTCCAGCAGGACTGTGTCTCACTGTTGAACCCCTGGGAGTACTTAACTGGAAGTATCCCAAAGCAGCGGAATGACTGCCTAGCAGGTGTTTTTTTGCCTAACCAGATTAGCGATGACAAAAACTAGATCACCAAATATATATCTCTAACCATATGTGATTGGAAAGACTGTCTTCTTTTCCCAAAGAAACAAAATGGAGAAAGCCTCTTGAGTGGTACTTTTTGAAAAAGAAAAGAAAAAGCTAACCCATCCTTTCTTGAAGCCTTAATCAGACCCAAGCCCTGTGCTTGGAGCTTTAAATGCAGGGGTGGCCCTAGCCGGTTTGGCTCAGTGGATAGAGCGTTAGCCTGCAGACTGAAAGGTCCTGGGTTCAATTCCAGTCAAGGGCACATGCCTCCGTTGTGGGCTTGACTCCCAGTAGGGGCGTGCAGGAGGCGTGCAGGAGGCAGCCGATCAATGATTCTCTCTCACCATTGATGTTTCTATCTCTTTCCCTCTCCCTTCCTCTCTGAAATCAATAAAAATGTATATTAAAATAAATAAATAAATTAAATGCAGGAGTGGACAAAGGTTTATAGTTGTTCCAATGAAAAATGATACAGTAATGAATAAATAGTAATACAAGAATAAACTACTTCATGCCCTAACTGGTTTGGTTCAGTGGATAGAGCGTCGGCCTAGGGACCGAAAGGTCCCGGGTTGGATTCCGGTCAAGGGCATGTACCTTGGTTGTGGGAACATCCCCAGTAGGGGGTGTACAGGAGGCAGCTAATGGATGTTTCTCTCTCATAGATGTTTCTAACTCTCTATCCCTCTCCCTTCCTCTGTAAAAAATCAATAAAATATTTTTTAAAAAGAATAAACTATTTCACATATACTCACAACTGTAAACCTTTTTTGCCCACCCCTTTATATATGTTCACTTAATCCTCAGAGCAACCTTATGAGAGAGATACCTTTACTTCATTTTACAGATATATAATTTAAGTCTTGGAGAAGCCTAATAGCTAATCAAAAATCAAAGCATCTGTGATACAGTCAGCAGTCAAATTTTCCTTCCTGAATTTGAAGCCTACATAAAAAGAAGTCTGGCTTTAGAAAATGGTTTTGAATGCAAATAAAAGACAATGGCATGCCACTGGATGACTGTCAGATGGCCTGGGTCAGTGTTCTATGCAAAAAAAGAATGTATAGTCCTAGCAATTGAGAGAAAGGAAAATAAATTATATGTATTTATACAATTTATAAATTTATATTTAAACACAGAAAGGGTCAATCTTCTCCAACAGAGATATAAATTGAAACTATAACAAGATGCCATATTTCACCCATTTGATGAGCATGATGAGTTTGATATGGGGATGCTCATACACTACTTGCAGGAGTGTAAATTGATACACCTCTTGGGAGGGAAATTTGATGAGTTCTATCATTACACTCATGTACTCTGACTTAGCAATTTCTCTGTAGGAATTTCATCAGAAATATGCAATTTGCAAGCAGGCCCAAAGTTGTCTTTGCAAGTTTAGTTATTGTAAGGTAGTTTTAATAATCAGAAAGTGAAAAATAAAGTCAGTAGTGGACCAATTGATGAATCATGGTATATCCATGTAATGGAATATTATTATACAGCTGTCAAAAAGTGTGAGGAACCATTTTATGTGCTAATAAGGAAATATCTCCAAAATACATTAAACTAAAAAAAAAAAAAGCAAGATGCAAACCATTGTGTATAGTATGTTCCTATTTGTATATAAAAAATGAAGGTATGAAAATTGTTTCTAGTGTTGGGTGAACTATTTAGAAGGGATGAAAGACTGGGTAGAGGAATGAGAAAGAGAAGGGAGATGTCATTTTACACATTTTATATTTAAAAATTATATGAATTACCTATTTCAGAAATAAAATTGTTTAAAACCTAATGAATATCTTGTATAAAAGAGAAAAAGAAAACCAAAGAATTTATAACCCTGCATTAGCAAAAATTCCCCAAAGAAAGAATGAACTCTTAATTTATTCAAGTGGGAAAAGTTACAATTAAGGCTATAACTACATGGAAGTAATATTTATAGTGCAGAATTATATTTTGATACTTTGATATTTTGACTTTCTACAAGTATGAGTGATGTTATATGGTAGTGGACTATAATGTGAAACTGGGTGAAGTTAACAAAGCCTCAAAAATATCAACTCAAGGTGAGATCCCTTTCATCTGCTTTGAATAGTACTGTGACCCTGGCAGGTCATTAGCCTCTCAGACTCTAGTTATAAAGTGAGGGAGGTCTCTTCCAACTTTAGCATACCAACCAGAACTCCATAGGGTACAAAATAAAGAAATATGCCTTAGAGATTAGGAAGACTTTTGTTTTACTGGAAAAGTCACACATGAAAATGCGTTGGTTAATTCCTCTATATGTCATTTTCATCATTTGATTGAAAACTTCACCAATGTTTACCAAGAATTCATTAATGCCACTTGCACCAGGCACTATGCTAGTCCCTGGAAACCCAGCAATGAACACAATGCAGCATGGTTTTTGACTCAAAACACTCATGCAGACTTGTGAGGAAGGCAGACCTCCCACAGATCTTTCTTCTTGCTAAACTACGTAGCAAGGTGATAATGCAGGGCCTGTGGAGCACTTAACAGGAGTGGGCCCATTCTAGACACTCTCAGAGGAAGCTGTTTTAATCTTATTTAAATTGTTTCTCGTATTTCTGTACGTGTATCTAGAGAAGAATGCTTTCCTAACCATTCTTGATATGTAAACTTTAGATATTTATATTGACTTCTGGTTATGGTGGATGAGGACTAGCTATTTGACACCTCTTTCCACTTCCCTTTACTTATCCAGCCAAAATAATTATTAGTTTTGGGATTAAATCAAAAGTAATCTTTAGATTTATGTAAAACAGTTTTGGTTTCATTATTGCAGCATGCTTTTAAGGAGGGTGATTTTTATATGCTCTTTGTGACCAGTAGCACAAATGGCAGTGCTGAAAATGCTATTCAAGTACTCTCACAGATAATAGTTTCACGAAATTTCTGCCAAATGTATGTTAGAAATTTTCTGCTTTACTCTTTGTATTAAAATTTATTCAAAACATGGATACTACCTTAGTGGGAGATCGTAATTTTTTATGCCATGCTTGTTATGACAAGTAATTAAATATTTTAAATTTTGCATTTTGACAAGTGTGATATGTAAACTCTCCATCTTTTATTGTCTTGATTGCCGAAGCACCAGGGAACAGCCCTAACGGGAGGGCTGGGCTATGCTATGTCAGTCAAAACTGAGAATTCCATGTAATACTTTTGATTTTTCTATTCTAGGCAGGCAGGTACGGATTTTACTTGGCAGTGATACAAAGAAGTTACCATTATATACTTCTACTGTTAGTATTTTTTATTTGTCCAGTTTAAATTTATTCCTTGTACTTTTCCACAAATTTATTTGTTTTTTAAAATCGCCTACAATACTTTGTATTTTTTTGTCTATTTTTAATAGTAATATATGCTTTTTATAAAACAGGTATGAAATTACAAGATAATTATTTTAAAAGCACAACTCATAATCCTACCCACTCAAAGACACGTAATATTCTTTTAGATCATCCCTATGTATGTATCTACACCTATACATTTTTAAAAAATACATTTTTTATTGATTTCAGAGAAGAAGGGAGAGGAAGAGAGAGAAAAATCAATGATGAGAATCATTGATTGGCTGCCTCCTGCACACCCCCTACTGGGGATGGAGCCTGCAACCTGAGCATGTGCCCTTGACTGGTATTGAACCCAGGACCCTTCAGTTCACAGGACAGTGCTCTGTCCATTGTGCCCAACTGGCTAGGGCCACACCTCTACACATTTTTACAGAGACTTAAAAGTTTCTTCGGTATTTTGAAATTTGAATTTTTTTCACTTAACAATGACGCTGTAATATTTTCTACAATAGTGCATATATTTATAAAAATTATAAAAATAATATTAATTTAATCCTTTAAAAAGTCTTAGATGTATCATCACTTTTCAGAATTTACTTGAAATAGCTAAATGTGCCTCTGTTTACACAGGGTTTTTATTCTAATCGAGAGGGTAGAAAATAAGCAAGGTGTATAAATTAATATACAGTATACCTTGAAGTAATTAAAGCAGAGTGAGGGAATAGAACATGATGAAAATAGTGCGTCTGGATAAGGGTGTAGATAGGCTGGTTGAGGAAGCTCCCTTTACTGAGTAACATCTGGATGATGTTTGGGAGTGGGGCCTGAACAAATGTGAGGAAAGAGCTTTCCAAGCAGAGGGAACAGCCTTTTCCAGAATGGAAGGGAGAGTGGATGTTGATGACATGGGGAAAGTAGCCAGGGGCCAGGCTATGACAAGGACTGGAGATGGTATTTATTATTATTATTACTATTGAATTTAGAGAGGAAGAAAAGGGGAGAGGGTGTGGAGGGAGGGAGGAAAGGAGAGAGAGAGAGAGAGAGAGAGAGAGGGAGAGAGAGAGAGAGAGAGAGAGAGAGAGGGAGAGAGAGAGAAACATCAGTTTGAGAGAGAAACATCGATTGGCTGCCTCCTGCATGCACCTTGACTGGGAATGCAACCTGCAACCTGGGTATACACCCTGACCAGAAATCAAATCTGCAACACTGGCCAGGGCTGGTATTTACTTTTTGAAAGTGTCACTGGGGCTTGGGTGTGTGTTGTCTCACATAGATTGCTGCTTTATTAGTGTCTAGAAGAATTTACACAGGAGAAAGGATTTGAACTGGAGGTTGGAAGTGGGGTCAGCCTTGGCTAGGTTCTGGGAAGGCGCTACAGCGTCCCTCCCTCAGGGCAGAGTGTCGAATGGAATATGAGCAAGTGGCCCGTTTTAGGAGGCAGCCGGAATACTGTTTGAGTTCACATCATAGCAAGAGGTTCAGGGTTTAATTCTTGGGAGGTGGGTCTCAAATATTCAGAACCTAAAAGGTAGGAGGGAGAAGACTTAGGCGAATAGAGCAGTTACTAATGCCCTGGATGGGTAGACAGCTCAGGTACACATCACACTGCAATTCTCACTCTGTAGCCCATGATTGAACTGTGATTGTGGTCTTGTTTTAAGGGCATGAAATGAAGAACAGTAAGTAAATTAGCTTCAAGGAAGACACTTAAATTACAGGAGAGCGGCCAACATGATGAGCAAAGGGCTGTCAGAAGAGTCTAAGATTGCAAAGCAACAGAGCTTCATAATCATGCCTATTACCTTTCCTCCCTTCCCCAGATTTTCCTCCAAAGAGTTCTGAAATTCCAGTGCCAGATGTTTGAGCTAAAATGCATGCTGTTTGATTGCTACTTTTAGTTATCTTTTAATTTGGAGCCCAGAAATAGTGCCATAACCACCTGTTCTATATTCTGTTAATGGTCATTGAAAAGACACAAGTACTACTCTACTGCTGGCTGTCACCATTTAGGAGTGGACAGCTTTCCAGATGGTCATTTGTAAATGATCAGTGTGGAAGTCTCTCTGCCTTAGGGACTGGATGGGGCTCAGGCCAATGCAGAAAAGTCTGTTTGATCCATGATGTACATCAGTATGTCATTGGGCAAGGAGAATGCTAGACTAGCCTGTGAAGCTGTGTTTCTAAGAAGAACATCCCCAGAGTAGTGTAGATGGTCCTCAAAGCATGAGCAGACTCTTCAGGAGGGCGTGTCGATATAGTCCATATCGTGTTTAAAGACCTCATTGAAGTCTGAGAGGGTGGAGTTAATGGAATGAAGGGTAGGCCCAGAGGTGACCTCAGTAACTTTAAAATAAGGGACAGAGTTTCTGCCTCTTTGTTTTACTGCGCTGGTATTAATGCTGATTTTTAGTTGTTTCTTGGTCATAGTCTGTTCCTTTACCACAGGAGCCTCAAGATTAGCATGCCTATTTCTTTTCCACTCACCTTCCTATTGAAGGATCACATGGGATTTTAGATCTGGCTGAGAGCTGGTCTGACCCTTTCAATTTACATGTTGGAAAAATCAGATCCAGAAAGGTGCATGTTTCTCAGGGGCCATCCCTAAAGCAGAGACGTCCTCCTCCCCTACGTGTCTAGTTTGAGTTTTTGCAAAGCATTTTGCCACTAATGACAGTGGGAAAGGGAGTAAGTATAAAACCTCTTCTTGTTCCATATTATTTTTTGCTTAGTCCTTCAGAGTAAAGTCACCAACTGAAGTGTGACTTGAGCACATTTGAAGGGAAAGCCAGACTCTGGGTTTCATCATAAGAGTTGTGTCAGTGAACCCAGAGGTGAGGAGCAACATGCCAGGAAGGGAAGCAGTGGAGAGAGCTGCTGCCTAGTAGACCTGGCCCCCAGAACCAGCAGTTTTATGTCAGTGGGGGAGGAGGACGTGATGGAAAGGTTTGCCCCAGTTCCTTGTCCCTATTTCCAACAATATTGCCAGCTCTTTTATTGCAGACTGCGCTGCACAGTGGAAATGGAAGTCTAGGGTGGGAAGTAATTGCAGGCAGCTGAGTGGGATGGAGAGGAAGAGGGAAGAGAGATGCACAGCAGAGGCGGCTGGGAGTGGTGGCAGTCCCTGGAACAATGGCCTGGGGGACTGTTGAGATGTCAAGGCACTTCCAAATCAGGGACTACCTTCTCTCCGGTGGCCTGGTGTTAGGGATGCTCTGAATTACTTACTGCCAGTGATGTCAGCAGCCCAAGAGATTGCCTCCTTTCCTGAAATGGCAAGGAATCGGAGACTCCCCCGTCTGTGGAGAAGTGGGCAAACCCTGGGAAGGTGGTTACAGAAGCTGTATTCAGTCCTTTAACATTTCCAGATTTTTCTGATGCAGCCACAGTGATACTGTGAGGGAAAGGCAGGGTAAGAGGCGCCCCAGCAGCGGTTCCAGGAGGGGAAAGAGGGAAGAGCTTCCTCTCCCTCGATGCCGCCTCCGTCCTCCCCGAGTGCGGGATAGGCATGGCTCCTGCGTGTCCTGTTTGCCATACAGGAGTTGCCTTCTTACCACGTGAGGCCCTGACTGGGAGAGGCCCGGCAGGCAGCCCTGTGCTGAGGCTGGTCTGCGGTGTGCACTGAGGACGAGGTTTTTCCTTGCTGGCCCCACACCGTGTTGCAATGCTCAGCATACTCATCAGGGTAGTGGCTCTTTTCTAGGTAGGACCAGGAGCTCTGCCCTACTTCGGTGTTGGGAGGCGGGTAACTCTTCAGAGGAATGACTTTTCTAAATCACTGCTATCTACCCTTTAAGTATCCGCACACAACATATGCAGATCCTTCTCTTCCCTGTACAACTCAGCTGTTGGTTTTAGCTGAGCATAGAAATGTGGTCAGAGGGCCATCTGCATCAGAGCAACCCAGGGAAGGGGGAGTCGGTTGTTGAAAATGAGGGTCCCTGAGCCTCATGCCAGGTGTTATCCTTGACAGTTGGTCCCAAAAATCTGTTTTATAAATACAATTGCCCAGGTGGTTGGGGGGGGGGGGGCGGGGGGCAGCCAGAGAGAGGATCTGAAGGAGTGAGGACACGGGCTTTGTCTGGTATGATCACTGCTCCACCCCTGGCACCAAGAGCAGGGCCTGGCACTAAAGAGTATGAAACACATACCTGGTGAGTGAGTGATACATGTGTATGTGCTTGTGCCATTTTCAGCTGCTTCTGTGCAATGGGTGAGGGAATCTTGTTAGAATTTAATAAAAACTAAGAGTATAAAATACCGTAAGTGACAGAATAGGGGCTCTCCTCTGTGTAAATTCTTTGAACTCTAGTATGTAATATGTTCCCTTTCCATGCCTTGAGGTTTACTTTAGGTCTGGCATGAAGTAAGTAAATTCTTAACGGCTGTACTTTGGATTCCTGGTTTTCAGCTCTGTTCTAAATAAGGTTGCTTCAAAACGGAGGAGCTTTTTTTGTGTTACTTTGACCTTGATACTTAGCTGGGTTATTTTAAAAGATTAATTTCCAACGTTCTGTTAGCTAAGTAAAATGGAGCTATTTAAAAATGCAGGGTAGCCTTTTCTGTGCCTACGTATGGTTGTGAGTCCTGCCCCTCACCCCCTGGTACAAGCAAATTGTGTGCTTTCTAAAAATACTGCTATTGAACTATTCCCAGGTCCCAAAGGGGGTTAAATTGTGAGAACAATAGAAATGCCTTGTCATCTTTCACAGTGTTTGAGATTATCGGGATTCGAACATGTTTCTCTTTCCCTTGTATTTTTAAAGGTCTGAGAATACCACTCCAAACCTTTGATTCTCTTCTGTTATTTTTTATTACCAAGCAGATATCTAAGTATCTGTTGTTTAAGTATCTTTATCTACTCTCTTCTGATTTTGTTGGTGTTTTGTTTTTAAATCAACTAAAAATGACCTTATTCCTGTTGACTAAATTTCTTCCCCTGGCTCCACTTTTCTCTTTATTCCTTTAGAGAAAGGTGATACAGAATATGAGTTATAGTACATTTTTTTCAAGGCGTGCGCGTGCGCACGTGTGTGTATACATATGTATATATACACACACACGCGTGTGTGTATACATATATATATGTATACACACACACACACACACATCCATACGCGCACACACTTCATTAAGAAAAAGAGAATATTGTGTATTATTACATTGTTCCCAATGGAACAGTGTTTTCTGATTAAGGTAAGCAGGCACAAGTGAAGAATTTCTTTGATACCAATTATTTTTTTTTTATTAACAAAGGATAATTGTGTGCCTTTATCATACCAGGCACAGGGCTAGGCTCTGAGCTGGAGACATGAAATGTTATAGTTTCTGAATTTAATGGCTTCAAATTCTAGTTAAACAAATGGACAACTAACCATTGTGTTAAAGAGCAGAAATGGCCCAACCAGCATGGCTCAGTGGCTGAGTTTTGACCAAGAACTAGAGGGTTAAGGTTCGATTGCCAGTCAGGGCACATGCTTGGGTTGTGGGCTCAATACCTGGTGGGGCCATGCAGGAGGGAAGTGATCAGTTATTCTCTCTCATTAGTGATATTTCTCTCCCCCCCTCTTCCTTCCTCTCTGAAATCAATAAAATATATGTGGGGGGTGCATTTAAAAGAGCAGAAATGTATGTATGAGGGGTAGTGAGAGTACAAAAAGAGTAAAATAGAACTAAATTGTAAATTGAGTGGGGTTAAGAGTTGGACAGGGTGGGAGCAGGAGAAGAAAGTGGCTTACTGGCTTGTGAACTTGGCATATTCTAAGAATGGGAAGGAGTTCTGTGAGCCACATCATGAATAATACCAGTATGCTAAGGATTTCATTTTATTCATCAACTGGTAGAGACTTGCTGAAGGGTTTTTTGAATGGCATAGTGTCATGATTAGATTAATAGGAAGAATGGATTGAGGCAGGGCAGTCCAGAACATGCCAGAGAGCAAGTTAGAAGGGGCTCTCATAATCTAGGAAAGAAGTGGAGAAGCTCTAATTAAACCAGTGGTTTTTTATTTGTTTTTTTTTTTAATCTCACCCAATGATATTTTTCCCATTGATTTTTAGAGAGAGAGGAAGGGAGGGGAAGAGGCACAGAGAAGAAATATCTATGTGAGAAAGACACATCAATTGGTTGCCTCCTGCATATGTCCCAACTGGGGCTAGGGATCAGTCCTGCAACCGAGGTATTTGTGCTTGACCGGAGTAGAGCCCAAGACCCTTCAGTCCGCTGGCCAACACTCTAACCACTGAGCAACCTGGCTAGGGCTGCACCAGTGATTGAACCAGCAAACTTGTTAGTCAACAGAGCCAAGTATCACCAGTACAACGATTGAAATTTCTTTTGAGAGCCAAATTTTTAAACTTAAACTTCTTCTAATGCCACTTCTTCAAAATAGACTCGCCTAGGCCGTGGTATTTTGTGGAAGAGCCACACTCAAGGGACCAAAGAGCCACATGTGACTCGTGAACCGAAGTTTGCCGAGCACTGGTATAGCTAATCCAGAATTTTAAAATGTGTTGTTTGCTTTAAAACTCAATACATTCTGAAATTCTGGTTTAGCAATAAGATTCATGAAACTTAAATACAATATAAGTTTCAAAAAGTTTTATGGCCAAAACCGGTTTGGCTCAGTGGATAGAGCGTCAGCCTGCAGACTGAAAGGTCCCAGGTTCGATTCCTGTCAAGGGCATGTGCAGTGGGGCTGTGCAGGAGGCGGCTGATCAATGTCTCTCATCAATGTTTCTAACTCTCTATCCTTCTCCCTTCCTCTCTATAAAAAAAATCAATAAAATATATTTTTTAAAAAAGTTTTATGAAGTGTCAGATATTAACTTCTTTGGGTGATTTTGGCTTTAAATTCTTCAGCTGTTGGCTCAGTGCAAAATAACTTATGTGCTGACCTACAACAGTGGTTTTCTGCTATTTGGTGTATGTTCTCAGCATGGAAGTAATTACAGCTACTTGAAAATACTGTGTTCTGCCTTAGTCCGTGGTCCCAAAGCTGCCCTTTCTGCAGAGCATTTGTATTGGAAAGAAATTTTTACCATTTTGTTTACAATCTCACCAAGGCAGTAAGTTTCTAGAAAGCCCTGTAAATATTCTAGATAAGCAGAATTTCAGGAATCTGAAAGCAGGAACTAGAAGACTGAAATTAAATGCTTGTATGTATAGGTTTTAATTTGTTTTTTATAGGTTGATTTTAGGTATGTCATGTAAAATTGACTGTAGTTAGATAATACACTTATATCATCAAGATCAGTATTATTTTTTAAATTATGCCCCAAATCTTTAAAATATGCTCTTTTTTACATGTATTTTTGCCAATATTTTTTATTTCAGCTTTAAGTAGACCAGTATCAATTGACATTTAATTAAAAAAAAAAACTGAATTGTAAACAACCATGGCAAAAGATAAGACTAATAAAATAGAAAAAAAAGAGATAAGAATCCATTTACTGTAAAAATAACTATTTAGACATTCTTATTTTATAGATATGCATATGAATATAGGTCACAATTCTGTATTGTACAATACATATTATTTTATTTTCTACCTTTGTCTCTGTTTTTTTTTCTGTAGGATTTCCTTATGTTAAACACACAGTTCTTATCTTTATCTTGTTTACATGCTTGCTTTTCTTACTAACTTTTAAAAGGGTCAGAGCATAGCTGTATCTTATTAGCCTATCTCTTCCTACAGAGAGTCTGAGACCCAATGGCAGTTTAATCCTTATATTTTCCAGGTGTTCACCATCTTACAAACTTTTCTTTTTTTTTTTTTATCACTACCATTTGTTCTCTGACTCTGCATAATTGAACTGGATTTTATGGATGGAAAAGCTAAGGAGCATAAATTGCTTTCCATCCCATCTGCATTGTGTAGCCTTTATCTGATCTGAGCTGTTGCAGCCTGGCCTCCTCGAGTCCTCCTTTCCATCCCCTCTTCACCAAGCCCCAGGATTCCCTGGTTTTCCACATTCTCTCACTCCCCTGCTTTAGGCTTGTCCTTGCCTGAGTGCTAGTAGGACAAAGGTCACATTTTGTCACACGCCAGGCAGGTTCTTCATAGTCTGGCATCCACTAACCTCTGGTCTCAATCTCATCTCTATCCTGTCATGAGGCACTGTGCTCCCGTTTTATATTAAAAACAAACAAACAAAACATGGTTTTCTGAAAATGCCATATTCTGTGCTATCCCTGCCTTTGTACCTCCTCTGTGGGCACTTCACTGAGTAGACAGTTGTTCTTTGATTCTTCTGTGGTCCATAGCATTTTGTTTATTCAGCAGTTATAACTTGTACCAAACTGTATTATTAGTTTGTGTATCAGACCAAGTTTTACAAAGCCCCTGACCTACTTGTTCTTACAACTTCCAAGCCAAGCACAATTCCCAGCATATCAATTCCCAGATACTCTCGAGAGTGGAGCTACTTAATTTGTCTAGGGTTATGAAAATATGAAAACAAGATAACATATAAACTTAGAGATACAAATTTTTAGACCTAAAATGCATATGTGTCTAATAGCCACAGTAGTTTATTTTGCCATTTGAAAGGGCATCTGTGAAAGTATTCCAAGCAAGACAATTAAAATTGACTACGTATTTGGAAAATCAGATTCTTGGGGAGCCATTTGGGGCACATCTGGGGCTAGATAAACCTGCATCTATTTTGAGTAGTCCACAGCCTCACTAGGTGACCCTACATGTTTATAAAAACTTGAGTAAAATTATTTCAAATAGTGCTTGGCATAGGTATTAAAAAAAAAATCAGGCTATGGAGAACCTTAATATAAATAAAAGCAAAGAGTGCTAGTTCTTTCCAAGATTATGATAGTTGTACATTGGTACTCATTCCTGTGATGCTGATTATCAACATAAGAAAATATAACACACAATGTACTCGCAAAAATTTCTGAAGCCTGGATGAGCATTTTTTTAATTTCAATTACAGTTGACATACAATATTATTATTTTCAGGTGTACAGCACATTGGTTAGACATTTATGTACCTTACACAGTGATCCCCCAATAAGTCTAGTAGCCCTCTGACACCACACAGTTATTGCAATCGTATTGACTATATTCCCTGTGCTGCACTTTACATCCCTGGGACCGTGTTTATGACTGGCAATTGAGACCTCTTTTCCTTCACCTTTTCTGGATGAGCATTTTTGAATTGTTTTTCAAGTGTAGAGATTCAAATCAACATGTTCTTAGTATAACAATTTGTATATGAATCTTTTGAGCATTGCACATGAAGAACCTTTCAGTGTTTGCTTTCAATACACAAACTGTCTGATTTTAGTAATTCTCTTTTTATTTCAAAAGAAATTGTGGTTTTTATTTTTCAGTGTTGAAAATGAGCCCATGAGTACAAGTCAGAAAAAGGAAAATGTACTTTCATCAGAAGCAGTAAAGGTATAGTTTTAAATACATATTTTATATCAAACAAATATTTTTCTTAATTTCTGCTCATTCTTACTTTTTAGATTCTGTTGTCTCATTTTACATTCCCAAAAGAGCACTTTTTGTGGAAATCCAGCCCAGCTTTACCAGACATTTGCATCTGGGGGTGGGGTAAAGGTGGGGGGAGAAGGGCAGTGAGGAGTTGAAAGAGTGAGGGGTTCTTAATCCCATCTAGGCCACTAACCAACTATGTAGCCTTCAGCTGAGGTGGTTAACTTCTTTGTGCCTTAGTTTTCTAATCTGTAAATTGGATCACAGCCTCTTTCTTTAGGGAGATCTTTGATTTATGTTGTGTTTTCTCAAGTGCTGCTGACAACTAAAGATGCTTTCGAGGGTAGAAGTTAACAAAATGTTCTCACGTGTCATTAGTATGTAATGATATATTTGGTCACCTATGAACTGGCTTTCTTTGCTTCTGAAGTGTACTAGACCCTAGATAGTTATGGACAAGTGTGGTTAAAAAAAAAAAACCTTGAAAATCACTAAATCTTGTAACATTTTTTTTCGCCCATAGGGATTTTCTATAAATAAGGTGTCAGTGTTGTTTTGGTGATGTGAGGCCAGGTATGTGGTCACATTTTGATAGCAGTCCAACATTTGTAGAGATTGATCCCAGTTATTTTCTTTATATCTGATTTGTGACAGTCAGGCAAGGAGAAAGTGTGTGCTTCCCGGGGATTTTAGAATAGCTTAGTTTGGTCAATGGAAGGACCAGAAAGTCATCTGAATTCTTCATTACCTATGTGGGCACGTTTAAACATTATGTAAAGTCCAAAGACAATAGATATAGTCAAGATAAAGCTGTTTTCATTCTTTAGTCCTGCCTTCCCCATCATTGTAAGCAATATAAATATTATTTGGAAGAAAAATATCAATATCTAGAGGTTGTTTTTTTTTTTAGAACTTTAATGAAAGAATAAATTAGGATCTCCTTGCTTCCCTTATCTTTCTTTATTTCTTTGTGAGTTTGGCTATAAAATCCTGCCCCCAGATTTTATAACATCTCTCCCCTCTCCTCTTGTCAATTGTTAGCCAACCTGCTGGTTTATCACCGCACAGACTCTATAGCTTTCTTTCTCCCTTCTTCAGAATTCTTACTTCAAATTCAAAATTCTCACTTCCAATGCTATACATGCTCTACTTCAAAATTTTCACTTCCAATACTATACATGCAACTTTGACCTTGAATGGCTTCACAGGAGGTGTTACTTGTGAGATCTCAAACTTTGAAGTTTCTTTGGTTGCCAATTCTTGTCATTCCATCTCTTAATCCCTCCTAGCCTCTGTCCCCACCCTTGACCTTCACCAAACCTTCCTGTTCTTGTTCCCTTCTCCCCTCTTGATGTCTGCTTGTTTCTCTACTCAGCCAGTAACTGAGAGTGTACTCCTTCAGTTCTAATCTCACCGTAAAAAACCTTCAGTCTCCAAACTTGGCCTTCAGATGTTAATTTCTAGTAGTGCTTCTTTCTACCTGCAGAGATTTCATCTAGAAAGCCACATCTTTTGTGGATTCAGTAAGTATATATGGTGGGCGGATATAGTGGCGAGGTCTCGATGATTACAATATTTTCTATCACTTCTTAATATCTTGTTTTGAGTGCCCAGGACAGTTCAATTTGGGATCTGGACCCCAAAGTAAATATGACTCAGAGTGATGACACTGTCTCTTTATGATTTGAGGCCTATAAGGTTACTGATACCTGGGCAGTCCAGCTAGCCTGTAATAGAACAGGCTCCATGGAAATCTCACAGGGGTAGCCTGAGCATTTGACCCATGCATCATCTTCAGACATCATTCTGTTTTTAGTTCTTGAAATATCACTTATATGCTATACAGTTGTGTGCCACTTAATGGCAGATACATTGTGAAAAATGTGTCATTGTATGAACATCACAGAGTGCACTTACACAAACCTGGATGGTAGCCTATTGCACACCTAGGCTAAACGGCATAACCTATTCTCCTAGGCTACAAACCTGAACAGCACGTTACTATACAAAACATAAGATTAAATCAAGGTCTATCCAAGATTATGTAATCAGGGTATGTAAACACCACATGAGGTTGCTGCCAGCATAATATGACATACTCTTGTTTTTTTTTAATATTGATTTTACAGAGTGAGGAAGGGAGAGAGAGAAACAGAAACATTGATTTGTTGTTCTACTTATTTTTGCATTTGTTGGCTGTTTCTTGTATGTGCCCAGACTGGAGATTGAACCCACAACCTGTCATACCAGGATGGTGCTCTAACTAACTTAGCTACCTGGCCAGGACCAGGATATGCTCTTTTACAGCAATTTTTTTTTTAAATAAGAAAGAATGCACTCTAAAACAACAATAAAAAGTATAGTACATACATAAACCAATAGCATAGTCATTTATTGTCATCATGTATTAAGTACTGTACATAATTATATATGCTGTACTTTTATACAACTGACAACACTTACAGCAGCATCACCACAAACATGAGTAATACATTGCCCTACAGTGAGGGCTACAATGCCAGGTGATAGGAATTTTCAGTTCCATTATTATTTTACGGCATCACTGTAGTATATGCGGTCCATTGTTGACTGCAACGGCGTTGTTCAGTGCATGACTATAAACATTTTGCTAGCATTAGAGCTAGTTGTTACACTTGCACCTGCCATTCCACTGTAATATGAGTATTTTTTTTATATTAGGTTTTTATATCTAGCTGGCAAAACTTACAGGTAGTCCGCATTCTACCTTTACTTCTCTGTCAGTTCTACAACCTTGTGTTGCAGCTTTAGACTCTTGCTGCTTTCATGTCTACTGTTATTTAAAAGAGGGACAGGTTTTAAAGCTCTGCTCCCTTCTACCTACATCAGAGGAATAGTCATCCCTTCATCCCTTAAGAGGCTAACCACCCTAAAAACCCCTACCGGTAGTATTGTTCATATAATTCCTGCCTTCTCTTGGGCCTTGCCTTGACTGCATGCATCCTTCCATCTTCACTGGCTTCTTCTATTTCTCTCTAAATATATAAAACACAATTGTTTTGTGGTGGGGTTTTATTATTTGTTTGGTTGTTTTTTTTTTTCATTTTAGGGGTCTGGGTTTCTTTTCAGTCTATTTTTTTCTTCACTCCTAGCGGTTACCCAAACATTTCTTATGAAAATTGGTCTTTTTAAAAATATATATATTTTATTGATTTTTTTACAGAGAGGAAGGGAAAGGGATAGAGAGTTAGAAACATCGATGAGCGAGAGACATCGATCAGCTGCCTCCTGCATGCCCCCTACTGGGGATGTGCCTGCAACCAAGGTACATGTCCCTGACCAGAATCAAACTCGGGACCCCTCAGTCCACAGGCCGACGCTCTATCCACTGAGCCAAACCAGTTTCGGCTGAAAGTTGGTTTTGATCACTATTTAATTCTTTTTTTCTCTCTGACCAACCCCCACTGTTTAAATTCTTAATGCTTTCTCCTTTTTAATCTTTTATGGTGTCATTTTATTTTATTTTGTTGTTGCCAGAATCACAGATGTCTCCCATTTTCTCTTTTTGCTCTACCCCACCCAACCCCTGCCCTGCCCCACCCAATCCCTGCCCTACCCCAGGCTTTCCCCATGCTATTGTCTGCGTTCATGGGTTATGCATATGTGCACATATTTTCTTTGATTAATCTCTTCCTGTGCCCTCTTCTCCCAAATCCCTCCCTCATTGAGATCTGTTGTTCTGTTCCATAAATCCATACCTCTGGACTTATTTTGTTGATTAGTTTATATGATTCTTTAGATTCTACATATACGTGAGATCATATGATATTTGTCTTTCTCTCACTGGCTTATTTCATTTAGCATAATAGTCTTCACATCCATCCTTGCTATATCAGAGTGTAAGAGGTCCTTCTTTTTTATAGACGCAAAATATTCCATTGTATAAATGTACCTCAGCTTTTTTTTCCACTCATCTGCTCATGGGCACTTGGGCTGTTTCCAGATCTTGCTATTATAAATTGCACTGCTATGAACGTAGGGGTGCATATAGTCTTTCTGATTGGTGTTTTGGGTTTCTTATGATATACTAGAGGCCTGGTGCACGAAATTCGTGCATGGGGGCGGGGGTGTCCCTCAGCCCAGCTTGCACCCTCTCCAATATGGGACCCCTCGAGGGATATCCGACTGCCCCTTTAGGCCCGATCCTACCAGTCGGACATCTCTCTCACAAGCCAGGACTGCTGGCTCCCAACTGCTCACCTGCCTGCCTTCCTTCCTGATTGCCCCTAACCACTTCTGCCTTCCAGCCTGATCACCCCCTAACCCCTCCCCTGCCAGCCTGATTGATGCTAACTGCTCCACTGCCAGCCCAGTCACCCCTAACTTCCCCCCCACCCCCTGCCAGCCTCATTGTCCCTAACTGCTCTCCCTTGCTAGTCTGGTCCCCCAACCCAACTGCTCTCCCCTGAAGGCTTGGGTCCCCCCAAGCTGCCCTCCCCTGCAGGCCTGGTCCCTCTTTGGTCCCTGCTGGCCATCTTGTGGTGGCCATCTTGTGTCCACATGGAAGCAGCCATCTTGTGTGTTGGAGTGATGGTCAATTTTCATATTACTCTTTTATTAGATAGGACTCCCAGAAGAGGGATTGCTGAATCAAACAGCAGATCCATTTTCAATTTTTTGAGGAATCTCCATACTCTTTTCCATAGTGACTGTACCAGTTTGCATTCCTACCACCAGATGCGCATGCTGAGAGAGCGGGTGCTGGAGTACCTGGCTGGCTTTCTTTGGTGGGAGGGAGACGGAGACTCTCAACAGCATTGAACCCCTTATCCTACGACACTAAACCCCAGATCCAGCCGAAACTCATATGGGGGGAGTTTGGACTGTGAAAAGGGAGAGGTGCACGGAAATTTAGGGGAGTCGCAAAAGATCAGAAGTCTGGTGACGTGCACGGCACTGCGAGCAGAGGGCCAACTGCTGATTGTGCCACTGGCTTTCACGAGTGGGTGGGAGACAGACCCTCCCAACTGCGTCACTTCTAACTCCACTAAACCCCAGTTTCTGGCGAAACTCTGGGGACCCAGATCCATATGTTCCGGAGCGCAGGGGAGCTGGAGAAGCAGCAGTCTAGAGGCACTGCGAGAGAGCCGCATGCGTGCGCACAGGACCACTCCAGCGATTACCCGGTCACGTGAGACTCAGCGGCCGTGGAGGGAGGGGCCGACTGGAAGGCAAGGCGGTCCCTTAAGCCCTGAGACTCCACCCATCCCAAGCTCAATAGAGAGGCTTTTGCGGTTTTGCAAGTCTGGTATCATAAGGCTGAATCCAACACAGAAGTTCTCCTGGCATAGTGAAAATGTCAAGACAAGGGAAGGGATCACAAATAAAAGAAATGGAGGAAAACAAACAACTGGATATAGAGTTCAAAACCACGCTTATAAGATTTTTCAAGAATATCCTAGAAAAGTTGGATAAAGTTAGCGAGAGCCAAGAGGAGATGAAAAAGAACCAACTAGAGATGGAAAAGGACCAACTATAAAAATATACACTGACTGAAATAAAAACTATTATACAGAGTCCTAACAGCAGACTAGAGGAAGGCAAGAATCAAGTCAAAAATTTGAAATATAAAGAATCAGAAAACACACAACTGGAAAAGCAAGAAGAGAAAAGAATCCCAAAATGTGAAGATAATGTAAGGAGCCTCTGGGACAGCTTCAAGTGTACCAACATCAGAATTGTGGGGGTGCCAGAGGAAGAGAGAGAGCAAGATACTGAAAACCTATTTAAAGAAATAATGACTGAAAACTTCCCACATCAGGTAAAAGAAATAGACTTATAAGTCCTGGAAGCACACAGAACCCCATATAAAAGGAATCCAAAGAGGACTACACCAGGACACATCACCATTAAAATACCTAGAGCAAAAGACAAAGAGAGAATATTAAAAGCAGCAAGAGAAAAACAATTCATTACCTACAAGGGAGCACCCATATGACTGTCAGCTGATTTCTCAAAAGAAACGATGCAGGCCAGATGGAGTGGCAAGAAATATTCAAAGTAATGAATAGCAAGAACGTACAACCAAGAATACTCTATTCAGCAAAGCTATCATTCAGAATTGAAGGGCAGATAAAGAGCTTCACAGAGAAGAAAAAGCTAAAGGAGTTCATCAACTCCAAACCAGTATTATATGAAATGCTGAAAGGTACTCTTTAAGAAGAGGAAGAAGAAAAAGGTAAAAGCCAAAAAATTATGAACAACAAATACATATCTATCAACAAGTGAATCTAAAAATTAAGTTAATTAAAATTCTGATCAACAGAATAAACTGGTGAATATAATAGAATCAGGAGTACAGAAAGGGAGTGGACTGATAATTCTCAGGGGGCAAAGGGTGAGGGGTATACAGGGAGAGACTGTACAAAAATCATACACCTATGGATGAGGTCAACGGGAGGGAGATAAGGGTAGAGGGAAGGGTGGGAGCTGGGTGGAGAGGAGCTATGGAGGGGGGAAAAAGAGAAACAAATGTAATCTGAATAATAAATATTTAATTAAAAATTTAAAATTAAAAAAATGTTTTTTAAGTGTTTTTCCCTAAGGCAGTGGTCAGCAAACTCATTAGTCAACAGAGCCGCAGTTTGCCAACCAATGACCTAGGTGATCTATCAGTGAAAATATAGATGCGTGTCTGAGATTATACTGCCTTTTTTTTAAAATACGTTTTTATTGATTTCAGAGAGAGGAAGGGAGAGGGAGAGAGGCATAGAAACATCAATGATGAGAGAATCGTTGATCAGCTGCCTCCTGCATGCCCCCTCCTGGGGATGGAGCCTGGAACCCAGGCATGTGCCCTGAGCGGGAATTGAACCATGACCTCCTAGTTTGTAGTTCAGTGTTCAACCACTGAGCCACATTGGCTGGGCTTTACTGTCTTCTTAATGCTTTCTGACTCCTGCCTTTCCCTTACTCCCCTCAGGCATGGGAAACTTAATACTTTCTTGGCACTTGTGTTATAGATACTCAAGTGTTGTTAAATGCGATAAAGTCATTCCATGGATCTGGTGGCTTCTTGTTAAACACATTCAATGGCTTTTTCTTTAAAAAAAATTTTTTTGTTTAATTGGTTTCAGAGAGGAAGGAAGAGGGGTAGAGAGATAGAAACATCAATGATGAGAGAAAATGGTTAATTGGCTGCCTCCCCCATGCCTCCTACTTGGGGGACAAGCCCCTAACCCGGGCATATGCCCTGACCTGGAATCAAACTGTGACCTCCTGGTTCATAGGTCGGCACTCAAACACCAAGCCACACCAGCTGGCCGGTCTCTCCATGACTTTTTCTTAAGTTCTTATTTTATTTAATCAGTTAGGACACTTGATTTCCCAAGTCTTCCTTCCTTTCCAGAAATTTTTCTTTTTAGCTTTGCTTCCATGATATTGTACTTTCTGGTTTCAATTTCTGCCTCTGGCCATTTCCTTCTGTTCCTTCACTGATTCTCTTCTGGCTAACTTTCTATTCATATAGATGTTTCTCTAAGATCCTCAGCCTTCCTCAATGTCAGTATTCTAGAGTAATATTTTCAATGTTACTGCTTCATCTTTTGGCTCTTAGATCTCTAACCAACATCCCTCTTGAGTTCTAGAATTGGTTGTCAGCATTTCAGCCATTTCCATACACATGGCTTTTTTTTAAATTTATTTTTATTTTTTTAAAATATATTTTATTCATTTTCCACAAAGAGAAAGGGAAAAGGATAGAGAGCTAGAAACATCGATGAGAGAGAAACATCAATCAGCTGCCTCCTGCACACCCCCTACTGGGGATGTGCCTGCAACCAAGGTACATGCTTTTGACCGAAATCGAACCTGCAACCTTTCAGTCTGCAGGCCAATGCTCTTTCCACTGAGCCAAACTGGTTTTGGCTCAGATGGCTTTTGATGCCTCAAATCCAAAAGTCTCAGTATCTTCATAAGTGTGTCCTCCCCCCCGCCGCTTCTCTCTACACACACACACATATACATATATCCTATATAATAAAGACCTAATATGCTAATAGTCATAATGCCCTCATGCTGTAATGACCATTCAGCAGGAGGCTGTATGCATAGCAGGGCAGAGCTGTCACCTTGCTCTGGAGATAGGGCAGAAGCAGGGAGGCGCCAGGAGGAGGCAGGACCAGCCCGAGGCAACTTGCAGGACCAAAGGAGGGGCTTGAAGTGGCCAGAGAAAGCCACAGGTGTTGGGGCGGGGCCAGGCGTGCTACAGCTCTAAGTGGAGAAGTTAGGTGTCAAGGCGGGGCACAAGAGTGGGTGGGACCACACAATTTCAGGCACCGAGTCTCTCTCTCTCTCTCTCTCTCTCTCTCTCTCTCTCTCTCTCTCTCTCTCTCTCTCTCTCTCTCTCTCT
>JAAGEH010000286.1:24455737-24557199 GCA_011751065.1 Lasiurus cinereus | reverse complement strand
TCTCTCTCTCTCTCTCTCTCTCTCTCTCTCTCTCTCTCTCTCTCTCTGTGTGTGTGTGTGTGTGTATTTGGTTGGGAGGCAGAAGTGGTGGAAGGTATGGAGGATTGTTAAACTGCTTAAGGTGAGGAAGAACCCTGGACTCAAGTACTTCATTTAGAGGGTTTCATTCACACTCTTTACTTTTAACCTCTCCTCTACGCTGCCTTCAGTGGTGTTTAGTGTCCTCAGTAATGAGCTATTTCAGGTTGTTTGTGGGTGGACTGTTTGGTGTATGATCAGAGTCCCTTTTGCAGACACTAAGGTGGAAACTTTCATTGGTCCGTTACTGTGACTCTATCTACCTTTGCCTTCTAAAGCTTTTCTTAAGTTTCTTATCTGCCAATATCTATTCTCTTCCTTTCTTTGTACTATAGCTTAAGAAAGGAGTCCCTTTACTATCATTTTAGAGTTTGCAGTTTACCTATAGTGTTAATCGGAATTTTTATCTCTTTTTATAGTGGAAGAAAGTGAATCTCAGATTGCCACTTGACAAAACTCTTACTGTGGGGGAGGCAAGAGAATTCAGATGCAGTTCTGTACCATCATGTGTCCCATTTTTTAACATAATTTATAAGACATATTCATAAACTAAATTTGTCAAAAGGAAATCCTATTGAAAAATTAAAAGGACTATGGCAATAAGTCATTTTCAGAAATGAGTCATGAGCTAAATAAACTGAATTAAATCTGGACCATAGGTTATAGATTCTCCAAAACAGGCCTAAATAAATTATGATTAGATTTATTCTCAATAGTTTGGCATCTGCTTTATATGAAATTTAACTCTCATCCCACTTTAGAATTGTTGCCCATAATAATCATACAGCTTTGATGAAGGTTCTGGTGCCTTATGAAAAACAGTGGCTAATATGCCTGTGATGTTTCTCTGGATGGATCATCAAAGGGTATCAATCTAGTGCATAATACTATTATTTATGATTCATAACACTTATGTTTATCTTCCCATAGTCACTTACTATTAAGAACTACACACTTTTTTTATTTTTGCCACTGTTTATTGATATATAAAAATATGTCTAGCTGATACGGTTCAGTGGTTAAGCGTCAACTATGAACCAGGAGGTTGCCGTCAAATCCTGGTCAGGACATATGCCTGGGTTGTGGGCATGATCCCCAGTTGCGGGTGTGCAGGAGGCAGCCAGTGGATGATTCTCTCTCATCATAGATGCTGCTCTCTCTCTCCTTCTGCCTTCCTCTCTGAAATAAATAAAAATATATTTAAAAATTAATACAGAATAAAAATAGAAGAATTGTAGTTCAAAATCATCTCACGGAGGAAAAATAGTCACTAATTGTTCTTTAAATTAATGTCTGTATTGAGAATATAGCACTGTTTAGTAAGATGAACAAATTAAGTGTATGCAACTGTTCATATTTTGATTTGTATAACTCTTCTTTCCTTATTGGTCTTTTTCAACTCTTTCTCAGCCAGAGGTGAAATGGTAGTCAAATAAAATGTATTAAAATGTCCTCTTGGTTAGGGGGAAATTTGTTACAGAACTAATTTTAAAAATAATGACCTTAATAAGTGCTTGCTATTATTTTTCTCACTGATACAGATATAATAGCATCAATTTAATACAGAGATTTTCCGTTTCTTTTTTCAAGCACACAAACACTTTAAAAAGTTTTTTTTCAATTATAGCTCTGGCCAGTGTGCTCAGTTCATTGAGCATTGTCCCATGTACCAAGAGGTCACTGGTTCGATTGCCAGTCAGGGCACATGCCTGGGTTAGGGCGTGTGCAGGAGGCAGCCAATCAATGTTTCTCTCTCTCTCTCTCTCTCTCTCTCTCCCTCTCCCCCTCTCCCCCTCTCTCCTTTCCCTCTTTCCTCTCCCCCTCCCTACCTCCCTCTCCTTTTCTCTCTCTCAAAAATTAATAAAAACATTTAAAATTAGTTTTCAACTATAAATTCTTGGAATTCTATGTATAAACAGATTCAAACAGAGCTGCCCTGGTTCTGATAGGAATGAGTTGCCTGGAGCCCCACAGTCAGCCACTGTTCTCTGCCTCTGCCAACCATGGCACCTTTTTGGAACAGTTTTAAAATTGTATGTACACCGATGGGAAGAGCACAGTCTTTGGAATATGACATATCTGAGCCAAAATCCCAGATTTTCAAGTGGTGGCAGCTTTGTAACATTGACAAATATACTCAACCTCTCTGAACTTTGGTTTGCTGATCTGTAGTAGAAGGTGCTCAGTCCTTATTTCCTAGGAATGTTGTTGAATTAATTGAGGTAACATGTATAGCAGTGCACTATGCCTGATAAGTAGGAACTCAGGAACAGCTGCTGCTTGCTATAGAAAGTCTGGCTGAAACTTAGCAATAACTCTTTGCTTGCGAGTGTTACTGATTTTTTCTGGATGAATAATATAGAAATCAGCTATCAGAAACATTGATTCTCTGTAATATTTGAAAAGAAGGCATACAAAAAGGTATACACATTGAACTTCAGCGAGAAGTCCAAAGTCCCCACCCCTGCTGCTTTGTACAGCCTGAGTGCTATCAGGATGCGTGAGGTGGAGACTGACTGTGTCACTGTGCAGTTCAGATGGCGAGAGGGACAGCCAGGGCTTCATCCTGTCAGTATGGCTGGTGCTGGTCTGGGGCCTTGAGATCTCAGAATTTGGGGGTATTGGATATATTGTAGGTTACCTGGTTTTGATTTGCATCAGCACCAGCCTATCATAGGCCTAGAGTGGTCCCACTTTGTGGTATGATGGAATCCCTTATCAAAGTGGAAGCTAGATGAGTCGTGCACATACTCTAGATTTCTGGGAATAAATTTACCTCCATGAGTGCCAGACATTGAGAACATTAAAAGGACTCCAAAAAGCTCACATAGAATTAAAAACATCTCTTATTCTGGCCCAGTGTTTTCGTTGAAGAAATCTTTATACCATAACAGGAAGGAATGGCTTTTCCCTGTTTTGTCATTTTGTTCCTTTCTCTTCTCACCTTCCACACCTGCCCTGGGGTATTTGGTTTCTACCTACTCTTTAGCCTATGACAAAGCTCGTATCTGTCCAACCACTCCTGAGCTTTAGGGAGATAGAACCAATTTGTGGATTGGCCTTTCCTGGACATGTTACTGGGAATGAGTTTGGACATACTGAAACAAACTGAATTCCATGTATTTCATCTTAATTTCCTTTTCTTCCTGAATTCCCTATCCTGCTAAAGTGTGTCACGAGTTATTCAATCTTCACATCTGGGAATGATTCTGCAATTTTTTTTCCCTCCTCTTGTGCCAAGGCCCATCAGCAACCCTTTTTTCCATATCCATTGCTACATGTAGCTCAGACTTGTTTTACTTAGATTAACACTTTTTACCTATTATTTCCCCCTGACACATATGATAGATGACTGTCCTGGGTCACTTAGGGCTAAGGGTGCTTATTTAGCACACTATATATAACTGTGTCATCTTATCAGAAATTACATGGAAATGAAAATTTGAAAGTAACACCACAGATATATAACCTTGATGCCATTCTACAGAATTTAAAAAAGTGAGATTTTTACCTCTTTAACTAATTTTGTAACAGATTACTGTGGCATCTCAGCACTGATCACAACACTGGTGTCATGACATATAAGTTGCAGGAAACTTATTCATTATGTTAAATGATAACCAGCTTAAGGCAAAATAGGTAATGGCCAGCCTGTTTACCTCTTCTAATTTTTTAGTGAAAAAAAAATTATGTGATAAAAAGACAATGTTCTCTTTCAAGCAACATTACTTAATGGGAGGAGGGGATAAATAGCTCAATATTAGTGATAAAATTCATTTACTGAAATGTTTTGTTGAGGCAAATATGTCAGTAGTCTATATGGAGTTAATCAGACAACCAACCACAAACCAAATTCATTATGATAAAGATAAATAAAGAGTGATTTTTATTCAAAACTTTAGCCCTACATAAATTATAGGTAACTTAAGATATCAATAATAATAAACTGGCAATAAAAACTTTTTTCAAAATTGAGGAAATTTCAACTCTTGATGGTGGAATTTCAGTTATTAACATATTTGCCCATGTGTTTCAGCCAGATGTTTTAGAAAACTAGAATTCTCTAGTAAGCAGCTGGTTTTTATATACGAATATCAGATTTTAGTAACTGTTAACAATTGTAGGTAATATTACTATTCATGATGAAAGCATATGAAATTATTGCCTTCACTTTGTGGTGGTGGCAGGGAAAATAAAAGATCTTCGGGATGTCCAATGGAAGGTCATATATAGGCATTTTCCATTCTGAAAACTTGAGTTGTAGTAGGGATTTCCCAGTCAACAAGGCTGAGAGATAAGTGGTGTCAACAGTAGGAATAGCAAGTGCAAAAACAAGGAGGGGGGCGGTGTAGAGAATGAATAAGAGTACATATGATGGCATTAGACATTGCAGGCATAGTGAGTTACAGGAGATGAAATCGGAGAACACAGGAGTTAGATCCACCAAAATCTTGAATGCTATGCTAGGGAGTTTGGATTTTATCCTGATGTCTCTTGGAGGCCTTTAAGGATGCTCAAATATGAATTCTAAACTGTGGGAATGGAAACAAGGAAACAAGTCACTGTTGGTAGTCTTCTGGGTGACAGGACATAGTGTCCTGATGGTCTGTCTGACTTATTTAACAAATGGGAATGTTGCAGTTTACAGAAAATGGAGGAATGGAGACATATCATGGTCAGGGTCCATTTGGGATGGACTGAGTTTGAGGTTCCAGTGAAGCATACAAGTGGGTATGGAAGGCTGGTTGATAGCTAGACACAGTCTGAACTGAGAATACAGGTCTAGAAATCATCTGATTAATCAAATCTGGCAAATGAGATTTCATGAGAAGATCATGAAGGTAAATCAGGACCGGGCTGGAGATCAGAGAATCACGATCTATAAAGGATGGCTAGAAGAATGTGAACTTGAAGGAGATAGAGTAGAACCAGAAGCCAAAGGAAAGCTAGTTTTCAGGAAGAGAATCAGTCTTACATTCTGTAATGCATCATATAAAACCAGGACAGAAAAATAACGTCATTGAGTTATCAAGTGGGGCATTGTCTTAGAGAGATCCTGGTCGTGGCACGTGAGGAGGAAGCCAGAACTCTGGGACTTGAAGAGTGACTGAGAGGAAAGGTAAAGAAGATGGCGAGGGCTGCTAATTCCTGATTACATATAGGTTGGTAGTAAAGAGAGGGAAGGCTGCATGGTGGATTTACAGAGGGACAGATGCTGAGCTGAGGTTCCTGAGGAGACAAGAAGGATTATGAAGTGGTGCCGTGGTGAGGAATCCTTCCCCCTTCATTGTGAGGGTGAGTGAAGGATTTACAGGTGCTGCAGCTATGGTGCAGGTAGTGGGGAGATAGAGTCAGAGCTAGAGGGAGTGTCTCCATGAAACAGAAGGTAGGACCCTCAGCTGAACAAGTGAGTGGGACAGTGGAGGAGGTAACCTAAGGGATGTGGGAAAGGTTAAAAATAGCTGCTGTGGAGAATGGGGGAAGATTGCAGACTGGTTTCCAGCAGGAGCTGTAAATTGTGAATTGCTGGCAGTCTAAATCTGCATAGTTGTGCATATTCCTGTGGGTTTCTAAAGACTCATTCACTCATATGGAAAAGATCAAACTGGAATTTTTCTGGGTGGGGATGACCAAGGGACAAATAAAAGAGGCTTTGAGGTTATTGGCCTCAAATTAGATGTTTGGATAGAGAAGGTAAGAACATTTGTAGGAACTGAAAGGGACAGACGCTGTGAAGAGGCAGGAGAATTGTTGGGTATACCTGGACCGTCAGTAGGAAACCTGGGAAGATGAGAGGCTGTGGACATAGGAATGCCTGCACATGAGAGTCAGAGGTGGGGGTGGTTATGGGCACAGACAGCCCAGGGTTGGCCAAAAGTGCAAGCAGAGGAACAGTGGAAGTGGAGGCCATTAGAGTTGAGGGCGCTAAGGAACTGGGGTTAGGGTGTTCTCAAGGGTCACCCTTACTGTGTACATGAAGGTAGAGCTTTAGGGATGACCAAGCCAGGTACTTGAAACAGTAAAGGAAGAGTCACCTGGCCCTTCCCTGTTTCCCACACAACATACTCTTCCTTTGATGACACTCATAGTCCCTTGACCTCTTGTCCTTGTTCCCTGTGCCAGTCACCATGTTGGGAAAGCACCTACCACCTGCTAGAGGCTAATCAAAGAGGTGACAAACAGATGCCAGTTGGACCCACAAATCGGTTCTTACGTCACTAGAATGTAGGCTCTGTGAAAGCAGGACTTTGGTGTCTTTTCTTGCTGCTGCATCTAAGCACCTCGAATAGTGTCTTGCTGTTCATTGTTAAATGAGTGAATACTTCAGAGTTTACATTGACCCTAACTGCTGCTTGGCATACCTGCTTGCTGCCTGTTGTTGCATTTCCCAGAAACACTCTTCCAAGTCTTCCCTAGGCCCCAGCTCCTCCTCTGTGTCCCTCCTCTAGCTCGTCATCTCTCCTCTCACCTTACTGAGGCCAGGGCCACTGTCAGACCTTTCTCGTCATCTTTGTCTTATCTGCTTACAAATTGCTGACTTTAGCCACTTCCTTACCCCTTTACTTAGAAGAGGAAATGACCCTATTCTTCTGCAAGGCTAATGCTTTCCCTCTGTTACCTTAAGTATTAGATGCACAATGAAATCTTCAGGTGACATGTCACAGAACTATACACTTGAAACCTATAATTTTATTAACCAATGACACCCCAATAAATTTAAAATATATATAATACTGAAAAAAAGTGGTCTATCTCATTACCTCTGCTTTTCTTTCTGGAACCTGTCATCCTCCCTTCTTACACAATAGTCATTCCCTCCAACAGCTATAGAACTGATCCACAAACCAGGAACAAAAAGCCAATTTTTTTTTTTGTCTTGAATTTTAAACTGTCATCTCATGTCTTTCATTTTTTCTAGTTAAAAAAAAAAAAATCAAACGTATTCCCTTCCGCTTGTGGGCTGTTCCTATTTCCTTGCTACTTACTCACTGCGTACCACCCTGAGTTTGGGGCTGTGCTCACAAATTCCAGAGCTATTAAGACTCTTTCTCCTGCATTCCAGGGGCTTCTCTATACTCTTCTTTCCTTCATTTATTAATCCAGCAAATATTTGAGCATTTTTTTGGCTGTTATTGTCAGGTATGTTTTAAGGTATTAGAAATATTGCATGACTGAAACAGACAAAATTCCTTGCCCTTGTGGCTTCTACATTCTACAGTAGTGGTTATCAACTTTTCTAATGCCATGACCCTTTAATACAGTTCCTCATGTTGTAGTGACCCCCAACTATAAAATTACTTTCTTCTTTTTCTTTTCCTGTTGGTTTTGATACTCATTTCTTTTTATTATTGTTTTTCTATTTTTTCTTTTTTTAAATTAAATCTTTATTATTCAGATTATTACATTTGTTTCTCTTTTTTCCCCTCCATAGCTCCCCTCCACTCGGCTCCCACCCCACCCTCTACCCTTACCTCCTTCCCGTTGACCTCATCCATAGGTATATGATTTTTGTCCAGTCTATCCCTGCACCCCTCTCAACCCTTACTCCCTGAGAATTATCAGTCCACTCCCTTTCTGTGCTCCTGATTTTATTATATTCACCAGTTTATTCTGTTGATCAGATTTTTAATTCACTTAATTTTTAGATTCACTTGTTGATAGATATGTATTTGTTGTTCATAATTGTTTATCTTTTACCTTTTTCTTCTTCCTCTTCTAAAAGAGTACCTTTCAGCATTTCATATAATACTGATTTGGAGTTGATGAACTCCTTTAGCTTTTTCTTATCTGTGAAGCTCTTTATCTGCCTTTCAATTCTGAATGATAGCTTTGCTGGATAGAGTATTCTTGGTTGTAGGTTCTTGCTATTCATCACGTTGAATATTTCTTGCCACTCCATCTGGCCTGCATCTTTTCTGTTGAGAAATCATCTGACAGTTGTATGGGTGCTCCCTTGAAGGTAATGAACTGTTTTTCTCTTGCTGCTTTTAATATCCTCTCTTTGTCTTTTGCTCTTGGTATTTTAATTATGATGTGTCTTGGTGTGGTCCTCTTTAGATTCCTTTTATAAGGTGTTCTGTGTGCTTCCTGGGCTTGTAAGTCTATTTCTTTTACCAGATGTGGGAAGCTTTTAGTCATTATTTCTTCAAATACGTTTTCAGTATCTTGCTCTCTCTCTTCTTCTGGCACCCCCACAATTCTGATGTTGGTACACTTGAAGCTGTCCCAGAGGCTCCTTACATTATCTTCACATTTTGGGATTCTTTTCTCTTCTTGCTTTTCCAGTTGTGTGTTTTCTAATTCTTTATATTTCAAATTTTTGACTTGATTCTTGCATTCCTCTAGTCTGCTGTTAGGTCTCTGTATAATATTTTTTATTTCAGTTAGTGTATGTTTAATTTCTGGTTGGTCCTTTTCCATTTCTAGTTGGTTCTTTTTCATCTCCTCTTGAGTCTCGCTAAATTTATCCATCTTTTCTAGGATATCCTTGAAAAACCTTGTAAACATAGTTTTGAACTCTATATCCAGTTGTTTGTTTTCCTCATTTCTTTTGTTTGTGATCTCTTTTTTTGGCTCTGCATTTTTACTATGCCAGGAGAACTTTTGTGTTGTATTCAGCCTTAGGATACAAGACTTGCAAAACTGCAAAAGCCTCTCTGTTGAGCTTGGGATGGATGGAGTCTCAGGGCTTAAGGGACTGCCTTGCCTTCCAGTTGGGCCCACCCTCCGCAGCCCCTGGGCCTCACGTGCTTGGGTAATTGCTGGAGCAGTCCCTGAGCGCACGCACTCACGCAGTGCCTCTAGACCGCTGCCTTTCCGGCTCCCCTGTGTTCTGGGACCATATGAGTCTGGGTCCCCAGGGTTTCGCCCGAAATTGGGGTTTAGTGGAGTTAGAAGTGGCGCAGTTGAGAGGCTCTGTCTCCTGCCCACTCTTGAAAGCCAGCAGCACAATCAGCAGTCGGTCTTCTGCGGGCAGTGCCATGCGCGCCACCAGGTTTCTGCCCTTTCACGACTCCCCTAAATTTCCATGCACTTCTCCCTTTTCACAGTCCAGACTCCCCCCGGTATGAGTTTTGGCTGGACCTGGGGTTTAGTGCCATAGGATAAGGGGTTCAATGTAGTTGGGAGTCTCCATCCCGCTCCCACCAGAGAAAGCCAGCCAGGTACTCCAGCACCCACTCTCTCCACGCACACGTCTCCATACCTCAGCTTTTTTCAGCTCCTCTAGGTCTCCGTGAGGCCCTCTCTTCTAGTTGTAGAATATCCACTCAGCCAGCTTTCCTGTGGTTCTGGATGCTGTCCATCCTGTCTTTTAGTTGTAATTTTGAAATTGTTGTGTGAGGGAGCAGTGTAGGTGTTTACCTATGCCGCCATCTTGGATTCTCTCCTAAAATTATTTTTGTTGGTACTTCATAATTTTTGCTACTCTTATGAATCATAATGTAAATATCTGTGTTTTCTGATGGTCTTAAGCAACCCAGCTAGCAGTTCTCAATCTGTAAAAACAAATATTTACATTATGAATCATAATAGTAGCAAAATTACAATTATGAAGTAGCAACAAAAATAACTTTATGGTTGGGGGTCACCACAACATGAGGAACTGTATTAAAGAGTCATGGATTAGAAAAGTTGAGAACCAATGCTCTAGAGGAAGACAGGTATTAAGTAATATGTGTGTGTATTTGATAATGGCAAGAACAAATAAGAAAAATAAAGCAGAGAGTAGAGATGGGCAATTTCAGAGTAGAGGGTTTATTATTTTAAATAGGGTGATGGAGAAACTTCCAATTAGATAAGTAAATGTTTGAAGGAGGTGAGGAGGAATGAGTAACATTGGTATCTGGGGGAAGAACATTCTAAACAGAGAGAAGAATATACCTGACATTTTTAAAGACTAGTGACCAGGAGAATGAGGACTTCCTTAACCTCATGGTGGCACTTGGCATGTGCTCCTCTTCCTCTTTGGAAATAATCTTTGTCCTTATGCTGTTGGAGACCAGTATTCTGGATGGGATGACCTGGCCCACTTTTGGCCTCCTCCGTCTCTCTCACTGATTTCTTCTCTTCTTTGTGCCTGCCTTTAATCTTGTTTCTCTAAAGTTCTTTGGTTGGTCCTCCTTTACCCCAGTGTATTGCCAATTGCATTCTTAAACTGTGGTCTGACTGCTTACCAGATATCCCAACTTGCACATCACCAGGAGACCAAAAATTCAACATTCCACACCTAAATAGTTTGTAAACACCCCTCCCCCCCACACACACACACAAAAGCACCTCCCCTCATATTCCTCTTACTCATTTTTGGTTTAACTACTCAAATTTAGTTGCCCAGTTTAGAAAACTTAATCATCTGAGACTGTTATTCCTCATCCTTCACTTTTAGTTGGCCATCTTATCAGCTTCAATCTCTATCCTCTGTGCCCCAATCTTCTGCAGCCACATCTAGCCATAATAAACATACCTCACTCTTCTGTACCTTTGTACCGTACATGCTATACTTTGTGTCTAGAATGCTCTTTTCACCCTTCAGGAGCAAGCTCAGGTGTTACACCTTTATGCAGTGCATTCTCCCCATCCTCAGTTCAGCTGTTTTTGTCTGCCATTCTGTACATACCTCTTGTGAACCCCACACAGTGATGTAATGATGTGTATCTTACTAGACCATAAACTCGTGAAGCCGCAGCTGTCTTATTAATCAGTGTACCTAATGTTTTCCTGTATTTCCTTGCATTGGGCACAAAGCAAAGATAACAGATGAATTTGGACCTAGTGGCATTACATTATAATATATGGAAAAGGAAGGATAAATTTTTAAATTCCTAAGATACATATGCCTTCATCAGTAGCATTTATATTTTATTTGCAGAATACTGACATCTTTGAGAACTATTGGAATCAATGTTTCACTAGTGTTTGCTTGAATCCCGAGTGCTTTTATTCCACTCATTCTTTGGAACAGTGGCAGACAGCCCTGTTGGCAGGCGACACTGGCCCTGGCTTGTGGCAGGCTGAACTTCATTGTTGTCTAAGAGGAGGGCAGCAAGCAGCTGTTTCAAATCAAACTTAATATTCTTAATTACATAAATAATGTATTGTGTTTACTTGGAACAGCAGTACTCTTTTCTGCTAGTTTTTGTTTCTAAATTTAGATACTTCTTTCTTGTTGAGGGGATTTTAGTTATTGATAAAAATTTCCCATAAGATCATTGAAGACTAAGACATTTTAGGAAACTGGAAGTTCTCTGTAGTAAACTTATAAGAATTCTGGAAAAGCAAAGAAGCTAAAAGTTTAGGGGAAAGAGAAACCAGTAATTTCTCTATCACAGTTTAGAAACTAGTCTATTATACTTTGAAAGGAATTGTCAAGTGAAAATAATTTAGGCAGTGAAATAAATACTCTTTTTGATGGTAATTATTTGTCTTGAGATTTTATTGATAGTTAAAAAATGTAATCTTGTTTTCTTAATTCTCCCTTTTTAAAACCATTGCCCCAATTTTAAAAGACTTTGTGAATCTAAAGCTATTTAAGAACATAAGGTTGGGCAAAAGTAGGTTTACAGTTTTGAGTACAGTTTATTCTTGTACTATTATTTATTATTATTTCCCATATGAACAATTGTAAGCCTGTCTTTGCCCTTCCCTGTGTTTCTGACGTAATGAGTGGCTACCCAGAATGAGCAGTCATTCACACTAGTTATAACAAAAAGTCATGGTTCTATTGGTGTTATAGTGTTAGTTCATTTGGCTCAGGGAGAAATATTATGGTGGAATTAAAGGGAATAAAGGACAAAAATGTGTATCTTACATACACATGAGCATTTTCCAGTATCACCTAGCATATCTTGCCCTGCCACACAGCAAGGCAGTTTATGTGAAGGGAGGGCACAGCTAGTTTATAGTGGGGGCTCCCATAATGCCAGGTTGGCTGGATGAGATAGAGAGCAGGAACTGGGATCAAGTTCCAGTTGAAACCAGTAAAAGGTAAGACTTTTAGTTACCTCAGAAGGCTGGTGATATTCTAAATGTAGAGACTCACACATTATGTTAAGGTCCTTACACAGAGAAAAATGCTATGTATTTACTAAAAAAAATCCTGACACCCAGGGCAAAAACAAACTTAAAATATTGTTTACTCAAAATTAGTTTCCTGGGCTAATGGACTCTATACATTTCTCAGCCTCTCATAGGCTAAGTTTTATTAGTGGTTAGTGGAACACTCCTTTAAATTATTTTCGAATTTGGATTAAAACAGGGAACAAGATGAACAAATAACATTATAATTATGATGCTGTTGCCTTCTTGAAGATTAACTCCTTATAATACTTTGTCATGTGAACCTGCAGTGCCCCAAGGTGGTTTTTGCCTTGATGTCCTGATCTTTTTTTTTTTTTTTTGAGTCATATTTGAGCATTCCTTTTACAAGCACCAGTGAGCATAACATCTGACAGATACTGTTGGGTGCACATTCCTTTTACAAGTAGGTGAGTGAGCATGTTTGGAAGCAGGGTGGCTGGGTCTACTGGCCTAAAGCTAATGCAGCTTTGGAGAAGAGTGTGTGATGCCACACGAGCCTGCTCTTTGATATAGCAGTTCAATCTTTCCTGGCACAGAGTATGCATGAATGAGTTTGTTTTGCTAGTACCCAGTTATGGGCAGGTAAAATGCACTTTTGGAAGTATTTAATTCTGCAAGAATCCCTGCGTTGTCCATGGTTTGCATTAATGTGCTTATCAGAACTTTGTGTTGTACCAAGAAGAGCTTTCCTCTGAATTGATGTGCCATGTTGCTCTCTTTCCTCATCTTCTTAAAGAACACCTTTACATAACATGGGAAGCTTCCTTGGGTTAACACAGTGCTGAAGTGATGAGGTCTATTTGGGTGTTATTTGTCTAATATACCGAGTATTTGAAAATAGTGTCTGTTAGCATTGTAATAATAAAGGCTGTATTTAAATACACATAAAGTTTGCCAAAATCTGTTTCTTTCCTTATCTCCCCATACTTAAGCCCTCACTCTTCTCTGACCTCCAGTCATATTAAACACAAAGAAGGGGAGAAAGAGGAGAGGGAAGAAGATGCACAAGCATCTCACAGTCACTTTGTAGGTCTTCTACAGGGGTCACCTCCTCCGGGAAGCATCCATGAGTTACCTCCTCTGCTCTCACTGCCACCAGAGCTGGGCTGGGTTTCCCAGCTATGCTGTACCTCTCTCTTCATGACATGGGCTATGCAGCTTTGTTAGAGTTGTGCTGACTGTGAACTTCAGCAGATTGTAAACGTCCCAAGGGAACAGAAACCACCAGTCTTATTCATAAACATGTCCCTGGTCCAACACAGAATGTATCATGTAATAGGTTATCAGTCACCTGGGTTATTTTTTAGTGACAATGCTTGTTACTCTGTTTTGTTTTCAAAGATTCCCCAAAGTGAGCACAGAAGGACTCATGCTGAGAAGCTAATCTCTCTTCCAGTGCCAGGAGATTCGAAAAAGCCCAGCGACCTTCCCAGTCCCACTTCAGATGGCAAAACAGGAGAAAGCGATCGACAGCCAAAAGAAAGCTTTTTTCAATTTCTTGGTAACTTATTCAGTATCTCTGGGAAAGCATCTCTTGCTGAGGCCAAGCAGCCCTCTCTGAAAGATGACCATGACAAAACCGAGAAAGACTTACCAAGTCCCAGGGAGCATCACGAGGAAGGGATCGGGGCAGAGAGGGAGATGTCCAGGGGCTCCCCGGGAACCCAGGCCCTGCTGGCAGGAGAGCAGGAGTCCAGCTCGGCTGCCCTCTCAGATGCCTTTTCTTTGGATACAACACAAGACAGTGAGCAGGAAACCAGTGACTTCATAAAGTAAGTTAACTTTTACTTGAGCCAAAATCTGTGCTCTTGGACCTAGCTTTTGATCCTTAGTTCTACTATCAATTAAAGGGATCGGAAAAAGTATCCTGTAATGTTCCTGGTAGTAGGTAAAATAATTCTATGATTCTGTGTACTATACATGTAATCTAGGGCCTTTTGAGCTATTTTAAGGGCTGATACTAATACCTTTTAGGTAGGTGCTAACTTTGTCAGTGAATAAGATTTACTTCTAATTTAAGACTTCCTTGAATAGGAGTGTTTTTTGTTGTTTGAATTTTTCCTGTATTAGAACACGCAGTGTGTTCAGTGTCTTCTTTGGGGAACAAATATGGTCCTAAGGTTTGTATTCATATTCTGTCAGTATCTTTTCTTTGTGGAATATAATTTCAGAGGTTCAGAGAAGAAATTGAATGGGCTCTATCCCTAAAACTGGCCTTATGAACCTTTTCCACAACTCCAAGAAACTGAAATCTTGCACAGATTCAAGGAGCATTTCGCCACCCCTATGTTCTTTGCTTGATTAACAGTCACTAATTTGTTTTTCCCTGTACTCAGATGAGCTAGAAGGAATATTTTTTAAAATATATTTTATTGATATTTTACAGAGATGAATGGAAAGGAATAGAGAGATAGAAACATCAATGAGAGAAATATTGATCAGCTGCCTCTTGTACAATCCCTATTGGGGATATGCCTGCAACCAAGGTACATGCCCTTGACTGAAATTGAACCTGGGACCCTTGAATTCCCAGGCCGACACTCTGTCCACTGAACCAAACTGGTTAGGGCTATTTATTTTTTAATTACAGTTTATATCCAGTATTATATTAGTCTCAGGTGTACAACATGGTGGTTAGACATCGATGTCTTTCTCTCCCTCTCCCTTCCTATCTCTAAAAAAAATTTTTTTTAATTCCATTGTATATATGTACCACTTCTTTATCCAGTTGTCTATCAGTGGACACTTAGCTTGCTTCCATATCTTGGCTATTGTAAATAATGATAACATGAACATAGGGATGAATATCTTTTCAGATTAGTGTTTTGGATTTCTTTGAATACTCAGAAGTGGGATAGCTAGGTCTTATGGTAGTTCTAGTTTTAATTTTTTTAGGAGCTTCCATATTGGTTTTTATAGTAGCTGCTTTCATTTGCAATAGAAGGAATATTTTCTACCCCAAAAAATGTTTATAACAATGTTGAGTCCATTAGACATTTTATGTAACAAAAATATTCATTCAAAACTAATAAGGAGATCTAGCCAGTTTGACTCAGTGGATAGAGTATTGGTCTGCAGATGAAAAGGTCCCAGGTTTGATTCTGGTCAAGAGCACATGCCCAGTTGCAGGCTCAATCCCCAGTAGGGGTGTGCAGGAGGCAGCTGATCAGTGATTCTCTCTCATCATTGATGTTTCTATCCCTTTTTCTCTCTCCCATCCCTTCTGAAATCAATAAAATTATACATACACACATACATATATACATACACACACACACACACACACACACACACACACATCAGCGGTTCTCAACATGTGGGTCACGACCCCTTTGGGGGTTGAACAACACTTTCACAGGGGTCGCCTAAGACCATTGGAAAACACAGATACGATTCATAACAGTTGCAAAATTACAGTTATGAAGTAGCAACAAAAATAATTTTATGGTTGGGGGTTACTACAACATGAGGAACTGTATTAAAGGGTCGTGGCATTTTTATTTATTTATTTTTTTTAACTAATAAGGAGACCTGGCCAGTTTGGCTTAGTGAATAGAGCATCAGCCTGTGGACTGAAGGGACTCCAGTTCAATTTTAGTCAAGGTCACATTCCTCAGTTGTAGACTCCATCACTGTCCCCAGGCAGAGCATGTGTGGGAGGCAGCCAATCAATGTGTCTCTGACATCAGTGTTTTTCTCTCTCTCTCTCTCTCTCTCCCCCTCCTTTCACTCTCTCTAAAAATCAATAGGAAAATGTCCTCGGGTGAGGATTAATAACCAAAACAAACAAACAAAAACTAATAAGGATCTGTTTTATTTTTTTAATATATTTTTATTGATTTCCGAGAGGAAGGTAGAGGGAGAGATAGATCTGTTTTATTGATTTTAACTTCTACCTGAGAATTATTTTTATTATTTTATGAGCTCATCAGTAATACTATAGACAGATATAGGTGATAACTTAGGACTGTTTAGTTCTTTGTGGTCTCATTTTTATGTTAAAATTAATAAAAATGGAGTAACATGCTAAAAATGTACAAAACTAAAAGTAGCTAAATATGAATTATTATTTTATCTTGGGGAGAAACAATTTTCTAAGCATAATAGCAATGGAAAGTATCAGGAAATGGAAAGTCAGTAAAGTGGATTACTTCCAATTTTCAAACTCACTTAAGTCAAGCAATATCATAACCGATGATACATTAAATTGGCACACAAAAAATTATATATGAAAAATGTCAGACCATGCTTTAACTGATAAGCATTTCAGACACTAACTTATCAATAGAATAAATGGGCAAACAATATAAACAAACCATTCAAATAAAAGAAATACAAACTCAAATAAGTAGAGAAAAGTTATCCTCACTAGCAATCTAAGAAATGCAAACTAAAATAACTTTTCTCCTACTAAGTTGATAGCAGTGATAATAAATGGTGATACTCTGTGTGTCATGTTGATAAAGTCTAATACAGATGTGCACTGTTAGGAGTGGAGGACAAGTTTTAGGGAAGTGTGTATCAAGAACCTTAAAAAGCTTGTCGATTATCTCCAGTAATAGGTGTTTATTGAAACATTACTTGTAAGAATGCATAATTAGAAACAAATGTCCAACAACAAAAAAAGTTGAATTGTTCATAAAGAATTGTCTGAAGCAGTGCTATTAAAGATGTGGCCCTAGGTCAGCAGCAGCAGCAGCAGCACCTGGGAAGCATTAGAAATGCAGATTGTCTGATCCAGACTCACTGACTCAGCATATCTGGGAGTGAGACACAGCAATGGGCTAACACCTCCCCAGGTTATTTTGGTTCCAAAGTAATTTAAAATGGTGGGGAATTTGAGCGTGTTCTATGGGAATTGGGTAGAATGGAAACTTAGTGCTTTTTCTTCTTTGGTTTTGATTAATAGGTCATTAAGCAAACCAACAAAAAAATTAACTTCCATGGCTGAAAGTCTTTTTAAAAGAACAGTTTATTAGACCATTGCTAGCAAAAAAAAAAAAAAAAGAATACCTATCTTGGGGCATGGAGCCTAAAGCACCAACAGCATGGCTAGGTAGGAAAGACATGTCCCTCATCTCTGAGTTTGTAAGCACTTTTATATACCAAGTATAGGGAAGGGGGAAGAAAGATGTACGCCATCTGAAAGAATGTACATTAGCTGTAGGAAAGGAGTGGGAGGAGGTGCAGCGGGCAGCTCTGGGGTGGGGCAGCCCACTCCTGTGGCTTGGTGGTGGGCATAAGTCTGGAAAGCCCTCATTTAGGCAGGAAGTGGAGGCTCCTGGGGATCAGTGGTGTCTGACTGAAATTATCTGTGGAAATAACCACTTGGAATTTAATCCAAAGTTCCAACAGATGTACAGAAATAGCAGTCTTTTGTCAGAACTGGTCCACAGCTATTAACAGGTTAACTTCTCTCTTTCTCTCACTCTCTGCATGCTGTAATTATAATTTGGAACATTTCAGAATTTTCTCCTTGACAATCAGGTTTATTTCTTTGGTACAGAACAGTAGAAAATGCAAGAGGATACTGTGCCTCTTAATTCCTGTTGTTAAAGCCTTTCTTGTTAACAGATTACTTGTTTAAGGCTATTGACCAGAACCACCTTAGCAAAGAAAGGCAAATCTTTTTGTTGTTGTTTTGTTTTGTTTATTGATTTATTTTTATCTTTAATTTTTAGAAAGAGAGAGGAAGGGAAATCAATAGAGAGATAGAAACATCAATTGTCTGTCTTCTGCATCCCCCTACTGGGGATCACCCACAACCCAGGCCTGTACCCTGACCAGGAATCAAAATAGTGACCTCTTGGTTCATGGGTCTATGCTCAACCACTAAACCACACTAGCCTGGCTGTTGTTGCTTGATTTTAATATATATTTCTTTTTCAAATAAGAAAACAAGGCTCAGAAAAATATGTAACATCCCCCAAATCATACAGTTAATAACAATTAATAATAGAAATTAATAACAATAGGAACAGCTGGTAGAGACTGTGTAAGAAGTTGTCAACTCCTCCAAGTCCTCAAGGGCAAACACTGGCTACGGGACCCAAGATCACTGGGGTGTACTGAAAAATGCCACCATTTGCCACAGCTATTGCAACATTGCGACCTTTCCCTTTACAATGCTAAGAAAAGTGATTCTAAAGAGGAAGGGAAAAGACCACTGGACATCCAGTTTGACTGCGATAACAAACTTCTTCCAGCCCATCTTTAGAAATCAGATTTTGAATTAATAGTTTTAGTAACTCCCTGTTGACAATTTTTAATTTGTTTAAGAATTATAAAAGTTGAATACCATTTTGGTTAATAGTGTATATTAACAGTATGAGTAAGGACTGCTTATAACCAATTTTAGATATTATGTAAATAATATATCTGGAAAAGCTATTGACCAATAATTTGAGTATCTGCGTTTTAAATATTAAAGTTATCTCTGGTTCTGTGATATGAATTTATCGCAAGAAAGGATATACTTAATTTTTATTGAAATGCGAGTATTTCAGATATAAAATATTATTTAACATTAAGAGCCTATACTTTGAAGTTCCTATGAGACTTCAGTTTTACATAAAATTTTTAATTATTTTATTTTAAGAAAGAATAATTAACTGAAGGTTTTATTTAGACAAGTTAATAAAATAGCCTGTGCTGCATAATGCTATTACTATCATATAAACATATTTTTATCACTGTGAATCACAATTAATACAGAATTTAAACAAGTTATTTCCTATATTTTAAAGTATATTTGAAAGAAATCCTCATCAAAAGACATTGTAGATGATTTTATCTTCACGTAATTAAAAATAATAAACAGCTTTGTAATAATTTGTATATATAGTTGACTATGCAAATTTCCTTTTTAATATCCATAAGGCCTTTAAATATACTAGTACCTGCTGAGTAACCATTTTTAGATTATTTTCTATACAATAACTCATGTTTCTAATGTACTTTATATAGGAAGCTACTTCTTTGTTGGGTTGAAATGCTTTAAAAAGTTCTTTAATTCTTATATTTTCAAGAGTTATATCTACAATGAGAATTTCTATTGCCAAAGCTTTTTTGTAATTTAAAAAATAACAAATTGTTGGTTTTATAGCTTTTCTTTACATAGAAAGGTTAAAAGCCTTCCCTATTATGAGATATACTGCACCACAGTTTCTGGGATTACTCTTAAGGTGTTCTAATTATATTTTCTGATTCTCTCATGCTGTTTGTGTTTTGTTTGTTTTGTTTTATTTATTCACAGACAAGCAGGTGGTAAACCAGAGTGGCCTTCAGTAACATATGCAACGTATCGAGGCCCCAGACAAATTAGGAAATTTTTGAAGCATCAGACTGTGTTAGAAACTCTGAATCCCTTGGACAGAGAAAATGAAAGTTCTGACTCGAGTGTAAGCACACACGCTGGCCCTGGGAATGAAACTGAGGCTGGGACGTGGTCATCTTGGTCATCATCTAGCACAGACATAGCTATGAAAGGACATATGCGTGGAGACCTGTTAGAAGACTCTGATTGTAGCAGAATAAGTCTCAACAGGGAAAGTCATCATCTTACAAACAAACCAGAAGTACTGTGGACGGCTTCTTCTAAGGATGTTTTAAATAAAAATGGCCCTGGGGAACCTGTGGGAAGCAGGCCGTCCCCTTCTTCTATGACTAGCTCCAGTTTTGCTGCTGGAGAATCTGACTCACAGCAGCATTTAAGTTTTGTGCCAGTTTCTCAGTCGGACAGAAATCTAGTGTGTTCAGCATTGTTTACAGGAAGTTGCAGCGGCACAGTCCCTGGCTGTCCAGACTTACACAGGATAACTCCTACAGTGATAGCAACGGAAGAAAAAAGCTCCGTCGGGAGTGATGGGAGCCCGGTGCAAAGGGAAAAGCATGTCGAGCCTGCGCACCCTGCTGTTGCTGACTTGTCTTATAGTAAATCTGATGGAAGTGACACTACCCAACAAGAAAGTACAGATTTTCCATGGCCAGATAAGTCCATCAGGCATGAAGATTTGCCGTCGCCAGAGAGTGAGTGTTCGGACACGCCATCTGTCGGTAACTCATCAGAGCAGGCTGCCAGTCACATGGCTGCTCTTCAGAGACATGCTGTGACAGGCACAGAACTTGTAAATGAAGGAAACAGGTTGTCTGCCCAAGATGCACAGAAAAATCCAGCTGTTACAGAAATCAGGCAAGAAACAGAAAGTATCTCAGTTGATGAACCCACAACTTCAAGTCATGCAAACAATGCAGAGGATGGAATTAAGTCATTACCCAAAGATGCTGACCAGTTGTCTATAGCAGAACCCAAAAACCTTGATTTGGGGCCACATGGCAAGATGCCTCATGTTCTTAGAATCAATCCAAAGGAAACTGCTGCTGTAAAATGTAATAGTGAGTCACCAGGTGTAGCATGCCTAGAAAACAAAATAACCCCTGCACTGTCCTTCAAACGCCATAGAAATCACATTTCAGAATCTCTTCCCTTCTCTGAGAGTCCTCAACAAGCTCAAGTATCACTTGATACCAGACATTTTCTTACCCTTGACTGTGAAAAATCAAATTCCAGTGCTTCATCTCCCCCCATTGTTTCTGGAAATTGTATACTGAGCAGATTGGATGTGCCTGTTTTAAAGAATGAGGGGTCTTCTATGCTCATTGGAACAGGGGATGTCAACATTGTTGGTGTTTCCAATGAGCCTAGTGAGTGTCAAGAAGAAAATGTGGCAAATCACATTAATGCTGCAGACAAAAAGAGTCCTCCAGTTTGCCTTCACCCTGAGCATGCGTCTGTGATTCTTGAATCCAAGGACATCCTTCCTAATAGTGTAAAATGCCAGGTTACACTAGACCTTGAAACCAGTGACACCCACCTGAGGGGAGTGGACTCGAGACTGGAGGATGAAAGCCTCTCTGAGGACCACAGTTCCATTTCCTCTCAGGTCCCTCATAAAGCAGAGTTAATGCTTTTAAATAGCGGAGCAAGGAAAAGTGCTATGGAGAAGTCAGATTCTCTTTCCTTGGACACCAAAACCAGTAACGTTGCTAAATTTTTATCAAAAGCTGAAGTTGATGGTCAGAATAGTGTTCTTGTGGAGTCACATTCTGGAAGAGGAAAAACTATAGCCCTCTCCAAGATACCTTTTTCCCAAACAGAGCCTGGAGACATTTCTCAGGATAGAATTTCTTCTCCATTTGAAATTACACATGTGCCAGCAAAGCCTGTCTTATCAGAATTAACCTCTCCAGAGGCTGAACAGGACAAAAGTTGTCAATTGATGGACCATAATGAGCTTAAAGAGAAATATTCAGATGCTGGATTTAAAGAGAATTGCCAAGCAGAGGTCTCTCCTGTCTCTAGATATCGAGGTGTAAAGGAAACAGAGGAGGTAGAAGTGTTGGGATATGCTTCTGCTTCTCTCAGAAGTAATAAATCTGGGTTTTTACCTCCCATTCATGATGAAAAAGCCAACACTTGTATGATTTCTGAATCTTCTGATATTCGTGCGACTGAAAAGATTTCAGGTTTCTCAGAGATGGCAGAACTCGGCTTAACTAATACTTGCCCCAAATTCCAAGAAACTGACAGCACGAAAGTGCATTCACCTTTTCTGGGTTCTGACATCACTTTGGAAAAAAATACTTTTGCACCTGAAACTGCAAGCTTTCTTAATATTGTCCCTTCTGTGCTAAGATCTAAAAAGGAAGCCTTGTCTCAGGGAAAGAAAGGTGGTGGTGACAGCATGCCTTCCTCTAGTAAGGCCAAAGGAGTCAGCCTGGTCACAACTTCACATAATGCCCAGGGTCATTTTGGTTCTGCACAAGTTGCTATAGATACCACACATGAAGGTGCCTTAACTAACTGTCTGTGCCCTGGGAGCTCTTATTTGGAATTGGAAGCATCTGTCCCAATAGGGGCTGAAGTGACCTCCTTTCAGGGACATTTTGGTAATCATACTGGGACAGTATCTCTGGATTTCCCAACTGCTGCCCAGTTTGACAAGCCCATGGAAGCAGGGGTGGGAGCAGTTGCTGGGGCCCTGGTGTCAGTTAACAGCTCCCGTCAGCAGTGTTCTGAAGCCTCTGCAGAGCACCAGTTCGGGGCCCTCAGCAGCGGTTTGCTGAAAAAGGCTAACACATTGATTGGTGATATCTTTAATTCTGTTAGGGAAGACCTGAAGTCCAAACACACAGTTAATACCTGCCAGGAGCATTTGGCCAGAGACGGCATCATAGATCCTGGTGCCCTGCAAGGAGGCATGTCTGAGGAGAACCCAGGGGAGGCACCACTGCTGGGGACCCAAATGACAGAGCATTTGGAAGAGCAGGACTTGGGAAACTTGTCAGGAGTCCAAGGGGAAGAAAAGGCCTATGTTTCGCCTACACCTGGTGAGGAGAGTCTTCTTTTTGATTCTGATAGAATGAATGTATCTTGTTTGTTAGAAGATCAAGCTAGGGAATTAGTCAATGAGATTATTAATTCAGCCCAAGAGCGTATAACAAATGATGCTTTTGAAGATACTGAGACTACCTGGGATTCTGAACTTCAGGCTAATACTCCAAAAATTCTGAACAGGGATAATGTTAAGCCTCCTCTAAGGGAGTTCATGGTGTCAAAACAGGTAGTAAATCAAAGCACATGTGAAATTAGTGAAAATGAAGTATTAGGTAGAGTCTTCTCTGTAAGTAACTTAGCTAGTGACACAGAGTCAATTAAAGGAAATGGAGCTGGACAGTCTGATGGTATAAACTTGCAGGAGTCAGATATTGTTTTGCTAGCTGAAGACTTGCCCCATAAAGGGTCAGATGATAGGGTAGAAACACATGTACTTCTCAAAGAGGACTCTAAAGAGAAAATTGAAATAGAGTGTGTGGATAATCAAAAAACTGGGACAGAAGATACTGGAACTCTTGTATTAAATGTCCAATGGCCTCCATGCGCAAATGATGACATCCGTTTACCTGGGACATCCAAAAGCAGTTTGTCAGATAGTCTTGTGTGTATGTCTGAAAAAGGCTTGCCAGCACACAGTAATAAGAGCTTACCTCTTGCAATTTCAGAAGTAGGGAAAGTGCACAAAAAGGATGCCGAAATAAATATAGGAAAAATTGAGCTTATCCCTTCCATGTTAGAGGTAGGAAAAACAAACCAAAAGAATGCTGAATTAAGTGTTATGAAAAATGAGGCAGTCCCCCTTATGTCAGAAATGGGAGGAACACATAAAAAGGATAATGAATTGAATGAGACAAAAGCTGAGTCCATGGCTGATAGTTTTAAAATGCAAGAACTATACCAAATGGATGCTGAGAGGTTTCATGAAAAAACTGAGGGAATACCTGCTCTTTTAGGAATGGAAAAGGCTTGTAAGATGGGGGATACTGAAAGGGATATTGGCAAAACAGACATGATGCCTGTTATGTCAGAAGTAAAAAATATCTGTCAAAAAGATGCCGAGGGAATTACTGGAAAGCCTGAAGTGATGTCTATTAAATTGGGAATGGAAAATATTTGCCAAAAGCATGCTGAAGGTGATGTTGGCAAGACCGGGGTGACAGCAGTTGTGTCAGAAATAGAAAATATCTACCCAAAAGATGCTGAAGTGATGCCGCCTGCATCAGAAATAGAAGATATTTACCAAAAGGACGCTGAGGGAGATATGGACAAAACTGAGGTGATGCCCATTATGTTTGAAGTGGTAAGCATCTACCATGAAGATTCTGAGGGGGTTGCTGAAAAGACTGAAAGACCTGTGTTGGGAATGGAAAACAGTTACCAAATGGATGCTGAAGGAGTTACTAGGAAAACTGAAAAGGTACCTTTTCCATTGGAAGTGAAAAAAATACCCAAGAAGGCAGCCCCTGCCTCTCCAGAAATGGGAAAAGCATGCAAGAGGGATGCTAAAGAGACAGTTAGAACAATTGTGTCCATGCCCTCTATGATAGAAATGGAGAGAACAGCCCCAGAAGATTCTGATGGCACTATCAGGAAACACCAAGTGGTAGATGTAGGGAAGACATATGGGACAGGCCTGGAATTGCCCATTACACAAGCAGAGGCCAGGCCTCCCATATTTGAACCTGAAAAAGAACCCCAAGAATATGCTGAAGAGAATATTGGAGAAATGGAGGAAGAACCCACTGAAGTAAAGGAAGGCTTGATAGCACGTGACAATAGACTTGCTTCCTATTTCAGGGGATATGAACCACCTACATTAAGTAAGGATTTTGAAGGCTACCCTGCCTTAGCAATGCCAGATTTTCAACCCGTGGATACCATAGAAAGGCTAGACAGAAGACCATCTGTTACGGCAGTGGATAACAGAACAAGAAATCTAGGAGATTATTGTGATAAAAAAGAAGACTGTAACTTAGCCTTCATTTCTCAGGCTGAACAAGAAAATCCTTCCTTCACTATATTATATGAAGAACCCCTTCAAGGTGAAGACAGGTGTGCTACTGCTGATGTAAGGAGAACACACTCTCTCTCGTTTCCTGACGCACCCCTTGGCAGCATACCTGTTGTCGCATGTGAAAGGTCTGAGAGTAGAACTGACCTGGTCCATCATTTTGAAAGAGGTTCTAAATTAGGTGATACCTTTGATAGTGATAGTTCAGAAATGTTCTTATCAGTGGAAGCCAAAAGGTACAAAATTTATCCCTTAGCTTTGTCTCCCATCTATGAGGATGACAGCTCTCAGGAGGACATTCTATCCAACGAGGTCTCACCTGGTCATCATGGCTCCACAAAATCTAGGGATAATGCCAACCAGCCCTCTTCTGTTTTATCGCTTCTCCAGTCAGTGTCAGAGCGCTTAAAGATGAATTTTGATGAAGAGGAGAGGCAGGAGTTAGGGGAAGAGGAAGAAGAACCATTGTATAAGGGAAGTCTCAGAGCTAGCAGGAGGGAAAATGTTGCCTTCAAGTGGCCAGATTCTTCCATTACATTTGATGCTGATGATGACCAGGAAAGGACTGGAATTTCTAAGTATACGTCTGCGAAGGCAAAGGAACCTACAACCCCCAATCTGCAAGTTGGTCTGTGGCCAGAAAAGGCCTCGTTTCTACAGAAGTCTGACCTTACTTCTAAACTACATTCTTCTGTAAAGAGTGCTTATCATCAGTATTTGCAAACTTCCAAAACCCACTCCTCAGAAAAAGGAGCCCGATTTGGTGGGACTTTGCAGGAACCAGCTTCAAAATATTTCCGTGCTCAAGACAACTCAGGAAGATTAAGCCCATTCATAGAGGTAAGTCATTTTGATTACTAATTAGTGCTTAATTGAAGTAGTACTTGGATCATTAAATGATCTAGAAGCTTAAGAAAAAATCAATGTTTTGATGTTTAAAGATTGTTCTTAAAAATGAGAGGTTAATTTATTCCTTATTTGAAGTGTATCATCAGTTATGTATTTTAGCTAAACTATTACATTGAGAGAAAGATTTAGCTCAAAATTTAAAGGCAGAGAAGCAAGTTATTTTCCAGTTCTTTGCTATATTTAGGTTTGTTTTTAATTTTTAATTGATTTTTAGAAAGAGAGGACGTAAGAGGGAGAGAAAGAAACATCTATGTGAGAGTGGAACATTGATAGGCTGCCTCCTACATCCCCCCTATGGGGGATCAAGCCCACAATCTGGGCATGTGCCCCAACCAACAAGGGTAGTTTTTGTGTTTTTTTTTAAATACTCACTGGAGGATATGTGTGTGTTTTTTTAATTATTGATTTTTTTAGAGAGAGAGAGAGAGAAATGGGGAGGGAAGAGGAGATGGAAGAGAGAAGAGAAACATCTGTTTGAGAGAGGAACATCTCGATAGGCTACCTCCAACATACACCCCGACCAGGGACTGAACTCACAACCAAGGTATGTGCCCTGACTAGGAATCAAACCCATGACCCTTTGGTGCATGGGACGACGTTCTAACCAACTGAGCCACACCAGCCACGGCTATCATTGTTTTTAAAACTTTAAGAGACAAGATTCTGAGTTCCTCTGACTATGTGTGAGAAAAATTGATACTTTGGCCCAGCCGGTGTGGCTCAGTGATTAAGTGTTGGTCATAGTTCCATTCCCAGTCAGGGCACATGTCAGTTTGTGGGCTCCATTTCTAGTGTGGGGTGTGCAAGAGGCAGCCAGTCAGTGATTCTCATCATTGATGTTTCTATCTCTCTCCCCCACTCCCTTCCTCTCTGAAATCAACAAAAATATACATATTTTTAAATTAATACTTTTTGTTGAGCTTATGTATCTCATGAAAATATTTCATAGTAGTTGAAAATATTTTAAATACTTAAAATATTTTAACTGTTTGCTTAACAACCTCCTCTGACTCTCTCACTTTAGTTGCTCATGCTGTTCATTCAAAGCAGGGCAGTGAACAGCCTAATTCAAAGAAGAAGAGCTGCTATAGTTATAGTTGGGAAACTTTTTGAAATTCAATTATACTTTTCTTTGACTTGGAAATGTTTAAATGGCTAATATGGAATACTCATTGCACATGGGACTTTCCTCTCTGGCATTCTGAGGACAAGGGAACTTTCTCTAAGGGAGAGCCTGTACCTGTACCTGAATAACCTTCAGAGTAGATAGTAATTCTTGAATACTAATCAACACTTGCAAGGCAAAGTCACTTTTAAAAAATGATTAAATAAATGTTTCTTTAATGCCTCCCTGTTGTCTACCAAATCAGTTGGAATCTCCTCCCTCTGTATTACAAGGCCCCTGAATTCTGTGTGTGCAACCTTGCCTCCTTATGCTCTGGTTCACACCCTGTGTTTCCTACCAACATACTTCTTTTCCGGTTCTCTTCCTGGACTTTTTTCTGCTGCCATGTTTTTTCACTTATTGAAATTCTATTTTTCAAAGTCTTCTCCATCTTACTTCCTCAGACAAGCCTCTTCCAAATCTTCCCCATCACCTCCCTCCACGCTGGTGCCATTTCCCCTAGCTTTCATAATCACATTTTTTCATAAACTGGTATTTTACCTGTGAGTTTAACTTAGCCTTCTCTCCTCCCACTTAAAAGAGTCATGAGAGTGCAATCCACTATTTCTCCCTTCCAAGCAATAAGCTTCCTGAGGGCAGAGACAGCACATTTTCCTTTATATTTACTTTTATTTCTTTGTAACTCCTAGAGGGTACACCTTGCACATGAGGTCACTGAGTAAATGTGAGAAATTGGATTTGTGATGGCTGAGAACGTGATGTTTCTTAAGGCTTACTTCTTCCATGTTTATTATTTCAGAATGTTGACAGACAAACTCTGAGGTGTAATCCAAGACCTGGAAAGGTAAGCATAAGTTTCTTTTTTTTTTAATTTTAGAGAGGGGAAGAGAGTGGGAGGGAGAGAGAGAAACATCAATGATGAGAGAGAATCATTGATCAGCAGCCTCCTGCACACCCCACATTGGGGATCAAGCCCATAACCCAGGCTTATGCCCTACCAGTTCATAGGTCGATGCTCAACCACTGAGCCATGCTGGCATAAGATTCTTACATAGACTAATACATAATAGGAAAAATATGGTTACTTTTAGACTTAAGGAGTTTTAAGTAAAGACTTTGAATTGGCTTAGAAAAGGATTATTTTAATCAAGGATTTAACATCTAAAGTCATGTCTACTTCATATACTTAGGATATTTTATTTTCTAAATTCTAGGACTTCTTACAATTTTAAATGAATTTTTAAAGTTATTGTGCCTGTTTTGTATATATTGCAGATGGTTATCTATGATCTCCACAGAAGTAATTATAAACAAGAGGTCTACGGTAATATTCTCGATGCTACATCATGGACCTTTCCGAATGGGGTACTGATAAGAGTTGTAAGAGGCTGGTAAGAGATCTCTAAAATTTTTATAGCATTTTCCCCTAAAATTAAATGTTTGGTTGCCATTTAAACTTTTGTATTTTTTTTTTAATTAAAGTCACATTCCCTTTCCCCTTGTTCTTGACAGAATATTTTGAAGCATTATTAGTGTTTTATATCTTAACTAGAGGCTTCGTGCATGGGTTCGTGCACCGATGGGGGTCCCTCGGTCTGGCCTGCGAGGATCAAGCCAAAACCAGCTCTTTGGCATCCTCTGAGGGGTCCCAGGTTGTGAGGGCTCCCTCTGCTCTGGTTCTGAGTGTGTCGCCCGAGAACCACTGCTGCCAAGACACCATAGCTTGGCAGCTCCTGCGTTGAGCATCTGCCCCCTGGTGGTCATTGTGTCCAACCAGTCAGACATCACTTAAGGTTTTATATACATAGACTAGAGGCCCAGTGCATGAAATTCATGCACATAGAGGGGATTCCCTCAACTCAGCCTGCACCCTCTCCAATTGAGGACCCCTTGCGGGATGACCAACTGGCATTTTAGGCCTGATCTTAGGGATCTGATATCCCTTTCACTATTTGGGACCACTGGCTCCTAACTACCTGCCTGCCTGCCTGATTGCCCCTAACTGCTTCTGCCTGCCATCCTGATCACTCCTAACTGCCCTCTCCTGCAGGCCTGATGTTGTTCCCAATTGCCCTCTTCTGCTGGCCAATTTGGTTCTGATTGGTCGGTTCCTATGCCAGTGTCAAAAGCTCCACCTCCTAGGCAGCCATTGGCTCCCCACAGCACCCAGATTTGGTTCTCATTGGTTGGTTCCTATGCGTCAGAAGCTCTGCCTCCTAGGCAGCCACTGATTGCCCACAGCACCCACCGTTGGTTCTGATTGGTTGGTTTCTATGCCAGTCAGCATCTCTAGGCCCTATCTCTGGGCCTGATCAAAGAAGCAGGGCTTAACATTAGCCCATGTAGAGGCCTGGAGAGAAAGAAAAGCCTGGCTTTTGGCTAAGATCAGAAAGAAAGAGGGAGAGAAAGAGAGAGGTAAGTACACTGATCAACGGTTTCCACTGAGGCTGCAGATCAGACCCTGACTCACTTTCTGGGTCTCAGCCACCTAAGCAGTCAGTGTTGGGTCACCAGGCTGCAGCTGGGCAACCCAGCACTGACTTCTGGATGGTCTGCATTTGGTCGCAGGTTCCGCCCCTTCCCATGCCCCAGGCTTTAGGCTTGGGAAGCGCCTCCCTTCCAATCCCCACCCCCTACCCCTCCCATCATAGTCTCAGCCCCTCCAATGGCTGGCTGGGAGTGACCTGGATGCTGAGGAGGTTCCCGGGACCCAGGTATGTATGCAAATTAACTGCCATTTTGGGGGGTTAATTTGCATACTCACTTTGATTGGCTGTGGATGTAGCAGAAACAATTTACATGTTTCTCTATTATTAGGTAAGATTATTCTGTTTCCTGTGGTAGCAAATACAGGCTATCTTAGTGCTTAAAGCCAGCAGTAAGTAGCAAGCGCTAATATATATGATATAACAATCAGTACCATTGTGTAACTGCATTATTTGCAGGACAGATTTGGCAAGTTGAGCTGAAGGTTTCAGTTGAATCAAGCATAGTTTTGAAAACGATTTTGAAGTTTGTGGGATGCTAAGAATGTGAAAGCCACATACTTAGTCACTTGTGTAGCTGGCCTGCTCAAAACATGAAGGATTCTTTTATGTTGTGAAAATGAGGCGGGAACATCACTTATTCTTATGAACCATATCCCATAGATATGTCAAGCCAGCACTTCTTTGCATAGTATTTGAGTTACCAACTGGTCAGTAGTCATGCTGTAAGCATCATGTAGTGCTGGCTTCATGTAGTAAAATGGGACACAAGCGCTCTGATAACCACTGACAGAAAAATTAGAGTAGAAGTGGAATTTGGAATTGGTAAGCTACTGCTTTTATTATAAATTTGTAGCTTTTTTTGTACAACATCTATAAAATGCATATATACATTTTTACAGGGATAGGCATGGATCATAGTATTATGTTCAGGAAGTATTACTTTCAAATTTACTTTTCCTTATTCTGTTTATATTTAAACTAGCATATATATCATTTCAAAAATAGGATTATATGCTAATAGTAGAAAATCACCCAGATTTAAAAATGCAAATAGATAAGATGGTCAATGACTTTTCTTTTGCTTTGTGCCTCATTTCTTAGAAAATCAATTATAATTGATCATGCTTTTATGTTTTCAGCTGGATTTTATATGAGAAACCACATTTCCAAGGTCAGAAATGTGTGTTACAAGAAGGAGAAAAGGTATTAAATTGTGACTGGATCTTTCAAAACAGAAAGCATCCACAGAGAAACTTTGTATTGGGTTCTATCAAACGTGTCATAAAGGTAAGAGACCTTTAAGAGAACTGTTGATTTCTTTTATTTTTTACTTTGTTTGTCATGGCCTACCATTTTTAAGAAATGGTTGCCATAATTTGTCCTAATTTCATTGATCTTTGTTATCTATAGTAGTAAAAGCGTAATATGCAAATCAACCGAACAACTGAACAGCAAAACGAACATCCAAATGACCTTCCTGATGACCACACTATGACACCCACTAGTGCCAGGCCAACCAAGGTGGGAGCGATACAGTTGGTTGGGGGCCTAGCCATTGCCCCATGACCGCCCTACAGAGGGAGGCCCAGGCCACTGACCAGCGGGCTGTGGCAAGCAGGCAGGGCCTCCCTCTGTGGGGGAAATCTATCAAGGAGCTCTGGCTGGGTGGGCAAGGCATATCTCTTTGGGGCTCTCAGACTGTGAGAGGGCACAGGCCAGGCTGAGGGACCCTCTCCTCCTCCCTCCACCCACTCTGCACCCAAGTGCATGAATTTTGTGCACTGGGCCTCTAGTATTTTTTCTTTCTTTCTTTTTTTAATTAAATCTTTATTATTCAGATTATTACATTTGTTTCTCTTTTTTCCTCTCCATACCTCCCCTCCCCCCAGCTCCCACTCTTCCCTCTACCCTTACCTCCCTCCCGTTGACCTCATCCATAGGTGTATGATTTTTGTCCAGTCTCTCCCTGTACACCCCTCCCCCCTTTCTCCCTGAGAATTATCAGTCCACTCCCTTTCTGTACTCCTGATTCTATTATATTCACCAGTTTATTCTGTTGATCAGATTTTTAATTTTTAGATTCACTTGTTGATAGACATGTATTTGTTTTTCATAATTTTTTGTCTTTTACCTTTTTCTCCTTCCTGTTCTAAAAGAGTACCTTTCAGCATTTCATATAATACTAGTTTGGAGTTGATGAATTCCTTTAGCTTTTTCTTCTCTGTGAAGCTCTTTATCTGCCCTTCAATTCTGAATGATAGCTCTCTGGATAGATTATTCTTGGTTGTAGGTTCTTGCTATTCATCACGTTGAATATTTCTTGCCACTCCCATCTGGCCTGCATCATTTTCTGTTGAGAAATCAGCTGACAGTCGTATGGGTGCTCCCTTGTAGGTAATGAATTATTTTTCTCTTGCTGCTTTTAATATTTTCTCTTTGTCTTTTGCTCTTGGTATTTTAATTATGATATGTTTGGTGTGGTCCTCTTTGGATTCCTTTTGTTTGGGGTTCTGTGCCCTCCCTGAACTTGTAAGTCCATTTCTTTTACCAGATGAGGGAAGTTTTCAGTCATTATTTATTTAAATAAGTTTTCAGTATCTTGCTCTCTCTCTTCTGGCACCCCCACAATTCTGATGTTGGTTACGCTTGAAGCTGTCCCAGAGACTCCTTACATTATCTTCACATTTTTGGATTCTTTTCTTGCTTTTCCAGTTGAGTGTTTTCTGATTCTTTATATTTCAAGTTTTTTACTTGATTCTTGCATTCCTCTAGTCTGCTGTTAGGTCTCTGTATAATATTTTTTATTTCAGTGAGTGTGTGTTTCATTTCTAGTTGGTTCTTTTTCATCTCCTCTTGGGTATCACTAAATTTATCCATCTTTTCTAGGATATTCTTGAAAAACCTTATAACCGTGGTTTTGAACTCTATATCCAGTCATTTGTTTTCCTCCATTTCTTTTGTTTGTGATCCCTTTTCTTGTCTCGTCATTTTCACTGTGCCAGAACTTCTGTGTTGGATTCAGGCTTATGACACAAGAGTTGCAAAACTTCAAAAGCCTCTCTGATGAGCTTGGAATGGGTGGAGTCTCAGGGCTTAAGGGACCGCCTTGCCTTCCAGTCGGCCCTGCCCTCCAAGGCCCCTGAGTCTCATGTGACACAGTAATTGCTGGAGCAGTCCCCCTGCGCGCACTCTCGCAGTGCCTCTTAGAATGCTGCCTTTCCGGCTTCCCTGAGCTCCGGGACCATATGAGTCTAGGTCCCCAGGGTTTCACCTGAAACTGGGGTTTAGTGGAGTTAGAAGTGGCACAGTTGGGAGGGTCTGTCTCCCGCCCACTCCTGAAAGCCAGTGGCACAATCAGCAGTCTGTCCTCTGCACACAGTGCTGTGTGCACCACCAGACTTCTGATCTTTTGCGACTCCCCTAAATTTCCGTGTGCTTCTCCCTTTTCACAGTCCAAACTCCCCCTGTATGAGTTTCGGCTGGATCTGGGGTTCGTAGAATAAGGGGTTCAATGCCTTTGAGAGGCTCCATCTCCCTCCCGCCAGAGAAAGCCAGCCAGGTTCTCCGTCACTCGCTTTCTCCACGCGCACGTCTTGGTACCTCAGCTTTTTGCAGCTCCTCTGGTTCTCTGTGAGCCCCTCTCTTTCCTTCTAGTTGTAGAATTTCCACTCAGCCAGCTTTCCTGTGGTTCTGAATGATGTCCGTTCTGTCTTTTAGTTGTAGTTTTGAAATTGTTGTGGGAGGCAGCAGTGTAGGTCTTTACCTATGCCGCCATCTGGGTTGTTTGGGCCTCTAGTATTAATTATATATTTCACATTATACGTATTAAGTATTAAATGAATGTTAATTTAAAGTATTAATGGTAATCTGGGCCATAAAATCATACATGATGTTATATTTATACTATAGGCCAAGTGCATGAATTCGTGCATTGTTGGGGTCCCTTAGCCTGGACTGTGATTGGGGCTGATCGGAGGGGCTGGCCTGCTTGGGGAGGGACCATAGAAAGTTGGCCGGCCAGGGGGAGAGACTATGGGAGGTTGGCTGTGGAAGTGCACTAACCACCACAGGGCAGCTCCTGCATTGAGCGTATTTCCCCCTGGTGGTCAGTGCGTGTTATAGCCACCAGCTGATGGGTCATTCAGTCACTTAATCTTTTATATATATATATAGGTTTTTTTTAAATAGCAGTAGAAATATATCATCAGGCATCTTAAAAAATAGTTGATATTTCCAAATATCTTTTTTTAGTATAGATTTCTTCTCCTTTGTGTAGTTCTGTGATGGGGGGTAAGGAGTGGGGGGGTGGGTGGACACGGAGAAGGAGAGAAAGAAAGGGAGTGTTGGGAGAAGGAAGGTTGGGGAGAGAAATAGAAGGTGCATTGACTATTGCCTATTTTTATTTTCTGTTTAGAAGATATTATATCATGCTAAGATGAGAAGTCTTTCCTCATAAAACACATTTTGTGGGTAGCCTGTGGTGGTTTGAGGAGTGAGTTAGTGATCATGACAGATTTCAGATAAGCAAAGCAATCTCCATGTTTCTTAAAGTCTCTTCAGCAGTAATGTAGCACATGATCTAGTTTAATTGCTCCTATGGCACTCAAAAGACAATTTTTTTCAAATTATGAAGATTTCTTTTATATGCTTAAAATGGAAAATCAGGTGATATGAACTGATGTTATTAAACTGTTGATAATTGTAGATAGCATAACAAAAAAACTCATATTATCATAAAAGGGTGTCTGCATGTATTATGTGTAATACTTTCTGCAAAACTATAACAAACTTGTGTCTGCAAATATCTGTGTCTACTTTTGGACCCAGTACTGTGATGGGTACTGGGAATAGAAATACAAGTTTAAGATACAGTCTCATGCTTCAAGTTGTTCAACGTCTAGGGAGAGACAGCGGAGTCACACGATCACATGATGTAAGAAGTTATCTGCAAGGCCCAACGATGCACAAAGCAGAGACACTTGTCTGGAGGAGGTGGCACCAAATTGGAATCTTGAGAGTAAACGAGTTGGGCAGCTGAGGAAATGCGAGGGTGTTGGTGGTGCTGCAAGGATATCGATGGTTTGTCATAAAGGACAGTGTTCCCTCTATAGGGTTCGCTTAATTGGCTGACTCACTAGAAATTCCTTATAATGAATAATTAGTTTGTAGGTGGAATTGTCTAAGATTTAAATAACATGGTTTTGTGCCCTCCTTGTGAGTGTCAGGCATCATGCCAGACTTGATGAGGAAAGAAAGATGAATAAGATGTTGTAAGCAGCTACCACTCCACCCAATCAGACAATAATAAAGTCAAACAAAAAAAAAAAAAGTCTGTAAGAATGTCTATAAAGTGATATTTGCACATCTGTCATTTTCTTAGAATATAAGAAAGAATAAGTCATGCTTGCATTTTTTCCTTCTTCCATTGTTTGTTCTTGGAATCTTATTTAAATTGTGGTGTTAGTGCCCACATATCTTAAACAGGCTAGCAACTTTCAGAGAGGAAGGAAAATAAAACTATTGAGCATTGCATGGAAAAAGCATTAGCATTGTTCTAAATATTTAACAAAGTAAGAATTGAGCATCAAACTGCTTCCTTTCTCCAACAGTGTCAAAATGCTGATTATGGATAACATTACTTTCATGGTGGCTATTCCAAATTCACTGAGGCCTAAGCCAATTTATCTTGTTTCATCATCTTTTAGTTGCTGTACTCGAACTATTTAAAACTTTAATGTTCTTTAAAGATAATGCTTCCAATGGTGTTTTTTACTTTGCTGTGAATAGATCAGCAGGTGCCATCCATTATTGTGGAATCTGCTCTAGCACCATCATTGCCCCAGTGAAAATATCTAGGTGTGGGATAGCAGTGCAGTGAGTCTTGAGTCAAGTGTTTTCTTTTCTCAAATAGAAGATATGAATATTGCAAATTATACTGTGTTTACTGTGCATTTAATTTTTTTAAAGAGTGACATTTTTCTTATGGTCAGAAGTTACATAGGTTGTGTCCTCATTAATGAGCCAAGAGAGAGATGTTGGATCAGTGACTGAAGGTATTTATATGAGGTGGAGACAAGTAAATTTTCTTTTCTTTTTTAAACTGCAATTCATTCCCACTCTTTTTTCTCTCCTGTAGCTTTGTCTCTCTTCCAACTAATTGCTTGAATAGTCTAAGCTGGCAAATTTCACCAAAATATATTTGTAAAGTATATCATGTCTAGAAAAGTCTGGAAGGAAGCCATGTAATATCTCTTTACTGGGTGTACACTGTTTATTTTTGCTAGACGACTATAAAGCACCCTTCCATGGCTAGTGTTTACTACCTTTGACCATCTAGAATTATGCAAGTCTTACAAAAGACTTTATATCTTGAGTAAACACCATGAAGAAGCTAGAACTTAGTGAAATATTTTTCAAGCAACTGGAAAAAAAAATTATCCTCTATTAAAGGTAGTTGAGAGCTTAAGCGTTCTTATTTTTATTTTCCATTTTTTTAGCCATTGTCATGCATGTTCCATTATGCTGTTTCCTTCTGTGTTGTGGCAGACTTGAATGCCTTTAGCCTTTTCCCTTTTAAAGTGCACCACCCAAACATTGTACAACACAATGCAGAGGAAGCTTGTTTGTGTGAGACAGTTATATGCTCTGTTCCTGCCCCTCAGACCCCAAGGGAACATGAGTATGGCACAGTTCTGTTCCTTGAACTCTATTATTAACAGCAAACAAAAGAGCCTTGAAGGTTGACAGGTGACTGTTGTGGACATTTCTGGCTGTTTTTGAAATGAAACTTACGAAGGAAATAAATTTTTATACTTTAAAGACTGTTTTAGATAATGGCTTTTAACTGTATTGTATTTTAGAACTTTCTGAAAATAAAAGGTACAAATTTGCTTGCTTTTACATGGGGAGAATTAATAATGATAAGAGAACTCAGTTTGGAGAAAGGTTAAAAAATTAGAAAATTACAGTTTTAAAATTGAAAAATTGATTATGATAAAAATTACAGTTGTCTAGTAAATGTCACCTCTGATTGATTGTTACTGCATTTATCTGTTTTATTAAAGCATAGTCATCATTTGAATTTCACAATGTCCCAGCTGCTGAAACTTAAGTTGTAGAATCAAACATCCATGACTGCTGAGACAGACTGTATGTTCAAAAAGAAGCACATCCGTACTTTCAGGAAGGGAAAAATAATTGTGGTTTTGATTCCCTAAGAAAAGTTGAGGTCATTTTCTAAGTTTAGAGAGGCCAGAGAGGGAGTGAAGAGAGCATGGAGACCAGTATGACTGAAGAGTTATGGAGATTAGTATAGATTGCTAGGTTGGTACTGTATTATAGGAAAGGAAACTAATATAAATTTGATGTGCTTGGGTCTTGAGCCAAAGAGTGTCATGAGGAAAGTGATGTTCTAACAAGCCCAGCTGTATAAAGAGTGGTTGGTTCTTAACTGGTGGTGTAGACCCCGTAATCAAAGTCTTGGTCTTGATGAAGGACTTTGACCATGGGAATAGATAAGAGATAAACACAAGTGAAATTTTAAGAAAGGTCTGACAGGACATGGTGACAATACATGTGTGATGGATGGAATGTAGGGTCAAATTTCATAATGCCTTTATTCTTCAAATTAACCTGTACTAAAGAAAATAAAATGCCACAAGTAGAAAAACAGATTTCTTTTACCCTCACCTCTAATTCCTACCTCTTTTGTCATTGTAAATTAGATAACACACTGATGGTGTAGTGCCTCTCTGCTATTTGTTTTTTAATGTTGCTCATGAGATAAGCTTTTCTTAACCTTTCCTCCCTGTGGCTCTGTTGTGCTTCTAAGAAGGAAGGCTTACAGGTATTTGGCACTAGGATAGTTTGCTAACTCTGAACGAACATTGCTAACTGGAACAAGATGTCTAAAAACAAAGCAGAAAATATTGGAGTAATACTTTCTCAACCAATAATATTTATAATTTTTATCATATCAACATAACTCCATAGATAACTTTATTGGTTGCCAGATAGGAAGGGGTTGGGAAGATGGATGAAAAAAATGAAGGGATTAAGAAGGACAAATAGGGCCGAGACTGGTTTGGCTCAGTGGATAGAGCGTCGGCTTGCAGACTGAAAGGTCCCGGGTTCAATTCCAGTCAAGGGCATGTACCTTGCTTGCAGGCACATCTCCACAGTGGGGCGTGCAGGAGGCGGCTGATCGTTGTCTCTCTCTCATCGATGTTTCTGACTTTCTATCTCTCTCCCTTCCTCTCTGTAAAAAATCAATAAAAAATATATTAAAAAAAAAAGGACAAATAGGGAGTTACAGAATAGTCATGAGGATGTAAAGTACATCATAGGGAATATAGTAAAAAATATTGTAATAACTATGTATGGTGCCAGGTGGCTACTAAATTTATTGGGGGGATCACTTCAAAAATTATATTAATGTCTAACCACTATGCTGTACACTTGAAACTAATGTAAAATGACTAGAAGCCTGGTGCATGAAATTCGTGCATAAGGGAGTGTGTCCCTCAGCCCAGCCTGCGCCATTGTCATGCATGTTCCATTATGCTGTTTCCTTCTGTGTTGTGGCAGACTTGAATGCCTTTAGCCTTTTCCCTTTTAAAGTGCACCACCCAAACATTGTACAACACAATGCAGAGGAAGCTTGTTTGTGTGAGACAGTTATATGCTCTTCAATCTGGGACCCCTCGAGGGATGCTGGACTGCCCATTTAGGCCCGATCCTGGTGGAATGGGGCTAAATGGGCAGTATGATGGACATCCCTCTCATAATCCAGGACTGCTGGCTCCTGACTGCTTACTTGTCTGCCTGCCTGACTGCCCCTAACTGCTTCTGCCTGCCAGCGTGATCACCCTCTAAGCATTCCCCTGCCAGCCTGGTCGACACCTAATTGGTCTCCTGCCAACCCCATGCCCTTAACTGCCCTCCTCTGCAGGCCCAGTCACCCCCAATTGCAGAATCTTAATCCCTTCATTTTTTTCATCCATCTTCCCAACCCCTTCCTATCTGGCAACCAATAAAGTTATCTATGGAGTTATGCTGATATGATAAAAATTATTTTAGTGATGCCGGGTTCAACATGGATCTCTCTTATTTCATTCACTGTCAGAAACATCGATGAGAGAGAGACAACGAAACATATTCTCTCTCTTGGCTTCTGTTAAGTCTTTCCTTATGGCTCACAAGAGCAAATACAATCTCACATACCATTCTCCGTTGATGCATCCATCTCTTTTCCTCCACCAAATTTTAGGACTTAGAAATAAAAGTGTGTTTCTGGCCTAAAATTCTGCAGCCTGAACTATTTCTGGAGCGTCTCAGTAGTTGCTGAGTGCCTCTGCAGTGCCAGGGACATGGTGCCCTCCCCTGTTCGCCCGATCACCCCCAGCTACCCTCTTTTGCCAGCCTTGTCACCCCTAACTGCACTCCCCTGGAGGTCTAGTTCCTCCACCTCCCCTCTCCTACAGGCCTGGTTGCTCCTAACTGTCCTCCCCTGCCAGCCATCTTGAGGCGCCATCTTGTGTCCACATAGATGCCGCCATGTTGTATGTTGGAGTGATGGTCAATTTGCATATTACCCTTTTATTAGATAGGATAGGATATTGAATTAATGTAAACTGTAATTGAAAAATGGAAAAATTGTTTTCAAAATGAAAAATTTAGTTTTAAAAAACTGATATGGGAGGGGAAACAGTATTTCTTTTATGTTGCCCTGTGAAGAAATTTAACTGAGCAATGAGAATAATTGTGACTGCATGTCCATGGTGCTGATAATACTGGACTATGTGTTTCTTAGATGATTTCAAAACCATTTTTTTTTCAGGATTGCAGTATTCCAGAGATAGAACTTTGCCTACAGTCTGATCCAGCATGTTGTCCTATCTGCATACAGCGAGAGGTCCCTAATTTAGAAGAGCTGAATATCCCCAAATATGTGTCCTTCACTGTGAAGTCGGGAGTGTACGTATCCGTTTCTCTTTATTTCAGTGATTGATGGCTACCAAAGTTAAACTTTTTGTTTCATATTTCAGTAGGTATCACACATATTTCTGAGGTGTAAGTTAATTTCCTTTGTGTCCCTGGATACCTAACAAATACTGCTGCAGAGACGAAACATATTCTCTCTCTTGGCTTCTGTTAAGTCTTTCCTTATGGCTCACAAGAGCAAATACAATCTCACATACCATTCTCCGTTGATGCATCCATCTCTTTTCCTCCACCAAATTTTAGGACTTAGAAATAAAAGTGTGTTTCTGGCCTAAAATTCTGCAGCCTGAACTATTTCTGGAGCGTCTCAGTAGTTGCTGAGTGCCTCTGCAGTGCCAGGGACATGGTACCTTTTTGTTTATTACTCCTCTATGCCTGCAAGGCAGGTGGAGTTGTGCTCATATTATATAATAAAGAGCTAATATGCACCCTCATGCCTTTGCGTACTTGCACCCTCACACCAGGGCCAGAGGACCTGAGACTTCACCCTCCACCCAGCAGGGCTTGATGGGGGTAGGGCCAGCCAGGTATGGGTCTCATGCGATTTTGAAGCATGCACATGGGTGGGTGGGGACATGACTCTGGGTCCCTCGGCACACCCCAAACTCTGACAGGAGAGAGATTTTCATGTACATTTTACTAATTTTCTTTCATCTCTGACACATTATAGAGAAAGGGCAAATGGAAATATTAAAATATTTTCTCTAATTAATCCCCTTTTAATGTGCATGAATTTCATGCACTGGGCTGCTAGTGTTATAAGTAAGGCAATTAAGGGGTTGGGCCCAAGCGAGGCCTTTCTGATTCCATAGGTATTTGCAGGAGTATGGGTGTGAGTTTAATCTTAATTCAAAAATTTAGTGATGCCGGGTTCAACATGGATCTCTCTTATTTCATTCACTGTTTTCATCTGCTCTGATGATGATGCTGTAGAACTTTGGGGTCATTGTAGGATGTCTTTCTTCATCTTCCCCAACCATGGATTAGAACTCTTGGGCAGACCCAGTAATTAACCCTATCCATGAGCAATATCTGTAATTATCAAATTTAGGTGGAAGCTAGATGAGTCTTTGGGGAATCTTATTCACATACTGTTCTTAAGGGCAGTGAGTAGAACTGATAACTGATTCTAAAAATGTAGATCAAAATTATAAGATGCCTAGAGGAATCCTACATCTGATTGCTCCACTATTCAAAAGAATGGAACATGGTGGTATGCTATCGATACTTCACTTAAATTCTGCTTGACTTGAAGTATTGGAAATTTTTAAGCTTGGAAAACATATGATAGACTTATTATTGAATCAGTAATGCTGAATGTAAGTACTTAATAGCATGTTAACTTGTTTCTTGCTTGGCACAATCACTTTGAGTGAGTTTTATTAGCATAATTCCACGATGGGTTTTTATTTTTTATGTAGACCTTTTAACTTTTACAGAACCAAACTAAGGTATTCCTGTTATGCTTTAACCAATCATTCCTTTCTTTTTAGTTGGCTTGCCTACCCAGATATTAATTTTAAGGGGCAAGCTACAGTTTTGGAGGAAGGCCATGGACTCTTTGAGATTTCTGCAGATGAAATGAAATCATTGCAACCACTTCAAATGGTAAGCAAATGTAAAAGGAAACATTTTTTTTCAAATACCCTTGAATCCAAAATTAAATAGTTCTGATGATTGCTCATGCATCTCAATCCTGAGAAATGAATGGGAATACTACCTTAAACAATAAATGATGAATTCTTTTTTTTTTTACATTATAGAGAATATCCATGTGAGAAATTTTAATTTTTTCCCAGAAGACAAACATCTAATTTATTTTGTGCTAGGTTTAAACAGTACATGCAATCCTATCTAATAAAAGAGTAATATGTAAATTGACCATACCTCCCCTGCACCCACAAGCCACGCCCACCAGACTATCAGGAGCAAGTATGCAAATTAACCCAGCCAAGATAGCTGTGGCCACGAAGTGAGCAGAAGGCTTGGGTTTCCCCAGCAATGGAGGAAGCCAAGCTTCCTGCACACCCTGGCCAGCCCAGGCCTCTGCTCAAGGCTACAAAGTTTCAATTGTAAAAGATAAATATCCCAGATCCCTGGTCCTCCTCTTGGGTTGCCAGGGGGTGTGGCCAGCCTGCAAACCACCACAGGCCCCTTGCCACCACAGGCCACCTCACACCCCAGGGGACCCCCCACCCTTATCCGGAACACTCTTCAAGGCAAACCAGCTGGCCCCCACCCGTTCACCAGGCCTCTATCCTATCTAATAAAAGAGTAATATGCAAGTTGACCATCACTTCAACACACAAGATGGCTGCCCCCATGTGGTCAAAGATGGCTGCCTCCATGTGGACACAAGATGGCCACCACAAGATGGCCAGCAGGGGAGGACAGTTGGGAGGGACCAGTCCTGCAAGGGAGGGCAGTTGGGGGCAATTAAGCCTGCAGGGGAGGGCAGTTAGGGCTGACCAGGCCAGCAGAGGAAGGAAGTTGTGGGCAACTGGGCCTGTAAGGAAGGGTAGTTCAGGGGACCCAAGCCTTCAGGGAATAGCAGTTGTTGGGAACCAGGCCTGCAGGGGAGGGCAGTTAGGGGCAATCAGGCTGGCAGAGGAGCAGTTAGGCATCAATCAGGCTGGCAGGGGAATGTGATCAGGCTGGCAGGCAAAAGCAATTAGGGGCAGTCAGGAAGGCAGGTGAGCAGTTGGGAGTCAGCAGTCCTGGATTGTGAGAGAGATGTCCAACTTGGGCCTGAATGGGCAGCTGGACATTCCTCAAAGGGTGCAAGGGACTCACCATTTCTCCCGTGCATGAATTTCATGCACTGGGCCTCTAGTTTCCTTCTAAATGTTCTGTGAAATTTTTGACTATTTAATAAACTTTTTAATTTGCTTTTTTTACTTATTATATATTATTTAAAAATTATACTCTTCAATTGTAGTAATGCATGCTAAGGTCAGCATTAGTAATAAATGAGTATTTGTCAGTGATGGCTTTCTTAAAGGTAAGTACCTTCAGTGTTTATTTGTTTTCTTGCAAACATTTTTATTTGAGGTACAAAGTATTAATTAAATGTTACTTGTATGATAAAGGCATATTTGGTTGTTTTGTGCCTTTTTAAAAATTACAAACAAACTAAGAAATTTTAAGAAATATTATCATGAAGGATAGCATTAGAAACAAGTAAATTGTAGAATTACTTGTGGGTGTGTGTTTTTTTTGTGTGTGGGAAGGAAGATACTTTTTATGCTCTACAACAAGCATGTCAAACTCAGGCTAACATGGGCCAAATAAATGAGGCTGCAGCCCATGGGCCACGAGTTTGACATACTTATTCTATAACCTTCAGGCCAAAAAGGCATTAAAAAGTATTGACAGAACGTGGAAGAGGAAGTGCTCTTTCTAATTTAAAAGCTGAAGCAATTGTAGCGAAGACTTTAGTAATAAATACTTTAGAAATCTCTTCTGCCAAATGAGGTTTTTAAATCTAATAACTCCGCTCTATTTTTGGATTTGGGATTAAATCTTTAATTGCTCATGTGTGCTTAAGGACTAAAGTACTGTTTTCTTCCTTGTAGTTATTGTAATCTGGAAAGTATAATACATATGTTTTGTTTTGTTTTTATCTCAGAAAGGGAGAGAGAGAGAGATAGAAACATCAATGATGAGAGAGAATCACTGACTGGCTGCCTCCTGCATGCCCCACACTGGGACGCGAGCCCATAACCCAAGTATGTGCCCTGACTAGGAATCAAACCATGTCCTCCTGGTTCATAGGTCATTGCTCACCCACTGAGCCATACTGGCCAGGCTGGAAAGTGTCTTTTAATATCTCCTGCCCCATCTACATTGATGTAAAGAAGCCTGGCTTGATTTTAACTATTGTAGAGTTCTGTTCTTAAAAATTTAAATTTACCACAACTTAAATTTAACTGGTATATAATCTTCACTAATCAGATTTTATATAACCTATATATGCATGTCACGTAGTTACTTTCAAATGCTTTAAATGTTTATATATTTAACGTGAAAATTTCTTATTTTCTTAAGGGTGGACTGAAAGTGGAAATGCCCATGAACTTAAAGGTAAGTTTGGAACAGGCTTTTGTAGTAGCTAAACAAGATTGAGTATTAATTTTTTGTGTAATTTGAACTATTAAAATAAAAGACAATTACCTGAATATATGTTAACAATGTCCTGCTTGTGGATGTTGGGGTAGGGAGAAGTGACTGCACAAAAGTCCAAATCTGTACTGAAAACGCAGTCAAACCCAATAAGCACCTACTGACAGATGAAAAGGTGTTAAGTTTGATTTTGGTTTGGGATGGGGTATAGGTGGCAGCTAGATATTCAGGTGGAGATACCTATTAGGCTTTTGTGGTGATGCTCAAGGAGATCTAGAGGGTGTATATCTGGTTAGAGAGTATAGATAGTTCTGTCATGTAGACAGTAGTTTTTAAATCATGAGTATTTAAAGGGAAGGATAGAGGCGATGAAAACTAGAGTGGTAGCGGTGCTACAATTAAGCACGTTTTGGGAAAGAAAGGAAGAAATAGAATTATAAAATGTGTCTAAGGAGAGGTCGGAAGATAAAAGTGCAGTGAGAAAAGCTGCCAATAGACCCCTGTGTAATGAGGGCACGGCACCTCCAGGAGCAGGGTGGGCAGCGGTTTTTCCATTCTCCTTTTCTCCAAACAGACACGCAGCGTCCATACTTCCCATTGGGAGCTTCCTTATTTTGTGGATTTGACTACCATTCTCTCTGGATGGAGTCTTTTGGAACTCAATGTCTGAGCTTGTCTAATACATTTTGGCTGTATGATGGAATCACACATATCTGAGTTAAAAAAAAAAATACTTATGCCTGGGTTCCACTCACAAAGGTACTGTTTTGGTCCTGGGTGCAGTCATATTTTCCAGAGCTTCCCCAGTGATTCTAACTTTTGACCAAAGTTTCAAACCAGGGACCTAGTAGATGCAGAATTAGCTGGGACACTCCCGAGTAGCTCCTGTCGCAGTCTCCTTGCTTACTGAGTCAGAACTTAGGTGCAGTAAGCTGGGTCTTCCCTGGACGTTGCAGTCTGGCAGGTTGTAGGTGTGTATTAATGGAATGGCTATCATGGACAGTCACAGTTTTCAAGGTGTGATATGTTAGTTATGGCTTACTCATCAAAGGATTATCGCTTCTTATTTTGGGTGTGTTCGGCATATGCATTAAACCCAAATAAAACTTCATTACTTCATTAAGTCAGCACTTGATGAAGACTTAACAGGTATAAAACTGCAGGAGCAGTGCTACATATTTACTTCAACTTGTATAATTTTATCAGTTTTTTTTTTTAAAGAGCAATGCATAACCCATAGACATGACAATAGGGTGGTAAAGGCTTTGGGGGAAGGAGAGGGCAATGAGGGATAAAAAAAGGGGGCATACCTAATACTTTTAACAATAAAGATTTATAAAAAAGAAAATAACAATAGCTATCACTTGCTGGTTCACTATGGTTAAGCATGGGATCTTACTTACCAAGGTCATGTGTTGCCAGTTGTGCATAGATTATGCCATTAACCACAAATAGGACCAAGTGATAGTATGTGAGTAGACTAGCACTGTTATCACTTCCACATATTAAGGGCAGCACACACTTGAGAATAAAGAGCATCAAAATGGAGGAAAAGAAATATTTGTACCAATCCAAATTTGAAGTAAATGAAATGTTGCAAATCTATTTCCTTCTACACTTACCTCCTCCCCCTAATTTAAATCTATGGAATAAAAATACTATAACTTTCTCAATCATTTTTTATTTTTAGGAAGTTTTATATTTAGACTCAAGAATTTGCCTGTCTCTTTCTTCTCAATAAATAGTAACGAACATAGAAGCAGTGTTATAAGAAACAGCATATGTTTTCTCAAATCCATAGATAATTTATTATTATGCTCTGGAACCTCAAAATAGTTTTTATTTCTTACAGGGGAAATTCCATAAGTATAAAGAAGGTTTGTATTAAATTTTAACCACAGGAATAAACTTAGAAAGATAATTCAAGAATGAGTTAGAAGAGAGTTTATCCTATGAGAGGGTCCTAGGATTTGGGTAACCAGAACAATGTGATCAGGCTTGAGTATATTAAGAGAAGTATACTATTAAAATATTTTATCATTGTGATGCTAAAGACTCATTTATGCCTTATGACTGTCAAACAGTGTGCTCCAGTGTAAGTATATATTAATGAAAAAACAGACCGTGATCCTTATTCATGGTGTTGTCTTTAGTGTGTATGGATTCTAAAATTTGAGCATGGTAAGTACTTTTCTTTCATATTTTTCAGGTTATTATTTATGAAGAACCTCACTTCCATGGACAGGCCAAAGAGTTTAGTGAACATATAGATTCTGTCCCTAATTTTTTAAAAAATGATGAGGACTTTCATGGAATTGGATCTATTCGTGTCATCGGTGGAGTGTGAGTGTCATATTTTCAATAATTGATTTAGTCTATTTATGAAAGTCAGTACAGAAAATGAGCTAAGCAGAGCAAAAACCACCTATCTTAGTCTGAAGATATAAATTCCTTTGATCTTACGGGAAATAAAAAATATTAGCTACTAGTAGCTTCCTGTGAATTCTTGACATTACAGATTTTGAGGTAGATTAAATATAGAAAATAGTTTCCAGAACTTCAGCACTTAGTATTACTAATCACAATATAGAAATAAGAATTGCAAATAAAATTATTTTCTTACAGATTATGAACATGGATGAGAGCCCTAGTTTTTGTTGTTGTTATTTGTTTGTTTTAAATATTTTTATTGATTTCTGAGAAGAAGGGAAAGAGAGAGAAGGATTGAAACATCAAAAAAGAGAGAATCATTGATTGGCTGCCTCCTACATACCCCACACTAGGAATTGAGACCACAACCCAGGCATATGCCCTGACCGGGAATCCAACCGTGATCTCCTGGTTCATAGGTTGACGATCAAACACTGAGCCACACCTGCCAGGCTTAAAGTATTTTTAGCGAATATTCTGTCCTATAGCTTCCTGATACACTCTGATCTTATAGAGTCAACACAACACAAAATAAAAAATCTCTTCTATTGATCTTAGTTGACTCTGTACTGAGGACATTGACAGTGAGCCCTCCGTCCCTGGGAGAAGTAACTTGGTTGTCTGTTTCAAAGTAAGGCATTTTGATATTGTTAACCTGTGGCCTTGAACTGCATTTGGAAGCCCCCGAAGGACTCCTAAGTATAAACCCAAGTGTAGCCATGATTGTGCTAACTCAGTCTCAGTCAGCAGTTACTGGGGCAGGCACCCCAGGAAATCTGAGGTCCAACTCAGCTGTGCCCTCTGTATTTGTATCCTGGCAGGTAAAATCAGGGAGAAGCAGCTTTCATAGCTTATTTGCCATTGTCAACCTAGTACTAATCCCTCCAAATACTGTTAGTCTCTCTGTTGATATGTTGGTCTATTTGGAATGTTGATTTGTTTTAATTTAAGCTTTGGTACCTCTTGATACTTGATACAATAACAAAAGATGATATTAAAATACTTTATTCATAGTAATTAAATGACTTATAGAAGATCACTCAAGCATCTACATTTTAGAGACTTAGAATTTATATTTCCAACAAAAAAATCAAGCGATGGCCATACCAACCAAATTAGAATTATAAGAGACTATACAATATGCTAGATAGGTGGGTCATATCCATAATTGGTCTGACATTTTGGTAATTGTCTAACTCTTTGTTTTGTTTTGATAAATATATTTATTTTCATAAAAACGTGTTTTTTTTTCTTTCAATTTTATTTTGTATTTATTTTTGAATTATAAATTTTTATCAGGGGCTTGAAGAACAAATATGCTTTGGACAAACACATTTCTGTTGTGTTGTATTTGCATTGTTCTCTGATTTGTGAACACACATGCTTCTTGTTAATCCTTTGCTAAATATTTTTGCCTTCTTTCTGGGATCCAAATATTGTTCCCATTATCTAGATTGTGATTTTCATTGTTCTTTTCTACAATTATTTTATAAAAATCTCTAAATATTATGGCTCATAATACAACATACACACTTTCACTTTTAGATGGCAACTGCAGAGAACAATGTTATGTCCCCATTGAGAGATAAACAGCTAACTTCATTATTTTTTCTGCATTTCTACCATTTTTCACCTTTGTCAGCTGTTTATGAGCTCTTCCTCATTGCTCTCCCATCTTGAGAAATCTGGGGAAAGTGAGGATGATGTTTCTTAATTTTAATCAGCTGACATCTACATTTTAATATCTCAGATGAATACATACACACACACACACACATACATATATATATAATCTTAAATCTATTCAGAAAAACTGGGCAGAAGATTTTCAACTGTCATTATATGAAAATTTATTGATCTGTTCTTTAATATTATGATCTTCTGTTGCTTTTATTCTTTTTCCCATTAAATACATTAAATCTTGCTTTGAATAGCCTCATTTATATAAAAGAAAGCTTAGAATTTGAAAGCTTTCTTATAAGGATTATTTTCACATAATAGCTTAATAATAAATGCTAGTTTCTGTACACATTACAAATATATTAAGATGTATAAGACATGTTTATTCCAACTCATGTGCCCCCCTTTCCCTGCTGTACACACACCTGCAGCACAAAGTGGGGAAGGATTCATGATTGCTGAGTGGCTCCTGTAGTTCTGCACCCTATGGAAACAATTCTGTGGAATATTTTCATATCTTCACAATGATAGTAAGGGTGGAGAAAGGAAACTAACAGTAGTAGCCTTACCAGGCTTCAGTTTGTCAAACTCCAGAATTCAGAAGTCTCCAATCCAGGAGCCCAAAATAGTCATCCTTGGCATGTGCCAGGGGAGCGGATCCCACTCTGGGCACACAGGGTGGCTGAATGGAGGGTTTAAGCAGGTCAGCACACACTGACCCATCTTTGCCCACACTGCATTAGCTACTCCAGTTACTCCGTAAAATGTAAGTTTCATGGAGGAGCTTAATGCCTAATGGCGTTTATCAGTGTTCTGTACTGACAATTTTATATGAGAAGTCAAGAAGCCTGTGTCCTTGAAACATTCTGATAAAATGACGGTAGCAACTTCCCACCATAAACACCTGCAGAAGTCTCTGCATGCAGGAAGGCCACCAAGGCTAATACCAGCTCGGTCACACTCCCCAGTGTCTTTTTGCTAAACTTCCATGTAATGTGTTTTAGATCTGAAGCCTGGGGAGAGGCTTCTTTGATCTGAACCTAAATGAATGTTTAATAGAGTAATCATACTGTCATTCCAAAGGGCTTCATCATTTCAACAAGGTGACTGTCTTTGCATCTCAGAGTGGGTTTGTAACTTGTCTCATTGCCTATTTGTGCTTTCCATTATTTTTTACTTGGTAAACTGTTCTTCAACCATTTGGAGATGTGGTATCAGGCCACACCACATGCATTAATGAGCACTGCTTTGTTGTAATTCTGCAACAGTTAACCTTTTGGGGGGAAGAGACTGTAAACTATAAAAATTATTGATCCATGAAGCGTATCCATTTGTCTTTGTAAATGGTAAAAAATAAAATAAAAAAAAATGTGTTGCCTTTTAAAACACTGTGATGTGCAACAGGGTGCTTTATCATATTTTTTTTTCCTTGCATTCTTGACTACAGTTTTATTAATGGCTCAGTTGGTGTCCTCTGTATTTCTAGGTGGGTTGCCTATGAAAAAGAACATTTTAAAGGCCAACAATTCTTGCTTGAAGAAGGAGATTTTGAAGACAGAAATGCTTATGGGGCATTGAGCGGCCCCATCCTGTCTTTCCGGTACTTACAAGCTGTGAGTTAGCTCCCAAATTCTTAATTTTTCTTTTTGTTTTCTTCGTAAAAATTGGATGTGACCTCTGATACAACATAAGGTTTTAACATCTTTCTAACACATGATGGTATTAAACTAAGCTGCTTATGTGACTTACCTGTTTTTTGTTAGTTTTTTAATTGAATTTATTGGGGTGACATGCTATCGATTAAAAGAGTAATATGCAAATTAACTGTCATTCTGTCACAAAGATAGTGGTGCCCAATCCCCTCAACCCTACCACTGGAATGTCCAGGTCTGTAGGCCAAGCCAGGGGTCTCAGGGGATGCTTCACCACTGCTGGAGTGTCCAGGCCTGTCATCCTGGCCAGGGGCTAAGGGAGCTGAGCAGCAAGACTGGATCTGCCACCAGAGGGGGCGAATCCAGCTTCACCACTCCGCCACTGCTGGAGTGTCCAGGCCTGTCAGCCAGCCTGGGGGTCACGGGAACCAAGCAGCGAGGCTGGATCCGCCCCCTCCAGCGGAGATCCTGCCTTGCTGCTCTGCCACTGCTGGTGTGTCCGGGCCTGTCAGCCTGGCCGGGGGCTGCAGGAGTATTGTGAAAGCAAAGGTGAGAGACATAAGTAAAATCAGAGTGTCTGAAGAACAAAGATGGCAGCATAAGGTATACACCTGTGCCTGCTGCCTCTCACAACACACCAAAACTACAACTATAAGACAAAACGATTGTCTCCCAGAACCACAAGAAAGCTGGTGGAGTGGAAGTTCTACAACTAGAAGGAAAGAAAAGAGTGCATTGAGACCTGGTAGGATATGCAGAGGCACAGAAAGGCAGAGGTATGGAGACGCACATGAATCTGGCTGGTGTATGCTGTTATTTTTTAGTTGGGAGGGAGTTACAAGTTCCTGACTGCTCTTAACTCCAGTTAAGAGATTCTCTAGTGAGATTCTGGGGACCCAGACTCATACAGGGAAAAATTGGACTGTCGGCCATTGGGACGAAAAGAGAGGGTGGCTTTCTCATAGAAGTGCGCACGGGAATCATTGTTTACTGCCCTGGGGCATGGAACGCAGGACACTGAACAGAACACGGCAGAGAGGGCTGACTGGCAGCCATCACTGTTTGCCACACCCTAGCCTAGTGATTCACTGAGACCCCACCCAATTTATAAATCCACTGAGCTGTGTGCAGCAGCTTTTGCATATGAATGGCCTGCCCTCTGGCAGCTTAACCTAATAAATTGCAACTGGGTCAGACAACTCCAAAACTTCCAAAATCCAAGCAAAGAGGAGAAATCTGCAGATCTCCCTGTAGCTCCTGCTGAGTGGCCTCAGACACTAGCTGACTTGCAACTCCTTGGAGATCCAGGAACCAGTGTACATAGGGGTCATTGTGAGAAGACACCAGATTTCAACTCCTCTTATATATAAGTGACACACTCAAGGGGCAGACTCAGTGAGCACCAAAGCCCCACTGAAGCAAGTCCTGCTCCATAGGCGTGTCTCTAGCCCAGCAGTTCTTCCATTATAGACACAGCTAATTCTCACAGTCATTTGGCCTGGAGGTCAGTTCCTCCCAGTGTACCAATAGCAATCAAGGCTTAACTACAACAAGACTGTGAACCCAGCCCACAAATGGGTGCGCCAAGAGTGTCCACCTTAGGTGATTGGGGAGGCGGAGTTACTGGGCCATAAAGGACAACTAGCACACAAAGCCACTCCATCAACACAGGGAAGCAGACAAAATGTGGAGACAAAGAAACATGTCACGAATGAAAGAAATGGAGGAAAGCAAACTACTGGACATAAGAGTTCAGAACCACATTTATATGGTTACTCAAGAATCTTCTACAAACCGCCAAGAAACTTAGTGAGACCTTTGAGAAACTTAGTGAGACCTTCAAGGATCTTAATGAGAATGCCAAAAAAAATGGAAAAGGACCTGTCTGAAATAAAGAATAATATACAGAAATCCAACAGCAGACTAGAAAACCCCAAGAATCAAACCAAAGATTTGAAATACAAAGAAGCAAATATCACCCAACCAGAAAAACAAAAAGAAAAAAGAGTCCAAAGATGTGAAGATAGTGTAAGGAGACTCTGGGACAACTTTAAGCATACCAACATCAGAATTATGGGGGTGCCAGAAGAAGAGAGAGAGCAAGATACTGAAAACCTATTTGAAGAAATAATGACTGAAAACTTCCCCTACCTGGTGAAAGAAATGGACTTACAAGTCCAGGAAGCACAGAGAATCCCAAGCAAAAGGAATTCAAAGAGGACCACACCAAGACACATCATAATTAACATGGAAAAGCAAAAGACAAAGAGAATCTTGAAAGCAAGAGAAAAAAGTTAGTTGCTACAAGGGAGTACCCATACGACTGTCAGCTGATTTCTCAAAAGAAACTATGCAAGCCAGAAGGGAGTGGCAGGAAATATTCAAAGTGATGAATAGCAAGAACCTACAACCAAGATTACTCTACCCAGGAAAGCTATCATTCAGAATTGAAGGTCAGATAAAGAGCTTCACAGATAAGAAAAAGCTAAAGGAGTTCACCACCACCAAACCAGGATTATACGAAATGCTGAAGAAGAGAAAGAAGAAGAAAAAGGTAAAAGATAAAAATTATGAACAGCAAAGTGAAAATAAATACATACCTGTCAACAAGTGAATCCAAAAATCAAATAAATAAAAAATCTGATGAACAGAATAAACTGGTGAATAAAATAGAATCAGGGGCATAGAAAGGGAATAAACTGACAATTCTCCGGGGGGAAGAGGGTGTGAGGGGTGCGGGAAGAGATTGGATAAAAATCTTACACCTATGGATGAGGACATTGGTGGGGGATAAGGGCATGGGGTTGGGGGTGGGGAATCAGGTGGAGGGGAGATATGGGAGGAAAAAAGAGGGACATCTGTAATAAACTGAACAATAAAGATTTATTAAAAAATAATTAAAAAATCAGAGTGTCTAGAAAAAATTAAAGGGAAGATATCCTAAAACTTCCAGGAAATCTCCACCAATGAAGAAAAAAAAAAAGCCTCTTATTCTGTGAGCAACAAACCAAACTGGGTTAGGGGTCTCAGACAGTTCACTCATATGATTGCAAAGACAGACAGAAACTCTCAGATTGGAAAGGGCTCCCAAATTGGAGAGGGTGGAGGTCAGGCTGAGAGACCCAACCCTCTAGCTTCCCATGTCCACCCCCCATTCCTCATGCACGAATCTTCATGCACCGGGCCCCTAGTTGGTTCATAAAGTTGTAAGTACAATTCTATAATACATCATCTATATATTGTGTGTTCACTACCCCAAGTCAAGTCTCCTTCCATCATCATTTATTCCCCCTTTATCTTCTTGTACCTCCTCCCCTCCCCCTTTGCCTGTTTTTTAACTGCCATGATTATTTCAGAATACTTGTATTTACTTTTCACCTACTGATTCTACATTTTTGAGCACCTGCTTTCATAGGTGTATTGTGCCAGGTGCTGGAGAGACAATGGCAGAGACTCAGCCCTGCCCTCACAGAGCAGACAGTCTGACAGGGAAACAGCACTTACAACAGTGTTTGATGTTGTTTGACGGTGTTTGGCTTGAGCACAGAGTACTGAGGGTACTCAGAAAAAGATCAGTTACTCCTATTGGAAGTGAGAGGAAGTTAAGAGGATAGCTCAACTGAAAGTTCAAGGTCAGGAGTTACCGGTTGAAGAAATTCAGAACAGGGTGAAAGGGAAAGGTAGATGCTGTTTCAGTGAGAGAGTAACATATATAAAGGCAAGGATGTAAGCCAATAGTTCTCCATTTGGGGTGATTTTACCCTCTAGGGGCCATTGGCAATGTCTGGAGGAATTTTGTATTGTTGTGATTGGAGGGTAGGGGCCATGCTACTGACATTTAGTGGGTAAAAGCCAGGGATACTGCTGAACACCTACAATTCAAAGGGCAACCCCCCTCACCTACTTTGCCAACAAAGAAGGAATCGTCTAATCTAAAATGTTAATAGTGCTGAGGTTGAGAAACTGCCATATTAAGTAATAGAAGGGGAGGTGGGGGTGGGGGATGGGAAATGCAGTTAAGTTGGGGTATTAGGGAGAACTTTGGGAAGACGAGTCCAGAGGCAGATAATGCAGGGCCTTATATGCCATGTTGGAGATTCACTTTTTTTTTCTTGACTCGATAATGAGGCACTGATGGATTTTAGATCTAGTGAGGATGATTAGATTAGTGGTTTAGAAAGCTCTTTCTGGTGACTGTATTAAGAAATGGCACAGTGTAAAGGAAGTCTGGAGAAAAAGAGGACCAAGACCTTACGGGAATCCAGTGAAAGCTGATGAAGCTGTAGAGAAAAGGAGGTGAGTGTTAGAGAGTTTGGTAAGAAACCAGAGCTTCTCGAATGTTGCTCATTTCTCTGACCAGCTCTGCAGACTCTAATATGCTCAGAGGGGCATGTTTTCTTATGATTGAGGCATTCCCATTGCAGTCTCTTTCCAAAATAATCTGTACCCATAAGAACTCTAAACTCTGGCATAGTGAAATCCCTCTTTGAAGGAACTGATAACAAAGGGAAGGATGGTTGTGGGTCCACGTGGACTGAGCACAGGGTCTTCTGGTCTGTGTGTCGGGGCCAGCAGCAGCTCTGCTGCACCCCTCACCTGGTCAGACAAGAGGAGCCAGAATGGGAAAGAAGCACAGGGAACAAAGGAGCTTTATTTTTAATTTTTTTTTATTTTTTCCATGAAACATCCTTGTACGTGAGAGTTGGAAACCAGTTTTCCTGACAGAAATACAGGGCATTCCACTGCAGACTGGGCACTGAGTTTTCTTGAGTGACAGGTAACTTTTGAGGTATTTAGTCCACAATATACAATGACCAGCAGTTTTCTCTACCTAGCCACTCCTTCCACTGCAGACAGGGCACTGAGTTTACTTGAGTGACAGGTAACTTTTGAGGTATTTAGTCCACAATATACAGTGACTCTACCTGAGCACTAAAAGGCAAGCAACACAAAACAAGATAGAGTCTTCAATTTTTTTTTTAAAGGCCATTTGACCACACTCTTTGAGTAAACTGTGGGTCATAATTCAATGCATCTTCTTCATATGAAAATTTTCTTTCCCCTCCTTATTTCAAAAAAAATTGAATAGAAACATGGCCGGTCTTAGAAATGTTTAAAAATGAATGTGATGATATATTCCAAAGATGACTGTGACTAAAATAAGCTAACAAAAAAAAAAACAAAACTTTCTCTCACTAATTAAAATCTACCAATAATAGAAAACATGAAAATATAAATACTGTAACTGTTCAGGGTAGGGCAAAAGTAGATTTACAGTTGTAGCCACTTTTGAGTGCAATAATTATTTTGTATTATTATTTACTTAATGCATTTGAAAGTAGATATGATACAACTGTAAACCTACTTTTGATCCACCTTGTAGAGCCAAATAATCTATAGATATAAAAGCCTAAGTGACTGTTGCAACTGAAACACCAAACGAATGACTGAAGGCTGCATGGGACAACTAGGCCTGCAAGATGGTTAGTAAGGGCCAACCAAATGACTGAGCAGTGGGCTGCATGGGGTGACCAGGCCGGTAGGGGGGTTATTGAGGAACAACTAAACAACTGAACAGAGGACTGTATGGGGCAACTAGGCCAGCAGGGGCAGAAGTGAGGGACAACCAGATGACTGAAGAGCAGGCTGCGTGGACGACCAGGCTGGCAGGAGGGTGGGGGCAATGAGGGGCAACCAGGCTGGCAGGAGGGGAGGTAGGGAAGACCAGGCCAGCAGGGGGGACAGTTAGGGGTGATCAGGCAGGCACGCAGGTGAGCAGTTAGGATCCAGTGGTCCTGGATTGTGAGGGATGTCCCAGACTGGAGAGAGAGCGGGCTGGGCTAGGGGAACCCCCCCCCCCCAATACACAAATCTCATGCAATGGGCCTCTAGTTATGAAATATTTGATATAGATAATCTATGATAATCTACATTGGAAAATTGGCATGTTAATTAGTGCTGCATATAAAATGTGCAGAATTTACAAAAATGACAGTTTTTATGTAAATAGGTAAAAGTACCCTTTCAAGAAAATTTTCTATTCTCTTTAAATTAGATTTTTAAAAGTTAAAAAGTTAGTTATTTAGTTATAGTAAAAGAAATTTTCATAATCCTCATTATAATATTCTAATATTTGTCAAGGACTTACTTTCATACTTATACTTTTCATAAAGGCATACATACATCCTCTCAATCTTAGAGATTCAGAAACTAAGTACCTGAGAGATACTGTGCCTGAGTGTAAAGCTGTGAGTTGAGGACAGGTCTGCCTACTCTGGAGTCTATGCCATATAAGTCATTTTCCTCTTTTGTAAAATGACTAGACTAAAACAGCACTTATCAATGGAAAACTGGATCTCATTCAACCTAAGGTTTATTGGCACTTCATTTGTAGCTATAAATATATGTCATGTTGCAGACAATACACATACACATAATAATTATGTACATGAACTTTCAGTTTACTTACAATTTAAACTTATGCTCACAAAGTATTTTCAGATGAAATATACAAACAAATCTGCACATATTTAGAAAATTTAGAATTTAAATATGTACATTATGAAAGCACTTTTAAAAACTTGCTTATTAAGTTATACTTAAAAAATTTTACATTTGCTAGACATAGTATATAATGGGAGAGTTCGCTTTATTGAGGCATGCTTGACATGTAAGGAGTTGTGCATATTTTTTTATTTTTTATTTATGATTTAATCCTCACCTGAGGATATTTTTTCCATTGCTTTTTAGAGAAAGTAGAAGGGAGGGGAGAGACAGAAAGAAAAATTGATGCAAGAGAAACACATTGATTGGTTGCCTCCTGCACATGCCTGGACCAGGGCAGGGAATGAGCCTGCAACCTAGGTATGTATGCTTGACTGGAATCAAACCCATGACCTTCAGTCCAAGATGCTGATGCTCCAACCACTGATCCAAACCAACTGGTACAAGCTGTGCATACTTAATGAGTTTGGGGATAAATTACACTTGTGAAACGATCACCACCATCAGAGCCATAGACATATTAATCACCTCCCAAAATTTTCTTCCATACCCTTTATTACTTTCTTATGTGTGATAAAAAATTTGAAAATTTTAAGTATATAATACAGTATTTATATTTAGAGGGTTTAGGCTTTTGTCACAGACCTACCTAAGTAGGAGACTCTCAGATGTCTCTAACCTTAGAGTGAAATGCTACATTTTAAGGTCTAAGTTGAGGTAATATAAACAAGAGGACAGAAAACTACATAATACAGTGCAGTTTTCTAATATCTTGGCTCCAGTATGCAGAACACTCTGGATTCTACTGAGGTCAAACCCTGGATGAGTTCCTTAGGGATAACGTGATCTGTGTCCCAGCGTGCTTTGGAGAGTACAACCAGAAATGTGTTCCTGATTCCAAATGAGTCAGGCAGATGTGTTGACTTGCAGTTGAGTACTTTTTTAAAAGGACAAGATCAGAAGGAATATAGCAGTATTTAGACTTCAGGCATTAAAGAAGGAAATTTTATTTTTTGGCTTTCTCAGCAGAACTGTCTTAATAGACTTGTTTTCCACTAGCTTTTTTTATTTGTTTTTGTTACAATTTTTAGACTGGGGCTCTTCAAATCTCTGAAGCCAGGTGAAATACAGCGGAGGTCTTTCTCCTAAGTAATGAATATGCTCAATCTCCGACTGGTGTTCCATGTCACACTGTCCACAGGGCTTGTAGCCCAAAAGCTCTGGGGCCCAGTCAGCTTAGGGATTTTATGGAAATTAAAAATAATGAAGTTACTGATCCTAAACGCTGTGTTTGATCCTGCGGCAGCTGCTCATTTGTTTTCTCTAGCAACAGTACCTGAGAGATGATTGAACTATCCAGATTTTAAGGGTTTTGAAAAAATAAAGTGGAATATAGAATTGAGATCATTCCATCATTACTCATTCTTCTCGAGCTGGAAAGCTTCACTTAAATCATTGTGACTTCCAAAGTTTTTTAATTGTGCCTAATAAAGTGGTGACAGTGACCTTGTAATCTCGTGGGTTTACTCAGAACAACATTACTCCAAGTGCCTGTTGCAGTCATCTCCAAAACAAGACAGTTAAAATGTTTTTGTTGGGGGGGGGGCAGTTTTCTTTCAATATTTCATGCCATGCTTTGTACACATGACTCTGGAGATTAGCTCCAGGTAATTGGAGTTGGCTTAGAGTTAGAACTCTACCCAGAAGGGGCACAATATTGATGGCAGCTAGTCAGCTACATCAGATATTATATATTTGGTAGGTTTCAGGAAAAATGCAGAGGAGGTCAAAACTAGGAGGGTGGTTTAGAAGAGTACTTATAAAAGGCGGAAGGGACCTAACCAGTTTGGCTCAGTGGATAGAGCATTGGCCTGCGGACTGAATGGTCCCATGTTCAATTCCAGTCAAGGGCATGTACCTTGGTTGCAGGCACATCTCAGCACGGGGTGTGCAGGAGGCAGCTGATCATTGTTTCTAACTCTCTATCCCTCTCCCTTCTTCTCTGTAGAGAAAATCAATAAAATAAAATAAAATTTTAATACTGAAAGCAAGAGCTATAGGCATCAAAAGCCATGAATAAACAAAAGCCAACGATGGAGAGAAGAGAGCAACACCACTTGGGAGACCCCTATGGTCCTTGGTCAGGTCTCTGGGAATGGTAAACAGAGCAGGAAGGACACACACTCAAGCCATGGGAGTAAAGTTTTTAAAAAATATATTTATTGATTTCAGAGAGGAAGAGAGAGGGAGAGAAACATCAATGGTGAGAATCATTGATCAGCTGCCTCCTGTACGCCCCACACTGGGGATTGAGCCCACAACCCAGCCATGTGCCCTGAGTGGGAATCAAACCCTGACCTCTTGGTTTATAGGTTGAAGCTCAAGCACTGAGCCAGGCTGGCTGGGCAGGGAGTAATTTATTTGTGAATGCATACGCTGTCAGCACTTGTGCCTGGCTGTGACCTGTGACAGAAGATTCCTCCTCTTTTTGGTTCTGGGCTGCATTGCAGTCAAGTGGCCTGTTCCTCCAGCCTTTTCCCAGCTCATCCTCTTCACGTGGTCCCTCCCTCACAACCCACACGATGGATTTGTGCAAGTCATTGGACAAGTAGAGCACATCACATCATAACACAAGTTATTTTCATGAATGGTCACAAACACATTAAGCATGCACATATCTCAATTTTTTGTCTTTGTCCCATTTGACTCCAACATAACATAATGAATGACACATAGTATATATCAGTTTATCCCTGCACCCCCATTCCTGAAATCCTAACCCGGAGTAGAGAGTAAGTAATAGAAGCAGAGTTGGAGCATTTCAGAATGACCAGAGAAAGAGAGGGTGAGAGGCAGGGAAGTAGGGAAGGGGGAAAGGAGGAAAGGGAAAGAAGGAAGGAGAGAGGCCCATAAAATTGAGAGCTGATAAAAGACCTTCCCATTTTGTTTGGGCCTGACTTCTTAGGTGGCTATTGATACTGGTTCCCAACTGCCTCAAGCTAGTTACGCATTTTCAGGTTGCAAGAGGCAGTCATGTTCATGCTGGAAGTGTATGTTGTCAGTATAGCCAGATTTGTTGATGTGGCACCCGAGCTATACACTTTATTCTTCAGGTGGGAGACTTATTCCAGGGACTTTATGGCAAGTCACTTACAGGCTATTAAAGCCTTGATTTCCTCATCTGTGTGTGTATGATATTGATATAATGTATTAATATATTATATCTTCTATATATATAAAAGGCTAATGTGCAAGTATCCCCCCAGAGTTTGACCAGGAGGAGAGTTTGATCATTTGCTATGATGTGTGCTGACCACCAGGGGGTGGTGCAGAATGAAGGAAGGCCCTGATCAGCCCTGATCACTGGCCAGACCTAGAGACCCTATCCATGCACAAATTTCATACACCAGGCCTCTATTATTTATATAGTACTCAGTATAATTATGTATCACTCCATTTCTTAGTTGTACAATGAGGATGAAAGTAATGTAATCTCATGTGATTGCTCATTTGAAAATAATGCGCATCAAACTCCTGGCCAGTAATAAGTGTTGAATATATTTCACTGTTAGCTTGTTAAAAACTTCATAATTATATTTTATGCATCAAGTGGTAGATGCATAAAAGTTTATCTTGCTGCATCTTTTGGACATTTACATTGTCTGCAGCTCTTCACTATTACAAACAATGCATCTTTGCAAATAAATTGCCTACCACTTCTTTAAGAAGCTCAACTTAAAAAGGGCGGGATTAATTTCAGGGTTAAAGAGTGTGAACAATATTAATCTTTTAAATATATTCTATATTATTTTCTAAAATAGCTGTCCAATGTATGTTTCCACCAGGAGTGTTCCCTGACAAAACTGGGTTTTAAGATTCTTCTTAATCTAAAAAGTGAAAATTGTGTCAATTGTTTCATTTTTAATTTATTTTTATTAGTGAAATTAGACATTTGCTTGTTTTTAATTTTTTTGTGAAATCTCTGTTATTTGTTGACTTATCAATTTGGGTCTTAAGAGTTTTTCTGAATTTTTTTTTCAAACATGTCTGATTAAAACTTTACAATTTTCTCTCAGTTTAATACTTTAATAATTTTTTCTTTTGTCAAGCACTTTATTTTTCCCATTTCATTTAAGCACATCAAATACTGCCCCTCGTTGCCCATTTTGTTTCATGCAGCTTTTGATCATTAGGCATAAAATGAGACTTTAGTTTCCTTTACAAGTAGTGTTGCATATGGTAGCCGGTAAGTCCTAGCAATTTACCAACTGTTTGCTAATTTCCACTTATATAAAAATGGTATGTTTTCCTGCCGAGACTGGTTTGGCTCAGTGGATAGAGCGTCGGCCTGCGGACTGAAGGGTCCCAGATTCGATTCCGGTCAAGAGCATGTTGTACCTTGCTTTCGGGCACATCTCCAGTGTGGGGCGTGCAGGAGGAGGCTGATCGATGTCTCTCTCTCATCGATGTTTCTGACTTTCTATCCCTCTCCCTTCCTCTCTGTAAAAAATCAATAAAATATATTTTTTAAAAAATGGTATATTTTTCTAATTAAAGTAAAAGTTGAGGCTTAGTTTTTAAAACTATTTAGGAATAGTGACTATTAGAATTGTTTCTAATACCATTTAAAGTTTTCCTGGAGCTATGTTTGTGAAAATTATCCCTCAAGTATGTGAAAATTGTGCAGAGATTTAGCAAGCCATAAAACAGAATGCATGCATTTTCTAAACTTTTCTCTTCCTCCTTTTAGAATTTTATAGAGTCTTCCATCACACTGTTTGAGTCTGACCTGGAAAATGGGAAATTTATTGACATTAAAAATCAAGAAATTTCTGACTTAGAAGAAATGGGCTTCGGCACTGAAACAAGATCCATTCACGTTAAAAGTGGAGTGTAAGTTGTTTCCCCCCTTGAGAACCTTTAAATGTTCTGCCATTTAAAATTGTCGGGTTGCTCAATTCTGCATCCCTTCTGTTCTTTTTCCTTTTCCCCCTACTAGATGGGTTGCCTACCAGCAGAAGTTTTTCTGTGGAGAACAGTACATTTTAGAGAAAGGAAAATACAAATGCTTTTTTGACTGGGGAGGATCAAATAACATAATCATGTCAATACGACCTATCCAACTGGTGAGTTCAAAGTATGGACATAGCTAATGCCAGAGGCATGGGGTGGCATACAACAGAATGTGTGGAACAGGCTTTTTCAAAGTGAAATTGTTGTTCTATGTTACATGTATGTGTAGGGAAAATGAAATAGCATAAGAATTTCTGTGGGCTCCATACAGATCCTGTGTATGTTATTAGCACACTGATGAAGTGGCTCTGTAATTAGTTAATTCACTGAGAAGCATTTATTTAGTGCTTCTGCTGTGCCAGATGCTGTACTGATTCACTGGAAATAGATGGGTAAAACTGTCCTGATGGGTCTCCGTCTCTGAGGAGGTAGATGTACAATTCGTTATGGAATGATTAGTGAGAAAATGGAGTGTGTGGGCAGTGGGAGGGGAGCAGGGGAAAGGAAGCACTCAGGACCTGGGAACTTGGGGACCATACCACGGAAGGGAATACATTGAGTGAAATCTTAAGGGACGTAGGGCAGAAAGGGCATTCCACAAAATGCCTGGGAAATAACAAACACGACAGGGCAGTCTGGGTGTCCATGAAATAGTTTGGGAGAGGGAATGGTGGGAAGGAAGTTCATACGCTTTTGTTTTAATGGGTCTTGGGCACATTTTTCTTCCAACTACAGTATTACTCAAAGTGAATAGTAATAAATACAAAATTACTGTAAGAGAATTCAGTAAGTTATTTGAGGGTCCTGGCCAATTCAAGAAATCTAGTAAATTGGCTTGACCTTCCTCCCTGTCAAGGATATTTTCAAAACTTTTGAAAAGACTACTAAGATTATATGGTTACAATTGTTTTAATGTTTTTCAGGAACCACTTGGGATAAATGAGCCTCCACATTTGGTATGTTTAAAAATAGCCTTACCTGGGGATTGTTAAATTGTTTACTAAAAGCATTTATGCCCTTCCCTCAAATCCTTCTTTCCTTCAGATAACGTGTGTGTGGCTGTGTGTCAGGGCAGTTGCCTTGTGCTTGGTACCTGCAAGCAGAATGGCCCATCTTTGTTGCTGGTGGTTCTGGCCTGGATGTGTCCCAGCTCCTGTTTTCTTCTGATAGGGATTCAACACTCACCACTTTGAGCTCATTTTGAACCTCTGCTGCTCTTTCTTCCCTGTCGCCCATCCGTTCTTGAGTATTTTTTCCTTATTCATCATGGAGAGAAATAGCTAGCTGTCTTGACATGCTTATTTATGTAAATATATTCCTAATACCTAAATCAGGTAGCTCTTAAAAGCACTATTAAAATTACAGCCTTACTTCTTTGTTTCTACTGATAGTGGTTTGAAGGATTGGGCAGTACTCTGGAGCCTGAATTTTGTTTATTATCCATTGAGGACTAAAAATTGAGACCCTCCCCTCTCCCCCCCCCCCGCTTTTTTTTTTTTTTACTTTTTTATTGAATTTATTAGGAGGAAATTTGTTAATAAAATTATATAGATTTCAGGTGTACATTCCTATAATACATCATCTCTGTATTGTATTGTGTGTTCACCACCCCAAGTCAAGTTTCCTTACATTACCATCTCTCCTTTACCCTCTCTACCTTCCCCCTTCCCTTTTTCCCTCTGGTAATCACCATAGTGTTATCTGTGTCTGTGAGTTTTTTGTGGTTTTTGCTTAATCCCTTTACCGACTTAAGTCAGGCAGACAAAGACAAGTGCCATATGATTTCACACATATATGGAACCTAATGTGCTGGAGACACCCTTATGAGACAAGACTTTCAAAAGCCTCTGTGCTCGGCTTGGATGGGGCAGAGTCTCGGGACAGAGCAGACAGCAATAGCTTCCCGTCAGCCCTCCCCTAAGAGGCCCCTGGGTCTCAGTGTCCCATGGTAATTGCTGCAAGCACCTCTGAGAGAAAGTCACTCTCGAGTTTCACCCACTGCCAGACAGTCCAGTTTCTCCTGAATGAGTCTGGGTCCCCAGAGTCTCGCCCGGAACTGGAATTCAGAGCAGTTGGAAGCTTTTGTCTCCCTCCCAATTGAGAAAGCCAGCCACATACTCAGTTGCCAGCCACCTTCACACGAGCACGTGCACATCTCAGTACCTCTACTTCTGCAGCTCCTCTGGGTCTCAGTGTGCTTTTCTCTTTCCTTTTAATTGTAGAATTTCCAGTCAGCCAGCCTTCCTGTGGTTCTGGATGATATCCATTTTGTCTTTTAGTTGTAGTTTGAAATTGTTGTGCAAGTCAGCAGTTTAGGTGTTTACCTATGCCGCCATCTTGGTTTCTTTCCTGTTTATATATTTTAAATCATCCTAGTTTATCCATGTTTCCATTCACAGTGCTTTCAGGTTTCATTTTCTGATTAACTCAGGCCTATTGGGAACATTTCCTTTGTAAATACAGGGTAGAGAAAAAGTAGGTTTACAGTTGTGAGTTCAAGAACAATTAATAAAGCTATTGTAACAATTACATGTCTTTTTCCAAAAGAACATTTGAAACCCACTTTTGTTCCACTCTGTATAATCGAGCTGTTGTATTTGGAGACGTTTCCTGCCAAGTATTTATTTTGAATCTTTGTAAACTTTAGCTGTGGACTCTTAAAGTACTTTTACACATGAATCAACGTAAGTAGTTAAAGAGTTAAATAGGGATGATTCCTAACTGCACATTTCTTACTCTTAAGTGCAGATAGAAGTCACATTCTTTTCAGGTTTGTGTTTCCCCTCCTACGTCCTTGTCCTTTGTATGGACTTCCTTGTTTGGGGCAGATTGCTCAGAGGTTTTCTTCATAGTATTTCCAGTCCAACTTGAAGAGAAAAGGAAGCAGCAGAGAACACCCAGTGGACGTGGCCCACTTCATTTTTCTGGCTATGGATCAGGTATTGCCTTGTGAAATATATGTTTCTGACAGGTGGATGATAGCTGGATATTTGGTCGCATGCAGACAAAGCCTCCTTAATTTACCCAGTGTCAAAGCTCTGATTATCTCCACTGGACCAACATTCCAGAACGTTTTGCTAGTTTTTGGATTGGCCGACACTTTGATTCTACACAGTAATTAAAAAGTATTTTTGTTCTTTACAAGTAGATGTCGTAGCCAGACTGACTATTCAGGTGCTGTGTTCAGAGGAAGTTGTCATTTTCTCTGTCTGTGGAATAAGACAGAAGTTACATCTCAGAGTTCAAGATGAAATTTTTTTTATGCTAGTGATTTGAAAAGGAACCTCAAGCATCCTAAGAAAGGAAAAACCAGAAAATGTGTGTGGATAAAGATCAATATACATCATGAGAGTTATGCTAATAAAAATATTCTTGCTGAGGTGTAAGCATGTCATGATGAGATGTCTTATTTGGAACATAGAACAAAACCTCCTTGTATTGAAAAGATTGTTTTCGATTAAAGCTCAGTCACCAAGTCTAATTGCCAACTCAAAACATAAAGGAGCATTATAGAGTTCTTTGTATTTACCAGGTGGTATTTTATTTTTATTTTTCCCCAAACAAAACAAAAAAACCATGTGGATTATGTTCCTAATGTCTTCAGTACCCCTACCCCTCAGCAAATCCAAATCAGAAATTTTACTAAATTAAATATTATAACAATTCTCTGGAAATAAGGCACCATTCTCTGGAAATTCTAACCCAACCAAGGACTTTACCTTCTTAGAATCTTTTTCAAGCCTGTTGCAAATATAAGTAGAAATTTGGATTTCTTTTACTATTGAGCCCATCTTGAATTTTATGCACGATTCTGGCCGAGAAAAAGAATATTTATTTTCTTATATTACATAATTTTGCCACATTGAATTTCAGAGTGATTGCAGGATCTTTAATAGTTGTTGGTTACTGTTATCATTGATGGGGAAAGAAACAACAGTTTTAGTCAAATATCTTCTAAGGTTCAAGAGCAGTAGAGAAAAGCACTTCTTCATGGTACTATGACTTGATCATCTTTATAGAATCCACAGGCCAGAAACACTTGGGAAGCACTTCACCAAGTAAAGACAGCCCTCCTAGGAGTAATCAGAGAAGTACAATTATTGTAGGACATGTAATTAATGAGAAAACTGCCTAACACTGCAGGATGAGGCAGTGTAATGCAACAGAAGATTGCAAGCAAGACTTTAACAACCAGCGTGTTTGGAGGAGGTCCAAAGGGCAGAGAAAGTCTTTTTTAGACAGGATAGAATGTTTCTCATGGAAATTATTTTAATATTGGGGTAAATACATTCAAAATTATTATGATGTTGTGGATAAATTGAGTGCTGCTTCTGTGTTTGGTCAGCAGATAAGCTCTTCTTGACTTTTTAGTTTATCATATTAGATTAAAGACCTATATTTACTCATATATATCATAAATGAAAAGTATATAGTAAAAAGCATTTATGCAAATCTTCATAAAGCAGTGATAATTTGTGCCTTAAAAGATTGTTCTAAAGGAGAAATAAGATAATCCTATATAATAAAAGCATAATATGCAAATTGACTGAATAGTGGAATTACAGCTTGGCAGGGGACCGGGGTCGCCGAGCAGGTGGCACCAGGCCAGCCAAGGCACTGCTAGTTGGACATCCCCTGAGGGTTCCCAGACTGCAAGAGGGCACAGTCCAGGCTGAGGGGCTTTCCCAAGTTCATGAATTTCGCTCATCAGGCCTTTAGTATAGGAGAAACGCCACCTTGCAAACCAATGCTACACTGTCCTTTTTTTTTCCCTTGCTTCCATACAGTTCCATTTGTGGGGCTGGTAGGAGTGGAGCTGTGCTCAAATGGCATAGAGAGCTGGGTGTGATTTGAAATAAACTTTTGTTTATCTGACTACTTGCCTGTATTCTAAGCAAAGTATCTCAGTTATTTTGTACATTTTGCATTATTCTAGGAAGGAAATTAAAATAGATATCCAGCCAGTAGTGCACAGGACTTAATTTCACCAAGTTTAATTACTGTAGTTTTTAAGTGTGGTGCTGTTTTCTGTATGGACCGTCTTCAGAAAATTATTATGAGAATTGTTCTATTATGAGGCATTTGTATGGTAGTCAGAATGAAGTGTTACTTTTCTGTGTGTGTGTGTGTGTGTGTGTGTAAATTTGAATGCTTCTGAGTATGAACACTAAGACTAAAAAGTAGCTACTATACATATCATCTGAAGTATGTTTACCTTGCATTGTCAATTGTCCAGGACTTTTGACAATGTTTCATGATGAAACATTGAAGTATAAATTGTAAGCTCAACATGAAAATAATTAAACAAACTGGAAATACAATTGTGAATGAAATAGCCATGATCTCTTTTCTCATGTGGCTTTTTCAGTTCTTATTGTGAATTGAGGCAATATCTACATATAGGAGAAATTACATTTTTTGAAGTTAATGTGATTTACTTTTAGACTTGTGTTTTATAAACCTTTAAGTTAAAAAATACAGCCTGGTCCTGGACAGTGTGGCTCATTTGTTTAGATGTCATCCCATGCAAGGAGAGGCCACTGTCTCGATTCCCTATCTGGGCACATGGCCGGTCTGGGGGCTTAGTCTTCAGTAGAGGGTGTACAGGAAGCAGCCAATGGGTATTTCTCTCTTTCATTGATGTTTCTCTTCCTCTTTCCCTCTCCCTCTTCCTCTCAAATCAAAAACATTATACACACACACACACACACACACACACACACACATATGTGTATGTGTATATATAAAATATATGTGTGTGTATATGTATATATATATATTCATATTCATATTCCCTGAACATGTAAAATTGTTCTTACACAGGAAATTATTCCAGAAGTCTGTCTCATTTGGACTTCTTTTTTGTTGCTATCCTCTGTGTGCACCAAAAGGACCATGGTGAAAACTTGCTGTATCACAGCTCTTAGGGCAGGGAGTTGTAATGCTCCAAATACAGCCTGGTTGCACAATAGCAAGTTGTGTTGTGCAAGCAGCAGTTGCTTGGGGGAATTGGTTCTCTCACCTCCCAGGGTTTTGGCTGATCTTTGAAACACTAAGCAAGGCCAAAGCAGGATGACATAGTCAAGAAAGAATTCCTCAGAAGGCAGAGACCATCAACCTCTAAGAGGGCCCTGGAGAAGAAGGAAAAAACGAACATCCGCTACTCAAAGGTGCATTGTTCTCCATGACCTTGTGAGCAGCAGAGAGGGCGATGCTGCATATAGTTCACTATGATGCATTCTTAGCCCAGCGTAGGCCTGTCCGGGCAGGGTGGACTTGTGGGCCATGGCATTTCAAGGCTCTGGTGGATTATGGAATATTTATAGGCCTTAACTAATTTTGTCTTACCTATTACAGATCCAAGGTCACTTATGTTGCAGATATTGTATCTCTGGTCTAAAGGAACTTATAGTTGAGATTACATATAAGGCAGTGTTATCAGTAAACTGAATCCTGTACCCTCAAATGTATGACACAGACATCTTCACCATAAATCTTCTAATCCTACCATCATCATTTTCACTGTCTCCTCCGCTCTCACAGGCAGCTCATAGCACTGTGGGTATGTGCTCATGTTCTCTCCTCCCTCTTATTAACTGGGGATCTGAAAGACGTGGAAGGAGAAGAAGCATATCAGCCAACCCTCAAACTAATTCAAATATCCTTTGTGTTTAGCACTAAACTACTTATTATTTCAAACTTATAATGTCATGACAGGGGAGAATAATTGATGTAGTGGATAAGGACCACATCTTAGTGGAGGAGGGATTCTGGTTTACTTCAATAGGTAGAATTGTTTTCTGGGCTTCTGTGCCCAGTATTTTGTGCAAGAGATAGATAAAAAAGGTAAATACATGATGATATTCCTGTAAACATGTAAAGGGAATAAAACGTAAATTTTAGGGAAATGTCATGCTTAGCATGGATTAATTGATAATAGATATGCCATGAGACTAATACATCATGAATTTTTTATAAGGCCATGAAACTAAAAATTTGCTTTTTTTTTTCCATCTTTATTGTTCAGATTATTACAATTGTTTCTCTTTTCTCCCCCATAACTCCTCTTCACCTGGTTCCCACCCCACACTCTGCTCTTACCCCTCCATCCCACTGTCCTCATCCATAGGTGTACAATTTTTGTACATTCTCTCCCCACACCCCCACACCTCTTTTCCCCAAGAATTGTCATTCCATTCCCTTCCTATGCCCCTAATTCTATTATATTCACCAGTTTATTCTGTTCGTCAGATTTTTAATTCACTTGATTTTTAGATTCACTTGTTGATAGATATGTATTTGTTCATAATTTTTATCTTTACCTTTTTCATCTTCTTCCTCTTCTTAAAGAAGACCTTTGAGCACTTCATATAATATTAGTTTGGTGGTGATGAACTCCTTTAACTTTTTCTTATCTGTGAAGCTCTTTATCTGACTTTCAGTTCTGAATTACAGCTTTTCTGGGTAGAGTAATCTTGGTTGTAAGTTCTTGCTATTCATCACTTTGAATATTTCTTGCCACTCCCATCTGGCCTGCATAGTTTCTGTTGAGAAATCCACTGACAGTCTTATGGGTGCTCCTTTGTAGGTAACTAACTGTTTTTCTCTTGCTACTTTTAATATTCTCTCCTTGTCTTTTGCTCTTGGCATTTTAATTATGATGTGTCTTGGTGGTGTCCTCTTTGAATTCCTTTTGTTTAGTGTTCTCTGTGCTTCCTGGACTTGTAAGTCTACTTCTTTCTCCAGGTGGGGGAAATTTTTAGTCATTATTTCTTCAAATAGGTTTTCAGTATCTTGCTCTCTCTCTCCTTCTGGCATCCCTATAATTCAGATATTGGTACTCTTGAAGTTGTCCCAGAGTCTCCTTACACTATCTTCATATTTTTGGATTCTTTTTTCTTTTTGCTTTTCCAATTGGGTGTTTTTTGCTTCTTTGTATTTCAAATCTTTGACTTGATTCTTGCAATCCTCTAGTCTGCTGTTGGATCTCTGTATAATATTTTTTATTTCAGTCAGTGTATGCTTAATTTCTAGTTGGTCCTTTTTCATATCCTCGAGGATCTTGCTAAATTTATTGGCTTTTCCTAGAAAATTCTTGAAAAACCTTATAACTGTGGTTTTGAACTCTATATCCAGTCGTTTGCTTTCCTCCATTTTTTTCCTTTGTGATGTTTCTTTGTCTTTGCAATTTGGCTGTTTCCCTGAGTTGATAGAGTGGCTTTGTGTGCTAAGTGTCCTATAGGCCCAGTGGCTCAGCCTCCCTAGTTACCTGAGGTGGACACTCTTGGTGCACCCCTTTGTGGGCTGTGTGCACAGCCTTGTTGTAGTTAAGCCTTGATTATTCTTGGTATCACTGGGAGGAATTGATCTCCAGACCAATTGACTGTGAGGATCAGCTCTGTCTACGATGAGAGAACTTTTGTGCTAGAGACACCCTTATAAGGCAAGACTTGGTTTAGTGAGGCTTTTGTGCTCAGTGACTCTGCCTCCTGAGTGTGTCCCTTATGGGTCTGAGGAGTTGTAATCTGGATGGTGCTACTCTTAACCCTTGAGTACACTGGCTCTTGGATCTCCAAGGAGGTGCTCCTGAGGCTATCCAGCAGGAGCTATAGAAAGATTCCTATTCTTGTTTGGGTTTTAGAGATTCCCAGATGAGGCCCAGCTATGAAGCAGTGCCTTGGCCCTTCTTTTGGATATTCTGGGTCTATCTGACTCAGCTGCAGTTTGTTAGGTAATTTTAGATTTCAAAGGACCAGGCCATTCATATGCAAAAGCCTCTGCACATAGCTTGGATGGGGCGGAGTCTCAGGGTGTAGCAAACAGCAATAGCTTCTGTCAGCTCTGCCCTAAGAGGCCCCTGGGTCTCAGTGTCCCACAGTAATCATTACAGGCACTTCTGAGAGAAAGACGCCTTCAAATTCCACCCGCTGCCAGACAGTCCAGTTTCTCCCCATATGAGTCTGGGTCCCCAGAGTCTCGCCCAGAACTGGAGTTCAGAGCAGTTGGGAGCTTTTGTCTCCCTCCCACTTGAAAAAGTCAGCTGCGTACTCAGTTGCTAGCGCTTTCCACATGCATGCCTCCGTACCTCTACCTTTACTTCTGCAGCACCTCTGAGTCTCAGTGTGCTTTTCTCTTCTCTTTGTAGTTGTAGGATTTCCATTCATCCAGTCTTCCTGTGGTTCTGGGTGATGTCCATTTTGTCTTTTAGTTGTAGTTTTGAAGTTGTTGTGTAAGGCAGCAGTTTAGGTGCTTACCTATGCCGCCATCTTGGTTTCTCTGTAAGGATACCAAGATTTGCTTTTTTGTATATAATTATATCAGGTTAGTTGTCTTCTGTGTAATTGTTGTGTTGTGTTTGTTTTTTAGCTCAAAGCATTCAGTAAACCAGGGTTCCAAGGTGAATGTGTAGATTTTACCAAAGAAGTTTCTGATTTGACTTCATTTAGTCCACGCTCCTTCAAAGTTCTTCGGGGCTGGTAAGTATGCTTATTGAAGGTTTTTTGCTGTTTTTTAACAACTAAATTTCTTTAAAATTTACAGATACTTATCTGTATTATTTTTTGTATACACAGTGAAATAAAAATATTTTTATGCATTGATTGACTGCTGATTAGCCTATATTAACTTTTTCCAACTCCTGTTATGAGCCATTGTGTAACAGAGAGAAACAGGATGCCAATAAACCCACTTTGGGAGCATTTGGGTGATTTTTTTCTTACTGTTACATTATTTTCTAAATATTTTGAGTGTTTATATTGTATGGTTATTGTGTAGCATAATAGAGTGCTATAGAAAAAAAATTAGTGTTTTTGTTCAGATAAGACTCCTAAATTTTTTTTTAAATGTATTTGTTTAGAGTATCATCCCCATTTCACTAATGCAGGTTCTATTTCATAGGGTCTCCCCAAGATCAACCAAATGTCAGACCCAGTGTGACTTGGTCATTTTTTATTAAGTCCTGTGTTCTCCCAACTGTGGCAACATACTGGATCTTTCTCACGTGTATCTGAAATCGTGTGTAATTCTCAAGGCTTTTATATATCCAAATACTAATCCAAATCTTCTTTGTGTTTAGTTCTAAACTGCTTATTATTTTCATACCTGTAGTGTCATGACAGGGGAGAATAATTGATAGAGTGGATAAGGATCACATCTTAGTGAAGGAGGTATTCTGGTTTACTTCTATAGGTAGAATTGTTTTCTGGGCTTCTGGGCCCAGTATTTTGTGCAAGAGATAGATGAAAAAGGTAAATACATGATTGCATTCCTGAAAACATGTAAGGGGAATAAAATGTGAATTTTAGGGAAATGTTATCCTTAGCATGGATTAATTGATAATAGATACATCATGAGTCTAATATTTCACTGTGGGGTGTGTGTGTGTGTGTGTGTGTGTGTGTGTGTGTGTGTGTTTTCTCTGTATTGACTTTTTATTGTGGTAAAATAATGTGTAACGTGAAATTTACCATTTTAATTTTAAGTATACAGTTGAATGGTGTCTCTATATACCAAATATCTACCTAATAACTCATCAAAGTCACTTTATTTGTTCTTTAAGATAACGTTGGATTCATCAGTTCTCCTTTCTCTCCTGAACCAGTAGAGACTAGGATCTCTTATTTTCCATTTGAGGAACATCAGTCTCCTAATCAAGCTGCTCCAGTATTGTATTACTTCCTTTGGTTACCACAAACCAATTATTGTCCATTTATTTGCCCCAGAGTTCAGTTTAATATCTTTACTACTCTGCTTTATTTTTTTTAATATATTTTATTGATTTTCTACAGAGAAGATGAAGGGAGAGGGGATAGAAACATCGATGAGAGAGAGACATTGATCAGTTGCTTCTTGCACACCTCCTACTGGGGATGTGCCCGCAACCAAGTTACATGCCCTTGACCAGAATTGAACCTGGGACCTTTCAGTCCATAGACTGAACCAAACCTGTTTCGGCTACTACTCTGCTTTAAATTCCATTGCCACTCTAATACCAGTCAGATATTCAGTCTTCCAGGATTTACCATCAACTCATCTCATTTTTTCTGTCATTTCTCCAGTCTGCCCTTACACTGCCCCTATCCTCTCCTCTGCCAACATTTGCTCAGCTATGTATTCCCCACCTTATCTTCTACACCAAAGGTCAGCAAGCTTTTTCAGGTTATGAGCTCTACAGGCTGCACTTAAGCTACTCACAGCCACTGTAGCACAACGGCACTGTAGACAATACATAAATGGGCGGGCCTGTCTGAGTTCCATTAAATTTTAAATTTTATGGTCATTAAAATTTGAATTGTATATAATACTCATACGTCATAAAATACCCTTCTTTTAATCTCTTTAAAAATGAAAAAACCAGTTCCTTAAAAAAAAAAAAAATACAAGAACCATGGCGATTGCTTCAGTACCTGGAATGCTTGAAGGAGCTGGATTTGAACCACTCCCATCACTTCCAGCTCTGTAACTTTAAACATACTGGGGTATCTCTCTGGATCTCAGTTTCCTTAGCTGTAAATGATTCTTACAAGGACTGAATAAATAATGTACATGGAGGGCTTACTCCATGCCTGACACATTGAAACCCTTGGACAAATGTTTCTTATTACATAGGAGATATGACAGTAAGTTACAATGTCACAGAGCATTTCTGTGGTTTTCCAAAGTTAACCTGATCTAGCCAAAGTACAATTATGGTGATCTTAAAATACAGGGTTGCAACTTAAACCCATCAAAACTGAAGTAGCAACAGCCAATCAGTTGATCCCTCAGCTCTTTCCTTTCAAATGGGCATGTCTTAATCAAGCTTTGATGATTGCTGAAGTCAAGTCCCTCAACTCCATTGACTATGATGATAATTCAATATACTGTACAAGAATCTGAAGGGTTTCTTTTTTTATCATCTCAATTAGCTGTCAGGTATGCAGATTTCAGACTTTATACACTGTTTTTTGTGACATTAGGAGTCTAGCTTCTAACCCACCCAGACTGAAGGGCACGCTCACTGTTAAATACGGATACAAATTTTTATTTTCCCCAAAAAAACTTATGTGTTCAGGACCTTAATAATCACTACAGTTTGATCCCAGAGGTTTGTACTTGCAGGAACTAAATGAAGTTAATGCTGTTAGTTTAAAGCAGATACTATTGTCTTTCAAATTTCAGCTCTATCATTTGATAAGTTGAGGAAACCCTGGGAAAATCGAACTTCCTTGTGTTGCCTATAACAATATGGTTTTATGCCCTAGCCAGTATGATTTGGTTGGTTGGAATGTCATCCCTGTACCAAAAGGTAGCAGGTTCGATTTCTGGTCAGGGCACATATGTAGTTTGCAGGTTCAATCCCAAGTGTCTCCCTCCTCCTCCTCCTTCTCCTCCTCCTTCTCCTCCTTTCCCTCCTCTTCCTCCTCCTCTTTCTCTTTCTCTTTCTATTCCCCCCTCCACCTCTTTCCCTTTTTTTCTCTAAAATCAATAAAAAACATAGCCTCAGGTGAGAATTAAAAAAAAAATATATATATATATATATATATATATATATATATATATATATGGTTTTATTCATGGAATTTTTGAGCATATGGTGAAGTAGTATATATATATTTCTAGCCTATGTCTAGCACATGGTAAGCAGCCAGTAAATGATAGTGGTAGCTGTGTTTTTTAAAGTGGTGATGGGCATTTGCTGCCAGTCATGCCCTTGCCTCGTTGGGCGTAGATAGTGCGATGATGAGCCAACACTGGAGGCTGATGCAGTCTGATGGACTGTCCCATGGCTTGTGCTTGCAGCTGGCTCCTGTATTACCAAGAGGACATATCTGATAACCAGTGTGTGTTAGAAGAAGGCCTCTATGCTGACCTTACTTCCTGTGGCTGCCCGACATCTGAAGTCAGGTCCCTCAAGCCCATTGACTATGTAAGTACTTTGATGAATGCAAAATTATAAGACCTTTTCTTGTCCAGTTTAATTACCATGAATGAGAATGGAAAAAACAATAAATGGGCAAATATAAAAAGTTAAATAATTTAATTGTGTATTATAAAAATCAAGATTCACTCATGAAATCCAACCAAAATGTAACATTGATATGTTCCTTTTCTTTTTCTTTTTTTTTCTTTTTTTTAGCAGGAATGTTAAATTCAGGAACTAGAGTAACATAAGTTTAGGTTTAAATCCCAGTTTGATACTTTAACCAGTTTGGGTGACATTGACAAAATTATTTAGCTTCCGCACCTGTAAAAAGCAATAACTTCATAAGGACACTGGGATAGTAAATAACTTGGTGCTTGTGAAATACCCAGTATGTGGTGAGCACTTGATAAATGTTAGCTATTGGTATCATGGTTTTAATAGTTATAGCTACTGAATAAAAATAATTTTTCTTTTTATTATTACATAAATCACATCGTTTTTCTGCTAGTCAGGTTTGCAATGTTACTGTAGGGCATGGCCCATTACTGGTATTGATTTCATACCTTGTTTTGGGGAAAACTAGGGCTTTCCTGCGTGCTGTGTGCAAAATTATCCAGGTCACCTTGGAGGCCCACATTTATAGAGCAAGTGTTTCTGCCTCCTATCATATTTACTCAGAATTTTCAACATGAGAAAAACAGGACCACTACTCTGGGATTTTGGTTCTGGCCTCCTAATTAGCAGGGTCTATGCTAAGGAAGTGTGAGGATCTGGGATATCTTCAGAGTGTCTAGTCATGGAGACTCCCTGGGAGCATGTGGTCAGAGATTTACAGTGAGGTGACTCAAAGCCCTGCCCAGCGGCAGGAGCCACTGGGGCCTTTCAGCCGGAACTGGCTTCAGGGATGATGGCCATGCTCAGGGTCTTTGGTCCCAGGCCAAGCAGTGTAGTCTTATTTCACAAGGCATTCCTGGATAGAGTATTCTTGGTATCAGGCTAAAAACAGAGTCTTGGCTGCAAACCAATACTAGAAATAGAATCCTTGGTCTCCCTCAGTGGCATCTCTGACACCAACTTGGAAAGATTAAGTGGCTACTGATGCTTCCTGTCTGCAGGAAGAAAACTGGTAGAAAAAAAGAATGTGGACTGGTAAATCTTTCCCATTATTGAAAAGGCATTGCAAAGTAGTCCACACTTACTGGGAAAGGAATTTTCTTAGTAACTTTTAGTGGTGAAACCATCAGATAGAAACTTATGGGGTATTAACTCTAAAAGCAAAACATGTGGGTTTAATATGAGAGGACCATCCTGAAAGGATTTTGTAGGGCTATTTCAGTGAGCTAAGCAAACTAATTTCTAAGGAGAACATTTTAGAAACAGTCCAAATTAATGAGTATTGCTGTTTTTCTTTGAAAAGTTACAATTATTTTACATTCCTGAAGGAAAATGAATAATTTTAGTTAGTAGTGAAAATGGAGAACGTCTTACCTAAGTTGTGTGGTTGCACGTCCCTCTTTTGGCTCAGTGAGATCCAGACAGGATAGGCAAAGGTGCCTCCTGGGAAGGATCTGAGTGCTATGTAGCCTTTTCACTCCAAGAGCTGATTCAAGAGTATTACTCAGTTTATATAAGAACAGAACATTCATTTTCTTAATGCCCTTACATGGCATGTTTTAAGTCTTAGAAACGTTCTGTTGAAATGTGCTTAGGCAGTAGATCTGGTGTGGAAACTGGAAGTAATATGAGGTGGGTTTGGCATCCAGCAAAGACCCACATAAGAGCTAGGAAGAGGCCTCAGCAGGTAGCGTTTCCTTGATGGAAACCATGCCTCACCCTGGAGGCCCAGGCCCGAGTTGATTAGATCTGGAGACTGGTGTGTAAACCACAAGATCAGCTGGTAATTTGGATCAGGTGGATTCCAATGACAGGAATGCTTGAGAATTTTATCTGGGGAATTTTGCTTTCTCTCTGAAGAACGTAGAAACTGAATTAGTCATCAGACGGTTCTTTATTGAGCATAGATTGAGTACAGTGAGGTAGATGTCTTGAGATTCGCTTACAAAAGACTTCTTCCTCCCTTCCCCCCTCGCCTTCCACCCTCCCCGGATCCAATGCTCACTTTCTCTAGATTCTGTGCCACCTTTCCCTGGAAAATGCATAGTATACTCTGCCTAACCTGTCCCTCTGATTCCTTCCGCAGCCCCTCTCCTCCTACTATGTTCTCCCTTAGGGGTTGATAGACCTTTTCCTCTGTATTTGTTATTACCACTCCCTATGCCACAGCCTACTATGATTGTAGATTCATTCTAGGAAATATTTCTGTCCATTTGAGTTGACTTTACATATATATGAACTGATCCTTTGGTTTTGCTTTTTTTGAAGTTAAAACTGGGAAATTCTGAGGGTGTTGCTCGTGTGTAGTTGGCATTCCCCAATGTGCTGTGACTTAACTAAGTGCCATAATGATATAGGAGTGAGGAGTCCGAAGATTTAATCTTTATACAATATCAGTGTGTTTGCAGCAACACTGCTCCCAGCTGATTGCTATCAGTGCAGACATGTAACATTCCCAGGTCCATGGTGCGTCATTTTACAGGAAGAAAGCTGGAAGCATCTTTATATATAAAAGCCTAAGCCATCAGAATGACCGAACAATCAAAAAGACCAGAAAGACCATTCACTGTGATGTGCACTGACTACCAGGGGGCAGATGCTCAACACAGGAGCTGCTCCCTGGTGGTCAGTGTGCTCCCACAGCCAACCTCCCACAGCCAGCCAACCTCCCATAGTCCCTTCCCCCAGCCAGCAGGCCCTGATCACCTGTGGGTGGTGGCAGACATGTCTCCTTCCCCAGGGGGCTGAGAGCTGGCTTCCTCTTCGGACCAGTGGCCTACCTCCTGCTGTGGTTCATCCCCGCCCCAGGTGGCATGCCCCATCAATTGGCCTGGCCCCGATTAGCCCTGATCACCAGCCAGGCCTAGGGTTCCCATCTGTGCATGAATTTTGTGCACTGGGCCTCTAGTAGTTTATAATTGTGCTTCTCAATAAGGTGACCTTGGGAAAATCACTTATTTTGGACTCAGCTTGTAAATAAACAATTAGAACAGATATTTTCAAATCTCTGACAGCCTTCAACTTTGTTGCAAATAAGTGTTTTGGGAGTATTTCTAATTGAAAATGAAAATCCAGCCTTAGGACTCACATGGTGTGAGGGAATAAGATGGTGTGTTAGCTTTCAATAAGATTATACTATTTATATAACAGTCCCCAAAAGAGTGGGTTAGGAGCGAGAGGTAGGTAGAAAACCTAAATAGAAATGTTTTGGCCTGGTAGTGTTGGGGTAACCTGTTTTGTCATGTTTCTATGGGAGCAACCGACCATTGATGCTTCTGTCGTGTCTCCTCGTGGGTGGGCATGGAAATCAGCGTCCTTTGAAGTAATAATCCAATCCTGGCAGCTATGAGCAGGCATAGCCAAAGAAACATCATCAGAGGCTGTAGAAAAACTTCAATTGAAATTATAATGGTGATGACATAAGTGATCTAAAGAGGCAGAATAGGAATTGGCAGTCATTCTGTGCACTGCACAAGGTGCGCAGCTGTGAATAGAAAACTAAGTCCAGCCACAGGATGAAAAGGAAGCAGTGATTTATAAAGTCTGGAGGAGTTGGGTTACTATTGAATTTTCAGCCGAGTCCACATATACTTAATAGTATTAACTACTGAGTACATTTTGAAAAGGAAAGCCAATAGAAATCTGCAGTAAACATCCGCTTCCAAATGAGACACTTGAAGCATTAGCCTTTAATCCGGGCAAAAGATAACCATCTGTACTGTCATCACTTCTAGTCAACATTATTCTGGAGTCCTAGCCACAGTAATAAGATTAAGACTACAAAAAAAGTAGAAAGTGAAGAAACAAAATTGTGTAGAGTAGCTACTACAGATAATTTGTTAGGGTTAATATGAATTTTTTTTAAGTTGCATAATACACAATAAATAGCAGTTTAACCATAGGGTATTCAATATGGGGAACATTATAAAAGCTTTATTGAAGGACATAAAAGATGGAGAGATATAAATTTTTATAGATGAAAAAACCCAAAATTGTAAAGTTGTCTTCCCCAAAATTAATACAATTTCAGGCAAAATGCTTACAGAAACTTTTATCTTTTTTTTTTTTTAATCCTCACCTGAGGATATTTTTCCTATTAGAGGCATAGTGCATGAATTCAGGCATGGGTGGGGTCTGGCCAGCCTGGCCAGGGGGAGGGGACATGGGCAGTTGGCTGGCCTGCCTGCTGGTTGAACTTCTGGTTGAGGGGACAATTTGCATATTAGCTTTTATTATATAGGATATACACTGAGTGGCCAGATTATTTTTTTTTCAACTGCATGGCAATACATTCTTTATTTTTATTTAATCTTTATTGTTCAGTTTATCACAGATGTTCCTCTTCCCCCCATAGCTCCCCTCCACCTGATTCCCCCCCCTCCACCCCATACTCTTACCCCCCACCACTGTCCTCATCCATAGGTGTAAGATTTTTGTCCAGTCTCTTCCCTCACTCACTCCTTTCCCCCAAGAATTATTAGTCCATTCCCTTTCTATGCCCCCATTTATATTATATTCACCAGTTGTTCATAATTTTTATCTTTACCTTTTCTTCTTCTTCCTCTTCTTAAAGAAAACCCTTCAGCATTTCATATAATCCTGGTTTGGTGGTGATGAACTCCTTTAGCTTTTTCTTATCTGTGAAGCTCTTTATCTAACCTCCAATTCTGAATGATAGCTTTGCTGGGTAGGTTTGCACTGTTGGTTGTAGGTTCTTGCTATTCATCACGTTGAATATTTCCTGCCACTCCCTTCTGGCCTGGATAGTTTCTGTTGAGAAATCAGCTGACAGTCGTATGGATATTTCCTTGTAGGTAACTAACTTTTTTTCTCTTGCTGCTTTCAAGATTCTCTCTTTGTCTTTTGCCCTTGGCATTTTAATTATGATGTGTCTTGGTGTGGTCCTCTTTGGATTTTTTTTTGTTTGGTGTTCTGTGTGCTTCCTGGACTTGTAGGTCCATTTCTTTCACCAGGTAGGGAAAGTTTTCAGTCATTATTTCTTCAATTAGGTTTTCAGTATCTTGCTCTCTCTCTTCTGGCAACCCCACAATTCTGATGTTGGTACGCTTGAAGTTGTCCCAGAGGCTCCTTACACTATCTTCACATTTTTGGACTCTATTTTCTTTTTTGTTTTTCTGTTAGGGTGTTTTTTGCTTCCTCATATTTCCGATCTTCGATTTGATTCTTGGGGTCCGCTAGTCTGCTGTTGAATTTCTGTATATTATTCTTTATTTCAGACAGTGCTTGCTTAATTTCTGACCGGTCTTTTTCCTTTTTTTTTTTTTCTTTTTGGCATTCTTATTAAGGTCCTTGAAGGTCTAAGTTTCTCAGAGTTCTCAATAAGTTTGTCAGTGGTTTGTAGAAGATTCTTGAGTAACCATATACCAGCGTACGCCAGCTGATTTGTGGTTTTGAACTCTATGTCCAGTCGTTTGCTTTCCTCCATTCCTTTCATTTGTGACATGTTTCTTTGTCTCCACATTTTGGCTACTTCCCTGTGTTGATGGAGTGGCTTTGTGTGCTAGTTGTCCTTTAGGGCCCAGGAGCTCTGCCTCCCCAATCACCTGAGGTGGACACTCTTGGTGCACCCCTTTGTGGGCTGGGTTCACAGTCTTGTTGTAGTTAAGCCTTGATTGCTATTGATACACTGGGAGGAATTGACCTCCAGGCCAATTGACTGTGAGGATTAGCTTTGTCTATTAATGGAAGAACTGCTGTGCTGGAGACACCCCATGGGGAGAACTTGCTTCAGTGGGGCTTTGGTGCTCACCGAGTCTGCCTCTTGAGTGTGTCACTTATGTATGTGAGGAGTTGAAATCTGGTGTCTTCTCACACTGACCTCTCAGTACACTGGTTCCTGGATCTCCATGAAGGTGCAAGTCAGCTAATGTCTGAGGCCACCCAGCAGGAGCTACAGGGAGCTCTGCAGATTTCTCCTCTTTGCTTGGAGTTTGCAAGTTTTGGAGTTGTCTGACCCAGTTGCAATTTGTTAGGTTAAGCTGCCAGAGGGCAGGCCATTCATTTGCAAAAGTCGCCACACAGGTGGCTGGGTTTGTAAATTGGGGGGGGGGGCCCTCAGGGAGTTGCTAGGCTAGGGCGTGGCAAAGAGCAATGGCTGTCATTCAGCCCTCTCTGCCTCTTCTGTTCAGTGTCCCATGTCTCGAGCCCCAGCGCAGTAAACAATGATTCCAGTGCGCAACTCCGTGAGAGAGCCACCCTCTCTTTCTGACCTGATGGCAGACAGTCCAGTTTCTCCCTGTATGAGTCTGAGTCCCCAGAATCTCTCTGGAAACTGGAGTTCAGAGAGTCGGGAACTTGTAACTCCCTCCCAATTGAAAACAACAGCGTACGCCAGCTGATTTGCGCACATCTCCGTACCTCTGCCTTTCTGAGCCTTTGCAAGTCCTACCAGGTTTGGATGCACTTTTTTCTTTCCTTCTAGTTGTAGATCTTCCACTCCGCCAGCTTTCCCGTGGTTCCGGGGGATAGTTGTTTTGTCTTTTAGTTGTAGTTTTGGTGTGGTTGCGAGAGACAGCATGTACAGATGTATATCTTATGCTACCATCTTGGTTCCCCTCAATACATTCTCAGTGGCCAGATTATTATGCATTCAGAGATCATAATAATCTGGCCACTCTGTGTGTGTGTGTGTGTGTGTGTGTGTGTGTGTGTGTGTAGAGAGAGAGAGAGAGAGAAAGAGAGAGAAGAGTATACAGAGGAGAGAAAGAGGGAGGGAGGGAAACATCAATGTGCCAGGGATTAAACCTGCAACTGAGGTACGTGCTCTTGACTTGAACCTACAACACTTCAGTCTGAGGGCCAACACTCTAACCACTGAGAAAAACCAACCAGGGCACTTGTCTATTTCTAGAGGGTAGCAAAACATAATGAACTTAGCCTAAAGTTAATTTGAAAAAAAAAATAGGGGTCCAAAATAGCCAAGATATTAAGAACAACAGGCAGGATCACATGTCCTATTAAACATATTTCATCATACAACCTAATAACTAAGGTCCTGGGTGCTGATACCAGAGAGACATAGAGCAATGGAATGGGACAGCATAGGGAAACTGACCTACGTAAGTAATGGGATTTGGAAACAGCATTACAGTGGGGCTGTTTATGAACTACTAGAGGCCTGGTGCACGAATTCATGCACCAGTTGGGTCCCTCAGTCTGGCCTGCAGGACTGGGACTAAACCAGCTCTCCAACATCCCCTGAGGGGTCCCGGATTGTGAGAAGTCACAGGCCAGGCCAAGGGACCCCACCAGTGCATGATCAGGTACAGGAGGTTGGCCCAGACAGGAAGGGACTCTAGAAGGACTCCAGAGTGTGTCTGGTTCATCTTGCTCAGACCCCAGAGCAAGCTAGCCTACTGGTTGGAGCATCTGCCCCTGGTGGTCAGTGCACATCATAGCAACTGGTCGAGTGGTCAACTGTCTGCCCCCTGGTGGTCAGTGCATGTCATAGCCAGCAGTTGAGTGGCCTTAGTATATCATTAGCTTATTATGCTTTGATTGATTGATTGGACAACTGGAAGACCAAACACTTAGGATATTAGGCTTTTATTATATAGGCTTAAATAAATAGTGTTGAAACAGTTGACCCATTACATGGAGAAAAAGATAGTTAGAATCTTGCTTTACTCCAAACACAAAAATAAGTTTCTCAGATGGGTTAATAGCAGCCTAAATGTGAAAAACAAACTTTAAAACTTAGAAGAAAACATAGGAAACCACCATAATGATATTGTAGCGGGATGAGTTTAATCACAAAACATACAAGTCAGTAAAAGTCAAGTGTATTGGTGTCCTATTGCTACTGTAACAAATTGCCACAAAGTTGGTGGTTTAACAACAGAAACTATCTCAGTGTTCCAGAAGTCTAAAAAGTGTCTTACTCAAGTAAACTTAAGTTGCTGGCAGGACTGTATTTCTTCTAGAAGATGCTATAGAAGAACCTGTCTCCTGATTTTTCCCAGCTTTTAGAGGTCACCAGCATTCCTTGGCTCATGGCCTCTTCCATCTTCAAAGTACATCACTCTAACTTCTGTCTTCTATCTCTAACCCTCCTCTTATGTGGACCCTTGTGGTTATATTAGGCCTATCTGGATAATTCAGACTAAAATCCCCACCTCAAGATTTTTAACGCTTAATCACATCTACAAGTCGGGTAACATATTCACAGATTTCAGGATTAGGATGTGGGTGTTTTGGGATGTTGTAGGTAGAGGTGAGAGAACATTAATTATTCAGCCTATGTCAGTCACTAAGCCACAGACTAGGAGAATATATTTGCAGCCCTTATAACCTGCAGAGGTTTAGTGTACAGAATATTAAAAAAGATCTTTCCAATCAAGTGAGAAAAAAACAAAACCCTATTTCTAGACTCGGCAGAGGATATGAATAGGCAGTTCATAGAAGAGAGAAAAAATGGCTGAGGACATTCAGAGGGTGTTAAACCTCACTAGTGATAAAGTAAATGCAAATTAAAGCAATAATTAGATCACATTACTTCACTTTACATGCAAACATTCGAACATCTGAGGACACCAGTGCCAGAGAAGTGGGATTATTCATTCACAGTTCGTAGAAGGAGTGTCAGTTGTGATGGGGAGAGGAAAACTAAGCATGTTTGTTGCAGCATTGATGGATGAACCAAACTACAGCATATTTGCATGAGGAAATGCAGTACAGTAGTTTCAGTGAGTGAAGGTGTGAGCTGCACGCATTACTAAAGATGTTGCTGTAAGATAAATGTGTACAGTAAGATACATTTCAGTGAAATTTAAAAACAAAGGACGCATAAAACCATTAGTAATACACTGAAGGATTCACACCTTCAGCACAGTGGTTACCTCTAGAGAGAGGGAATTAAAATTCAGCTGTACCTGTTCTGCTTTGCTTATTGATACAAATAGATACAACTATAGTAAAACTAAAATGTATTACTTTTGGGTGTTGGGTACACGGTCATCTATATATTATTTATTCTTTTTAAAATGTGCCCTGACTGGTTTGGCTGAGTGAGTAAAGCGTCAGCATGTGGACTGAAGGGTCCCAGGTTCTATTCCGGTGAAGGGCATGTAGTACCTTGGTTGCAGGCACATCCCCAGTAGGGGTATGCAGGAGGCAGCTGATCGATGTTTCTTCCTCATCGGTGTTTCTAACTCTCTATCCCTTTCCTTTCCTCTCTGTAAAAAATCAATAAAATATATATACATATTTTTAAGTGTATTATAACTTTAAGTGGGGGAAAAGAAGACCCATTAGAAAGATAGAGCTATAATGAAACAGACTTTCTGAACAAAATGAGAGAGGTTCTGCCCACAGATTGTAGTTGACTGCTGTGGGGTTTGGTTTGGTAGTCAGACAGACTGGGCATGTCAGCCGAGTGACCTGGCAGCTCTAAGCCTCAACTTTTTTTTTTTAAATATATTTTATTGATTTTTACAGAGAGGAAGGGAGAGAGAGAGTTAGAAACATCGATCAGCTGCCTCCTGCACACCCTCTACTGGGGATGTACCCGCAACCAAGGTACATGCCCATGGCCAGAATCAAACCCTGGGACCTGATGCTCTATCCACTGAGCCAAACTGGTTTTGGCTAAGCCTCAACTTTCTCTTCTAATAAAATGTAAGGATTAAATGAGCTATTGAATGTGCTTTAGCCCATGATAAGCACTTGATATTATAATGACTCATAGACAATGACTAGTATTTGTTGTGCAACATCAAGATTTGATAGGCTGAAGGTGTTTATATGATTTTGTTCTAAACAGGACAAGTAACTTCTTTTGCCAGCACACTGTTTGGCATTTCTCTGCAATGGAATGGTATTGGAGGTATACATTATGGTTACTTGCCTTGAATTCAGTCCATTTGCTCTAGTTTTTTTAGTCATAGTTCATTTAGCAAAGATTGGGTTGAGTGATACTGTCAGGTTGTATAGTCATGGCTGCTCTTAATGGCTGATTGCTAGATAGTTTAAAAATAATATAACATGTTATATAAAGAATCTAAACAATTAACCTAACCCTGAGCTAATATCAGCACCTTTTCCATACAAGCCATGATTTGAAACTCAAAGAACTGGACATTGCCAAAGTACAAGTCTGTGTAGTTTTTAAAATGTGAAAAATAAGTAATTGCTTAGATTGAAATTTTATATTCAATTATATTGAAGATGTGTTGATATAAATGTAATCCTCCCAACAGAGTACTTTGCCAGGGTCTCAGAGCTTTAAATTCAGGGGCAGGCATACTTGTTAAGCTGTTGGGATAGGTAGTATCGGGGTCACACACAGAGCCCACCTGAGCAAAATGAAGTCAAGTGCTTCACATAATATCACACCTGCCAATCAGAACTATTCCACATGATATAGTCATTGTTGGAACATGTCAGAACCATAGTGCAGGGATTAGAACAAAGGTTCGGGGCCATGCTGTCTTGATTTGAATGTCTGCTTTTCTACTTACTGTGTGTGACTGTGCCTGCTCTTCCTCCTTGAAGTGGGAACAACAATGGTACTCACACAAAAAGGAAGTGTATGAATTGAATGAGTAAATACAGTTCTGCAACCCCTTTTCTGAATGTATTTTGGGAGTTGGAATTTTTTATACTTTAAACAATCATATGGTTCATGTATGGCATTTATGAAAACACTCCCAGAAAGGTTCTGGGCAGCACCCCATAATTAAACACATCCCTTTTTCTGTAGCAAAATATATTTATTGCTACACAAGCTGGATAAATATTATAAATAGCCTTCTACTTACTCAGGTCAGGTTTTGCTGCCAAATGAATTAGGAAAAATAATTGGGGTGTTAGAGCTTTGTGGATTTCAGAACTATAGATAAGGGATTATGGGTGAATGTGCATATACATATACACACACTCACTCACTAGTATATGGTATCTGGCACATATTAAGTGGTATAGATATTAGTTATTATTACTATTGTTGTCATTTACCATATTATTTTAGTTTAGATTATGGGATGAGGAGAAGTAATGAGGATATTTTCTTTTTTTCTTATTTTAAGTCCATTTACAAAATGTATACAGGTATTTTTGCTTAACTACATCCTCCCTTTAGAAGCTGTATTCTCTTTGCATGGCTTAGACTTGATCCTGAAGGAATGTCCCATTACTGCTGACACCTAAGAAGAGTCTTTGCCCCAAATGGTTGGCTATTTTCTAAGTTGGCATGTATTGAGGCCAAGAGATTTGTAGAGCTCAAATTGTAATTAAATTCTGTCAGTTTTTATTGTCCTTGGATAGTTTAGATTGCTGTGGTATCTTCAGTTTCAAATACTATTAATAGTTCACATCTCTTCCTACTTTTATGTTTGAAAATGTGTCAGAAAAATATGATTTTAAAATAGTTCTTCAGCCGAGACGGGTTTGGCTCAGTGGATAGAGCGTTGGCCTGTGGACTGAAAGGTCCCAGGTTCGATTCCGATCGGGGGCATATACCTTGCTTGCGGGCACATCTCCACTGTGGGGCATGCAGGAGGCGGCTGATCAATGTCTTTCTCTCATCGATGTTTCTGACTTTCTATCCCTCTCCCTTCCTCTCTGTAAAAAATCAATAAAATATATTTTTTTAAAAAAATAGTTCTTCAGCTGACACCAGTTTGGCTCAGTGGATAGAGCATCGGCTTGTGGACTGAAAGGTCCCGGGTTCGATTCCAGTTGGGGGCATGTACCTTGCTTGGGGGCACATATCCACTGTGGGGTGTGCAGGAGGCTGCTGATCGATGTCTCTCTCTCATCGATGTTTCTGACTTTCTGTCTCTCTCCCTTCCTCTCTGTAAAAAAATCAATAAAATATATTTTTTAAAAAAATAGTTCTTCAGCCCTAGCTGGTTTGGTTCAGTGCATAGAGCATCATCCTGCAAACTGAAGGGTCCCAGGTTCGATTCCAGTCAAGGGCACATGCCTGGATTGTGGGCTCAATCCCCAGTGGGGGGCCTGCAGGAGGCAGCCAATCAGTGATTCTCTCTCATCATTAATGTTTCTATCTCTCCCTCTCTCTTCCTTTCTGAAATCAATTTTAAAAATATATTTAAAAAAAACACACACAGGAGAGAATCCAAGATGGCAGCATAGGTAAACACCTACACTGCTACCTCGCACAACAATTTCAAAACTACAACTAAAAGACAGAACGGACATCATCCAGAACCACAGGAAAGCTGGCTGAGTGGAAATTCTACAACTAGAGGGAAAGAGAGTGGCTCATGGAGAACCAGAGGAGCTGCAAAAAGCTGAGGTACTGAGACGCGCACGTGCAGAGAGCGGGTGCCGGAGTACCTGGCTAGTTTTCTCTGGCAGGAGGGAAACGGAGACTCTCAAAGGCATTGAACCCCTTATCTTACGACACTAAACCCCAGACCCAGCCGAAACTCATACGGGGGGAGTTTGGACTGTGAAAAGGGAGAGTGCACGGAAATTTAGGGGAGTCGCAAAAGATCAGAGGTCTAGTGGCGCGCACTGCACTATGCGCAGAGGACAGATTGCTGATTGTGCAGCTGGCTTTTGCGAGTGGGCGGGAGACAGACCCTCCCAACCGTGCCACTTTTGACTCCACTAAGCCCCAGTGTCCGGTGAAACCCTGAGGACCTAAACTCGTGTGGTCCTGGGGCACAGGGGAGCTGGAAAGGCAGCTGTCTGGAGGCACTGTGGGCCCGCATGCACAAGGACCGCTCCAGCGATTACCCAGTCACGTGAGACTCAGGGGCCGTGGAGGGTGGGTCCGACTGAAAGGCAGGGCAGTCCCTTAAGCCCTGAGACTCCACCCCTCCCAAGCTCAAAAGAGAGGCTTCTGCGGTTTTGAAAGTCTGGTATCATAAGGCTGAATCCAACAGAAGTTCTCCTGGCATAGTGAAAATGCTGAGACAAGGGAAAGGATCACAAACAAAAGAAATGGAGGAAAAGAAACGACTGGATATAGAGTTCAAAACCACGCTTACAAGGTTTTTCAAGAATATGCTAGAAAAGTTGGATAAAGTTAGCAAGAGCCAAGAGGAGATGAAAAAGGACCAACTAGAGATGCAAAAGATTCAACTAGAGATGGAAAAGGTCCAACTAGAGATGAAAAAGGATCAACTAGAAATTAAACATACACTGACTGAAATAAAAACTATTATGCAGAGTCCTAACAGCAGACTAGAGAAAGGCAAGAATCAAGTCAAAAATTTGAAATATAAAGAAGCAGGAAACATTCAACTAGAAAAGCAAGAAGAGAAAATAATCCAAAAATGTGAAGATAATGTAAGGAGCCTCTGGGACAGCTTCAAGCGTACCAACATCAGAATTGTGGGGGTGCCAGAAGAAGAGAGAGAGCAAGATACTGAAAACTTATTTGAAAAAATAATGACTGCAAACTTTCCCCACCGGGGAAATAGACTTACAAGTCCAGGAAGCGCACAGAACCCCATATAAAAGGAATCCAAAGAGGACTACACCAAGACACATCATCATTAAAATACCAAGAGCAAAAGACAAAGAGAGAATATTAAAAGCAGCAAGAGAAAAGCAGTTCATTACCTACAAGGGAGCACCCATATGACTGTCAGCTGATTTCTCAACAGAAACGATGCAGGCCAGGTGGGAGTGGCAAGAAATATTCAACGTGATGAATAACAAGAACCTACAACCAAGAATACTCTATTCAGCAAAGCTATCATTCAGAATTGAAGGGCAGATAAAGAGCTTCACAGATAAGAAAAAGCTGACGGAGTTCATCAACTCCAAACCAGTATTATATGAAATGCTGAAAGGTACTCTTTTAGAAGAGGAAGAAGAAAAAGGTAAAAGACAAAAAATTATGAACAACAAATACATATCTATCAACAAGTGAATCTAAAAATTAAGTGAATTAAAAATCTGATCAACAGAATAAACTGGTGAATATAATAGAATCAGGAGCACAGAAAGGGAGTGGACTGATAATTCTCAGGGGGAAAGGGGTAAGGGTGTACAGGGAGAGACTGGACAAAAATCATACACCTATGGATGAGGTCAATGGGAGGGAGGTAAAGGCCTCTAGAGGGAAGGGTGGGAGCTGGGTGGAGGGGTGCTATGGAGGGTAAAAAAGAGAAACAGATGTAATAATCTGAATAATAAAGATTTAATTTTTAAAAAAACATAGACTAAAGCAATGAAAGGCATAAAAAGATGTAAGCACCTCAGTGGAAGAGGTAAGTAAAAAAATGTGATAAGGGACAAATGCATAGGTAGATGCAAATTAATCTAGTTCTACATTTGGCAGCAGTTTCAGACATGTTTATTTTATTATGATGCTACATATATTACATACAAATTACATACATTCTTTTTTATGTATTAAAATTACTTTTTAAAATAAAAAAGCACACAAAATAATTCTTCAGCACTCTTTATTTCTGAATGATTACCTATTAACTGCACCCACATTAGAGATTATGTATGTCAACCCTCATAATCTTCCTAACCTGTAAGTACATTTATAAATGAAGCGTACTTATAAATTTAAGTATTCCTATAAATTAAGACCATTTAAATTAAAACAACTTAAATAGTTTTAAAATCAAGTTAAATATATTTTACTGAGAACCTAGCGCACAATTTGTGCACCCAGCGTGAGGCTGGGGTGGATCTCAGCCCATCCTCTGCAACCCCACCCAGGCCCTCCCGCCATGGCCCCCTGTCTGCCAGCAGCCCTGCTCCTGCTGCTCCCATGTGCTGGTGATGCGGAGTGATTGGGGCCAGCACCAGCAGCAGGTGTGAGCGGCAGCTGCCCCAATCACCCCTCAGGAGCAGGGGGTGGTGGAGAAGCCCTCAAGGACAATCAAGGCCAGCAACCACTGCTTGCAGTCACTGATGGCTCTGAATGATCAGGACCAGTGCCGGGCACTGACAGCAGGTGCAAGTGGTGGCTCCAGGCAGGACCATGGCACACAGGACCAAAGAATTTCAGTAACTACCAGAGGCTTGCACCAATGATGGTGAATGGCGCCCTGCCTTAGTCTAACACACCTCACTCACCTTCTCCACCATCCCACTGAGGCCAAGCACACTATATTCTGCACACACACCCTGGTGTTCAGCACACATCATAGCAACCAGTTGTTTGGTGGTTCACTGTTTGGTCTATTTGCATATTAGCCTTTCATGATATAGGACTACAGGCCTGGTGCACAAAATATGTGCAGGGGTGGTTGTTTCTCATCCCAGTCTGGACCTTCTCCAATCTGGGGCCCCTTAAGGGATGTCCCACATAGGATTGGGCCTAAACAGGCAGTTGGACATCCCTCTCACAATCCAGGACTGCTGGTTCCCAACTGCTTGCCTGCCTGCCTTCCTGATTGCTTCTAACCACTCCCCTGCCAGCCTGATTAATGCCTAACTGCTGCCCTGCCAGCCCAATTGCCCTAACTGCCCTCCCCTGCAGGCCCAGTCACCCCTATCTGCCCTCCCTTGCAGGCTTGATCACCCACAACTGCCCTCCCTTGCAGACCTGGTCCCTCCCAACTGTCCTCCCCTGCTGGCCATCTTGTGGTGGCCATCTTGTGTCTACATGGAGGCAGTCATCTTTGACCACATGGGGACAACCATCTTGTGTGTTGAAGTGATGGTCAATTTGCATATTGTCCTTTTATTAGATAGGATAGAAACCTGGTGCACAGATGGGGGCCAGCTGGTTTGGGTCAGGGTGAAGGTTCTTTTGGGGCATGAGGGGTGGCCTGGGCGAGGGGCCTGTGATGGTTTACAAGCTGGCCATGCCCCCCGGTGACCAAGTGGAGGCCCTAGAATCTAGGATTTATTTATCTTCTATAATTGAAACTTTGTAGCCTTAAGCAGAAGCCAAGGCAGACCTGGGCAGGCGGAAAGCTAGTCTTCCTTCATTGCTGGGGGCAACTCAAGCCTCCTGCTCTGTCCAGCTCCATGGCTGCTGCCATTTTTGTTGGAATTTATTTATCTTCTGTAATTGAAACTTTGTACTCTTAAGCAGAGGCCAAGGCAGGCCAGGGCAGGTGGAAAGCTTGGCTTCCTCTATTGCTGAGGGCAACCCAAGCCTCATGCTCTGTCTTTAGCCATCTTGGTTGGGTTAATTTGCATGCTCACTTCTGATTGGCTAGTAAGTGTGACTTATGGGCATAGCAGAGTTACAGTCAATTTGCATATTACTCTTTTATTAGGTAGGCTACTTCTGTGGGGAGGTTGTGACTTTAAGCTTAGAAACATTGGGTGTTCTTAAATTAAAAGTTTGAAAGATTGGACTCCATGAACATACATTGTTGTTGCTAATAATGGAGAGTGGGATATCTGCATGAGTCAGTCCTATTTTTTCCTTGGTTAATGCTGTTGGTTTATGTTCCTTGCCCCTTTGTATATTGGGTCTCTTAGTGCTGCCTTAGTGACTTATATAAACTCATAAAAATATTATCTCAGTCATTTTCTGCAGTTCTTGCTCAAACTCCCTGCACTGTCATTTTGAAACTATTTCTATGATTGCTACCATCAGACTTCCTGTTGTTTTCCTTAATATAAATTTCTAGATATAGAATTGCTAGATCACCTTTGAGTTTGGGAATGAATTCTATGGCATTAAGGACAACAATAGCCTTTTAAAAAATGTCTTTGTAGACATTCTGCCAAAGGAAGAGGGAAAATGTACATAGATACTATTTTTCTTAGAATGATACTTAGCATTTCAATCACATTTTCATAAACTTAATTTTTTCCTCTCTGTGATTTAAAAGTTACATTTTGTTAGCCATTAAATCCTTCAACATAGGTGTCCATAGCTCTCACCACTGCAAACCCTGCTCGGACGAGCGTTGCAAACTCTGATGATTGATTATGAGCCCTGCCCATGCTCCTTGCCTGTCTGCCCTTCCTTACAAATTAGTCACTCAACAAGTAATAGACAGTCTGAGGAGGTAAACTGAAATGCTTTTTTAAAAGCTGAAGGGTGAAGATGTAGACAGAGTTCAACAATAGAACCAGGAGCTTATCTGTGGATGATGATTGTCCATTTGTTTTAAGGTACCAGTTTCACTGGGTAACTTACTGCTAGCTGCCTGTCTAACCCATTGCTGTTCTGGACCCTGAGTGCATTTATTCTATAAACTGGTAGGACACTTCCAGCTTTTATGTTACAGACAACAGAAGAGGCCGCTGGACTGCCTGCAGCCACTTAGTGACTAGAGCTGACTTTCTATTCCTGACTGGTTGGTGACATTTCCTGAAGGAAATCAATGTTCCTGGCACCTCTGTACTCCCTGCTAGCTGCCTCCCTGTCACCGTGATCAGTACATTCTTTCCCAGCCTCCTCTAATCCCTAGCTCCGCACAGTCCAGTTCCCTAGCACTGGCCACATGTGGTGGTTTAAATTGGATGAATAATAAAACAAACTCAGGTCCGTGGTCACAGGAGCCAGATACTCAGTGGCCAGCAGCCTCGTGTGGAAGAGAGTGCAGGCCAACATTCTGTCACTGCAGAAAGTTCTGTGGGCAGTGCCTCCTACCTGCCCTGATCAGCATAACGTACAAAGAGCTCACACACTTACCAGTTTTTAAAACCTGAACATGTTGTGGTCTTTTTTCCCTACCTTTTTATTCATGGACTGACCCCATCAGAGGTTCTGGACTGATGGATGGGCTTCTCGGTCCTTCCCTAGAACCGTCCTAGTGATTGTATTATTCAGCTCCTTTCTGTTGCACTGCCCCTTCCACAGGGCTCACAAGCACGCGCACAGGCCACTAGCTCATTTCCCTTCTCTTCCTCACACTATTCCAACAAATAGACTGTACACCCCATCTGCAGTTCCTTGCCACGCCCTCCTCTGCCTGCACAGCCTGGACTCCCCCACATCTCCGACAAGCCGCTCAAATAGGCGTTTGTAGGCCACCAGCTGCCTCCTGCTTGCCCTCCCTCGGTGTCGCAGAAGCACTTGGTATTTAGTTTTCCCCTTTCCATGATGTTTTCTCTTCCGGCTCTCCTTCTCTGGCCATGTGTCCCATCAGCCCCACCAACTTCCATGTCAGTGCAGTTCTTCTCTCCTTCCACTTCCTCTTCTCCTCCAGCCATTGCCCAGATTTGAGGGTGCCCAGACGTGCAGTCTTCACACTAGATTTTTCCCTCAACTCCAGATCAGCGGTCCAGGTTTGCTGAGTATCACAGTTAAGATTATCCGCCTGTCTCAACGTTGAAACATTCACTTCAAGTAGAATTTTTAGCTCTGAGAATCTTTCCCCTCCAGGTTTCCTTATCTATGACCAATTAATTATCCCACCCCGTCCCCATCACCACTCCTCCCACTTCTCACTCCTTTCCCTCACCCCTTCCCTTTGTCTATCTTGTCTCTCTTCTCCCTAGGATGTCTTCCTGGCTGTCCTTATTCACCAGTCCTGATCTTCCACGCCCACTGCCCCCATTTCTGATCTGGCTCTCTGTCTTGGCCTGAGAGACAGCTTTTGTGTGCTGCTATTTTTATATCATTCTAGCTTTCCTTTTTTTTTTTTTCTTTAATATAATTTTACTAGAGGACCGGTGCATGAAGTTTGTGCACTTGGCAGGGGATCCCTCAGCCCAGCCTGCACCCTCTCACAGTCCAGGACCCTTTGGGGGATATCTGCCTGCCTGCCAGCTTAGGCCCGATCCTCCTAAAGATCAGGCCTAAGTTGGCAGGTGCGCATTCCTCTCACAATCCGGGATCCCTTGTTCCTTATCCCTTGTTCCTTATCGCCAGCCTGCTCACTCCTTAGCACTGCTGATCCTTAGCATTGCCAGGGAGGTGGGAGAGGCTTCCGCCACCACTGCTGCGCTCACCAGCCATGAGCCCGGTTTCTGGCTGAGGGGCACTCTCCCTGTGGGAAGGCTGACCACCAGGGGGCAGCTCCTGCATTGAGCGTCTGCCCTCTGGTGGTCAATGCGCATCATAGTGACCAGTCATTCTGGTCGTCCCACCATAATAGTCGCTCAGGCTTTTATTATATAGATTGATTTCAGGGACGAAGGAAGAGTAGGGGAGAGAGAGAGAAACATGAATGATGAGAGAGAATCATTGATTGGCTGTCTCCTGCACATCCCACACTGGGGATCAAGCCCTCAACCCAGGCATGTCTCTGATCAGGATTTGAACCAGGACCTCCTAGTTCATAGATCGGTGCTCAACCACTGAGCCACACCATCCAGGCAATTCTTCCCTTCACTCATGTTGCCAGATACAGTTCCTGAAGTCCATTTATTTAAAAGTACTCACAAACACACATATATATGAAAACCTGTGTATAATAATTACCGATGTAAATTTTTGAATAAACAATATATTCCCATGGTTTAAAACCCCAAAAGTACCAAAAAGCATGTAGTAAAAAATTTGGCTTCTACTTGTTCCCTTTATCTTCTCAGATCCTATCCTACTGAAGGGCAGTCATGGTTAGTTTTATATTTTTTAAGAACATTTTTAATAGACATACAAGTATACAAACAGGTGAGGCAAAAGTAGGTTTGGCAGTTGTGATATACAACTTGTATTATATTATTTTCCATATGAACCTACTTTTTGCCCCACCTTGTGTACATGTGTGTAAGTTTTCCCTTTTTATCATCATGATAACAGGAATTATGCTATTTTACACTGTTCTTTATTTTTAAGAATTTTTTATTGATTTTTTTTTTTTTTTTTTTAGAGAGGACGGAGAGGGAGGGAGGGAGAAAGAGAGAGAAAAGCATTGATCTTCTGTCTCCTGAACTGCACCTACTGAGGATAAAGCCCACAACCCAGGCATGTGTCCTGATTGGGAGTCGAACCAGCAACTTTTTGGTGCACTGGACAACACCCAACCGAGCCACACAGGGCTACACTATACTTCACTTAGTATTTGCTTCTAAGAAATAAATCTTATAGCCCTAGTTGGTTTGGCTCAGTGGATAGAGCATCAGCCTGCAGACCGAAGGGTCTCAGGTTCAATTCCAGTCAACAAGCCTGAGTTTCAGGCTCGATCTCCAGTAAGAGGCATGCAGGAGGCAGCCAATCAATGATTCTCTCTCACCATTGATGTTTCTCTCTCTCTCTCTCCCTCCCACTTCCTCTCTAAAATCAATAAAATTATATTTTTAAAAAAAATTAAAAACTTATAGATCTTTCATAAAGATCTCATTGGTATAGCTATATAGAATTCCTCTTTGAATGTATCATAATTTATTTAACCAGTCCCCTCTTGGTGGACATTTAAATCATTCCCCATCCTTTGCTATTCTTAGCACTTTTGCAAGGAAGAACACATAATTCATTTTGTTCTTGTGCAAGTATATGCGCAGGTCAGCTGTGAGTCAGTTCTCTGCTGACCGTTTGCTGACCTTGCAGAGTGCTTGCTGCTGGTGCTCCACTTCCCATGTACCAAGTTACAGATCCTCAGCCCAGTCCTAGTCCCCGTCCTCAGGCCGTCGAGGACTTCCTACTGCAGCGGCTCTGTCTCCGCCTGTTATTATTGGAGGAGAATTGGGCAACTCAGTGGTCAGTGGCAAACAGTGGAAGCAGGTGATACTGGCCTGTTGGACTCCAGTCTAGCTAAACAGCTCGGCTTTCTCTTCCCCTAGCACACTCCAAGCAGTTTTCTTTTTCTTTTTTAAAGAATAATTTTTTATTTTATTTTATTTTATTTTTTTAGAGAGAGAGGGAGGGAGAAAAACATTGATGTGAGAGCATAATGTTGATTGGCTGCTTCCTGCACGTCCCCCTACTAGGGATGGAGCCTGAAACCTGGACATGTGCCCTGCCTAGGAATGGAACCAACAACCTCGGTTCACAGGAAGACATCCAACCAACTGAGCCACCTCGCCAAAGCACACCCCAAGCAGTTTCTGTCTCCCTCCCTTTACACAGAGTGCCCCACCTCTACTCTCTTCAGGCCCTCCAAATCCATTGCATCCTATAGACTGAGCTCAGATGCTACCACATCCATGAAGCTTCCTTGATTCCTACTCTTTCTGCTAAAAATGTTCTAGCCTTTCACCGAGTGCTCTCATAGGCCACCTTTCCTCCCCTGGATTAGGTTACAGAACCTGCAGTTTTCCTACCTTAGCTGCTAGTTAATAATGCCTGGAACACAAGATGGTGCCTTGCTTTGATTTCTTGTTTGTTTTTGCTTTTCCTTAACATGGGTCAGTTTCCTTTATTTCATAAAAAAAAAAAAATTTTTTTTTTTTCCTCAAAGGTAGAAAAGATCCTATCTCTGCATGGGAAACACCTGGGCTGGGGCTGGTCCCTAAACCACTCAGGTTTCCCTATGTCAGCAAGGAGTGCTGGGAGTGTTGACAGCGCCTGCACAAAGCCCTCTTAATATAGTTCTCAGGGCTTCCTGCCAGTTCGCCAGTTGCCCACATGTGGAACAGGCCTGTTAACTTATTTTTCATTATTTTTTACTTAATTTCCTGTTTATTTTTATCCCTTATCCTCTCCATTTTGGCCACCATCAGCTTGTTCTCTATATCTATAGGTCTGTTTCTCTTTTTCTTTTTTAAAATGTATTTTATTGATATTTTTTACAGAGAGGAAGGGAGAGGGATAGAAACATCGATTAAAGAGAAGCATTGATCAGCTGCCTCCTGCACGCCCCCTACTGGGGACATACCTACAATCAAGGTACATGCCCTTGACCAGAATCAAACCTGGGACCCCTCAGTCCGCTGGCCGACGCTTTATCCACTGAGCCGAACTGGTCAGGGCTTGTTTCTCTTTTTTCTATTGTTCCTTTATTTTGTTTTTTATATTTCACATATAAGTGGATCATTTGGTATTTATTTTCTATCTGACATACTTGGTTTGGTATAATATCCTCTAAGTCCATCCACATTATTGCAAATAGCAAGATTTCATTACTTTTTATTGCTGAAAAACATTCCTGTATGTGTGTGTGTGTGTGTGTGTGTGTGTGTGTGTGTGTGAGAGAGAGAGAGGGGGGGGGGTTGGGGAGATATGGGGGCGGGGAGAGAGAGGGAGAGAGGGATCGCTTCCTCTTTATCCATGCATCTATTGATAGACATCTGGGTGGCATCCATATCTTGGCTATTACTGGTAATGCTGCAATGAACATAAGGCTGCATATGTCTCTTTTCCAACTAGTACTTTTGTTTTCATCAGATAACTGCCCAGAAGTGGAATTACTGAGTTACTGGCAGGCCTATTTTTAAATATTTGAGCAATCTCCAGACTTTTCCATTAGTGGCTATACTAATGTACAGTCCCACCAACAGTGTACAAGGGATCCCTTTTTCCACGTCCTTGTCAGGACTTATCCTAAGGTTTCAAAAATTTGAAAAACAAAAGAATTAATTTGCCTTAATAAATAAATGTTGAACACACTCCACACACAAAAAAAAAATAGAGAAAAACATTTTTGGCTCATAAGAGACTTTAATATAATTACCATAAAATAGATCTTAATTACTTTGATTTCTCATCCCCCAAAAGTCTCCTAGTATATTGTCATGCATATGCTAAGAAATGGGAAAGAGCAGTGTTGATGCTGTTCTTGTCTAATGTGGAGGTTTGGGGGTTACTTTCAGTGCAGAAATCACCCCTGTCCCTGTACATGTGGGTTGTTATCGCTAAATTAAAAATGCCTCCTTCTCCCTCCTAGGAATGTTTTTAAGAACCTAGAGCCATAAAGTCTGCATTCTCACTGGTTGCTCCTGTGCCTCCTGGGAAAGGAGGGTGCCATTCTGTTCCATGTTTATTCTGTTGCCAGCTAAAAGCATTGGCAGGATCCAAATGTCCAAATTACAGCATAACCAGCCCTTCACATGTGATTGGAAGCAGGTGTCCATTTTTATTATGAAATTAAGATTGTTTTCTGAAACGTCAATTTTAACTTTAGGTTCCCTTCATTTTTATTTGTTGGAATGACTCTCACCAGTACAGGTCTGGCTAGAACACCTTTAAAGGGTAGAGCAGAAAACTCTGAGCAAGGGAAGCCGGGTCTCTGCGCTGCTGATGCTCCCTCCTTCGCCGGCAGGTCTTTGAGGAGCCCTCCCTCAGCCTCTTCGCGCTGGAGCACTGCGAGGGCCGAGAGCTGCACCTGGAAGAGGCCGTGAACTCGGTTCTCAACAAGGACCTGCATTTCTACACGCAGTCCGTGTGGGTGAAGAGTGGGCTGTAAGTACCGGGAGCAGCGTGGGGCAGAGCGGAAAGGGTCTTCTTTCCCTTCCGCTGCTGGTGGTGGCTCTGACTTGCTCGTCCTCCTCTGCTCTCTCGCAATCACAGGGGTTTCACAGAGGGGACGGTGGGTCAGGCCCTTGGGCAGAGCCGAGGGAGGGAAGGGCTGCCATGTGCTTAGCGCCCGTGTCACAGACAGGTCAGTCAGATGACCACAACCATCGAGCCCCCTTCCTCTCAGAGGAACTTAATTAATTAAACAGCAGCACGGTGCAGGCTATGGGCTGCTTAAGACAGGTGGTCACTTGTAAGACAAATGGTGTCCCCGTGTTTTGATTGGATATCTCCTTCGTCCCAGAGTTGTTTACTCCATGGCACTTATTCCTGTGCTCAGTCCCTTGGTCTGACTGAGCCTGCCTCCCAGCACTGCTGCCCTCGTCCCGCCCTCCTCCCACCCCCACTCTGCCTTCCTCCTGCCCTCCCTCTTCTCTCCTTCTGCTCTCCCTCTTCCCATTCTCCTCCTGCCCTCTTTCTACTCTCCCTCTTCTCTCCTCCTGCCCTCCTCCTGCCCTCCCTCTTCGCTCCTCCTGCCCCCCTCCTCCTGCCTCTGCCCTCCTCCTACCCTGCCCTGCTCCTGCACAGCTGGTGTTGGGAACCAAATGCCCACTAAAGGAACACACAGCCCTTGGTGATTAATGTGAAGAGGACTGTTTTTATTTTTTATGACTTTTAAATTTTGTAGTAATCAATTCTCTGTGTTTAAATACCAGGGCAATGAAAGAGAAAAAAAGCCAAGAATATAAATTGATTTGAAAATTAGGCCAACTGTTATAATAAACGGCTTTTGCATTATTCACATGTAATAACTATTTACAATTTTTCTGCAAAGCATTTCACATGGTTTGGTTCTCATTAAACATAAATTAAGTATAATAACTCTCATATTATATTCCAGTATATTATTTAACATTTAACCCTAAACTGAATTCCATATCCCTGATTATCATACCTTTCACAACATTTTTATACATTTCTTTTCTTCACATTGCTAAGTGGAACTAATATTTATGGCCCCATCTCAGAAGACTTGGCACTGTCTCATTTCATTCATTTGTAAAGAACTGGTACCATTTTCCCTTGACCTTCTTATTTCTTATCTTTTATTACCCACCTACTCTCACTGTTCAGGACTGTAAGGGATTGGAACACAGTGTAGGAATAGTTAAGGCTGTCTGCAGGGTTTCCCTATAGATGACCTATGAAATACTGTGTAGTGCCCAGCCAGCTACCTACCCTCAATGGCAGGTTTTGTTTAGGGCTGATGTTTTTAGTCTTTTGTTGTTGTTAATCCTCACCCAAGGATATTTTTTTCCATTGATTTTTAGAGTGAAAGGGAGAAAGATGGGGAGAGAGAGAGAAACATCAGTGTGAGAGAGACACATCAGTCGGTTGTCTCCCGCACCTGGGTTTGAACCTGCAACTCAATTGCATGCCTTTGAGTGGTAATCAAACCCAGGACCTCAAGTGTGCAGGCTGATGCTCTAACTACTGAGCATGCCGGCTCGGACAAGTTTTTGGTTTTGTTTAATCTACATATTATTCCGTATCTCTGATTAGCTTTTCAACTGTACAATTCATTGAGATTGATATATAATGAGATAGTTTAATAAAATCTTACCAAGCTCCCAGCCTGTGTGGCTCAGCAGTTGAGCATTGACCTATGAACCAGGAGATCACAGTTCGATTCCCTGTCAGGGCACATGCCTGGGTTGTGGGCTCCATCCCCAGTGTGGGACATGCAGGAGGAGGCAGCCAATCAATGATTCTCTCTCATCGTTGATGTCTCAATCTCTCTTTCCCTCTTCCTTCCTCTCTCTGAAATCAATAATATATATATATATATATATATTTTAATGTTATGAAAAATGACTTCGTGTTCATTCCCAAAGGAACACAGAATTTTGGAGCTGGAGGGACCTTCTTTGGAAGCAAAGAAACCAGAGTCCTCACAAGTTCAAATCTTCTGAGCCCCTGTCTAGTGGGCTTTTTCCTGGTCATTGCTGCTTTTTCTGTTAAAAAATAAAATTATGTATTTTTTTTCTTTAAAATATCTACAAAGTCAGATGTTACAGAATGAACCCTAGCTGGTGAAATACAGGGACTGCCTTCTGTTTTGAAGTCCCTCACTGTCTTCTTTCCTGCTCTCATGTAGGTGGATAGCTTATGAAGGATCCAATTTCTTAGGAAGACAGATCCTACTCAAACCCAATGAGATCCCAAATTGGATGGCTTTCAGCGGGTGGAAAACCATTGGTTCCCTCCGTCCTATGAAGCAGGTAAGGAGAAAAGAACCACACCATCCAAAATAGCTCAATTTTCTAGTAGAAGTGGCATAAACCACAGCAGCATCTGAAATAATGACCATTTCACTAAGGTTGCCATTTATGTAGCAGGGTGAGTGGACTAAAGGATACTGTAGATTTTAACCAATTCATAAAATTCTGTCTACAGTCAATGTTGGATTGTAGCTTTCAGTCCAAATTTCCCGTTTCATGGAAAATGGAGGTGTGATAAGCTCTGCAGCAAGCAAATGGGACGAGAATGAACTCTAAGGCTGTACTCATTTTACTCTCTAAGTATTTGGTTTTCCCCCCACTTATAGAAGACTCAGGACGGGTCCTGGCAATTTAATTCAAGTCACTTCTATTGCACTAGTGCTTGTCAGTCTTCTGTTCAGAAGCTTCCCCCTGCACTGAGGGTGTGCCCACTCTTCCTGTGGCCAAGTGGCCTGGCTCCGCTGCCTCTCCTGGCTCCTGGCTCATGGTCTTCTTCTCACTCTCAAGGTGTGCCCTACGCTCCAGCATCCAGCTGCCCCACTCAGCTGCTAGCACAGGTTTGCTTCTGTCAGCTTCTCCTTCATTGGTTGCCTGGCTGCCTCTTACTCATCTCTCTCAAGTCAGCTTGCCTGCCAGGTCCTCAGTGATACCTCTGTCTCCATCTCTCCCAACCTAAGCCAGATCCTAAAGTCCTCGTTCTCCTCCAAGTCCCTGCATGCGGTTCGTAACGGTATAGTTATGGTCGGAGTGGTGCTCTCACTCTGTTGCAGCCCAGAGGCAGGGGTGGTGCAGATTTTGCTTTCTTGCACTGCCCCAGTGCCTGTCACAATGTAGGAGCTCAGGGACTCATTTAATGAAGGGATGAAAGTGAAAATGGGTGAATGTTTGACATTATGCAAAGAATTGTGGAGGATGAAGAATAGACATGATTTCTGCCTTTGTGGAGTTTCATTTCGAGAGGTAAAATAACCAGTTCTAAATCTATAATAATAAAGGGTAATATGCTAATTAGACCGGAGGTCTTCTGCACATCCTTCCTGATGAAACCAGGGCTGGAGGGGTGCCAGCCGGGTCCTAGGTGCCTGTGGGCGGCCTGAGGGAAGCTAGCCGGGGTCCCACATGCCAGAGGCAAGCTGGTGCTGGCAGCCAGGGGAAAGCCTACTCTTGCACGAATTTTTGTGCATTGGGCCTCTATTCCTATATAATAAAAGGCTAATATGCAAATTGTCCCATCTACTAGGATTTGACCAGGGGGCAGCACCAGCCAGCCAACTGCCCATGGTCCCTACCCCGGCTGCCCTGGCCCAATCAGCCACAATCAGGGGCAGACTGGCAGGACCCTACCCATACACAAATTCATGCACTGGGCCTCTAGTGGTAACATAAAAGCAAAACTGTGTGATCATCCAGAAGCCACAGGCAGAGCTGGCACAGAGAAGGGCAGTGTAGGTGTGCAGGTTTCATAGGCTGCTGGGTCAGATGGTCAACGGATATGCCATTTGCACTTTTCTCTAACCCTTAGAGGCCATTCCTTACTTGATCCCAACAACAGTTCTTTAAGGTGGTTGTTGTTTTTCCCATTTTCTAGATGGGAAAATAAGGCCCGGGGAGGTAAAGCAAATTGGCAAGAATTATTCCAGTGTCTTAACCAGGATTCAAACCAAATCAGTTGTGCTCTAAAATCTGTGTTCTTAGGCAACTGCACCCTTCTCGCCTCCAAAATGAGATCTGTGTTTACAGAGCATCACTCTGTGTTCCAGGCACTGTGCTCAGCAGAGCAGTTGACATAAGTGCTAAGGCTCTGAGGTTCAGGTCTAACACACTGTTGAGTAGATGATGGCGAATAAAAACCTGGCCTAATTGGCTGCCCTGCCAGCATGGCTGAGCATTGACCTATAAACCAGGAGGTGACGATTTAATCCCCAAAGCACATGCCTGGGTTGCAGGCTCGATACCCAGTAGGGGGCTGTGCAGGAGGCAGCCAATCAATGATTCTCTCATCATCGTTTTTCTCTCTCCCTTTCCCTTCCTCCCTGAAATCAACTATATATATATATTTATTTATGTATATTTATATATATATTTTTTTTTAACTGACCTAATTGGTCGTGCTTTCCCCCTCTCTCTCCTCCCTCCCTCCCTCCCTCTCTCTCTCTCTCTCTCTCTCTCTCTCTCTCTCTCTCTCTCTCTCTCTCTCTCTTTTTCCCCCCCACCCACCCCGTGCACACCTTCATTCCCACCACTCTGGTTCCATTGGTTCACATCGTAAACCTGTCACCTGTAAGCAGTGTGACTTTGGGCGGGAATGTCACCACATCTCTCGGCACCTAAGACTCCTCACAGGTGAGATGGTGAACACAGTCCTTACTTCTCACTGTTGTTGTGAGGATTAAATAGATACATGAAGAACTTGATACAACTCCTGGCTCATGTTAATATAGTAACACATTTACAAGTACCATTCAC
>JAAGEH010000286.1:24423292-24455727 GCA_011751065.1 Lasiurus cinereus | reverse complement strand
TGGTACAGGGTTTCTTGACCTTCACATGCTTATTCTTTCCTCCTGGCACATGGGATGATGGGTAATCGCATGGGGAAAAGCAAGGCAGAAGTGGGACTTCCGTGTAGTTTTTACCAACCATTCAATAACGTTTAATTCTGTGTTGTTAGAAACTTGAGAATGTTTCCCTCACTTCTGAAAGGCGAGTCCTTGCTGGGGGAGAGGGTCCCTGCCCATTGCTCAGGGCTCTGAGAATTAAAGATAACTAGAACAACAGCCTCTTGCTTTACATAGAAGCTTTTTGATAGTTAATATTGTGCTTTAGGAAATACCTGATTCCTATTCTGGTTAAGCATTTAATTTCAAAATAATATTTTAACAGGGATTGTTTTTCCTGTTGTCTATATAGGCCACAGCTTTGAAACCCAGCCAATGAATTCTGGGTTTCTAAAACAGTACTATAAGCCTTATTGTCCTTTTGGTAAGGCTGTTGGTACTGCTTTAAGTCATATTGTTGCCTAGAAATTTAGGAATAATTACAACGCGATTCTCTTTGAGGTTGGGAATTGGGAGTCACTGAAGCACTTACAATGCGCATCAGTGCTTTACAGTCTAATTACAGAGGCGTCAGAGTACAAGTGTGCAATAAGGGTCATTAGTGCCTTGCATGAGTTAATTGAGTAAACCTGGGATGTTTGTTCTTCACATAATTGGAACTCCGTCCTCTGTGAAGGTCATGCCTGGTTTCTTTCATGTACAAGGTAAGGAACTGTAATAAAGATATAATGAAGCCTCAAGAATTAATAATCGGCCCTAGCCGGTTTGGCTCAATGGATAGAGTGTCGGCCTGTGGACCGAGGGGTCCCGGGTTCAATTCCGGTCAAGGACACGTACCTCAGTTGCATGCTCCCAGCTCTGGTCAGGGGCATGCACGAGGCAACCAACTGATGTGTCTCTCTCACATTGGTGTTTCTCTCTGTCTCTCCCTCTCCCTCCCAATTTCTCTAAAAGTCAATGGAAAAAATATCCTCGGGTGAGAAATTAAAAAAGGAATAATTGCAGTGGGAAACCAGGCTGGAATATAGAAATTTAATTATGTTACTGTCACATTATGAATGCAGAAGTTGTGGTTCTAACTGGGAGGCAACACCTGGCCCAGAGTCGGGGTGTTGTGCATCCTCTGTTACTCCATGAAGACCGGAGGCCTACGTTTCGGGACTGCAAGACCAGCTTGTGTGGAGCCACAGTCATGTGCTGTCCTTCCCCTCTCTTGCTGAGTGCACACAGGTGCCTGTGGGACCGGCCTCTCACCCGGTCTGAGGATAATGTGTGCTATTCAGCACAGGCCTTAGAGCATCCTAGTGAGGGGAGGGCTTGGGTGCAGACAGACCTTGCTTCTCCACTTCCATGTTAACCTTTCTGATAAAATTCAGGTCATAATTATACTTTGTTAAAGGGTTGTTCTGGTTATTAATACTGACAGATAATATAGTAGCCCAGAAAGCATTTAGTATTAAGTTTTTTATATTGCCTATTGTCTTTAGAGGCTAGTCCTAGATTTAATATTTTAAAACTTTCTATATTCTACATCCTGGGGACAAAGTCCTTTGTTACCCAGTTTTATTTTGTTCTGTTTTGTTTTTAATATATTTTATTGATTTTTTTTACAGAGAGGAAGAGAGAAGGATAGAGTTAGAAACATCAATGAGAGAGACATAGATCAGCTGCCTCTTGCACGTCTCCTTCTGGGGATGTGCCCGCAACCAAGGTACATGCCCTTGACCGGAATCAAACCTGGGACCCTTCAGTCCGCAGACTGACACTCCATCCACTGAGTCAAACCAGTTTTGGCTGTTACCCAGTTTTTAAAAAACAGTGTAAAGGTCAACAAAGTGTAAATGTAAATAAGGAGATTACAACAGCTCCTAGGGTCCTCAGCCACCCGGGTCTTTTAAGTCCTCCCACAGCAGTCGCTTGGCACTTAGTCATAGCTCAGGACAGTATGTCTGATGGTTACACAAAGCTGCTGCAAGATCCTCGCAGGTAGTACCTGGCCTTGTTCCTACTCTCCTGCTTCCCCAGGTACAGCATAGCAGCTATTGAATTAAGCTTGTCAAGTCCCTAATTCCACCCCCGAGCCACATGGAATTCTAGAGACTGAAAGTATTACCTTTACTCTTCTAAAGGACATTTTTCAGAAAAATTAATAATAGAGATTGTAAGCTGGAGCTTTGTGCTCAATGGTGTAAGGATTTGCTAGTAGGAAATATTAATTTACATATATTTGCTAAAGGGACTGAGTGGAACTGACAGGAACACGCTAAATCCCGTCACCTCTCCCTTCCCCGTCCAAGCTGCCTCTTTGGAAGGACTGATCTCCACATTCAACAGGTTTTTCCTAAACGCCTGTTTCCCCGTCGCAGCCTGCAGTGTACATCAGGATCAAGAACCGGGCCCAGAACGAGTACCTGACGGTCGTGGGAAACACCGCTGACGCCCGGGCGACCTCTGTGTGCACCGCCCCCTACAGTGGGAAGAACACGCAGGTCTGGCACTACTGCCGAGGACTCTTGAAATCCAAGGTAACCAGTGCTCATACTAGGCCCTGCTGTTGGGTTTGGGCTTGTTCTTTTGGAAACCAGAATCTTATCAAATCAAAAGGCGTAAAAAACTAAAGGAACTTCCTAGAAACAGTTTGTCCCATGATGATATACTAGTAAATACTGGTGCTTATACATGAAAGTGAATTGGACTTAGAGAAGTTTTTGATCTAGAAAATTCAGTTTCTATTTTAAAGTAAAATGTAAGATGACCACACTGATCTAATGGTTCTTTAGAACCAATGGCGAGTCACTGGGTCCAAGTTGGGCGTGTGCTGCTCAGGTGAGCTGCTCCTTTAAAGCCCAGATGGAACTGGTGGTGCCTTCTCATTTTCAAAATGTACAAAAAAGTAGTTAGAGAGAAGCTGTCACTGAAGAAAGCCTAGAAAGTAAAATCTAGGTTTCTGCTTCTCTGAGACCCTTCCATGTCTGATGCTGTGGGGAATAAAAGTTTTAAAATGGTCCAAGTGTATTGTATTGTCTTGCCAGTGGATTGTCTTTTATCTCTTGCTTCACCAAAAACGAAGAGCATTAAGAAAACTAAGTTCTTTGAGCTAATACTTTTAAGCTAGCAGGGACTTAACATATAATTCCAGTCCAACAAACATTTATTGAACATCTATTGTCAGATGTAGGCATCTTTTTAAAAACAAGTATACCTCTATTTCAGGTTTATTTCTATACCATTTCCTCCCCTCAGCAATAAGGAAGACTTTTTGAAGCTTACTGAAGTTATACTTATGCTGCGTATAGTATTCTTTTCAGATGGGACTTAGTCACTTAATGTCTGTGATTTGTTCACTGGAAGAAAAGGATCCAAGGGCCTTCTTTGCTGTTGCTTCTTCTTTTTTCTTTTCTTTTTTTTAATATTTTATTGATTTTTTAGAGAGGAAGGGAGGATAGAGAGTTAGAAACATCGATGAGAGACATCGATCAGCCGCCTCCTGCACGCCCCCTACTGGGGATGTGCCTGCAACCAAGGTACATGCTCTTGACCGGAATCGAACCTGGGACCTTTCAATCCACAGACCAACGCTCTATCCACTGAGCCAAACTGATTTCGGCTGTTTTTTTTTGTTGTTGTTGTTTTTTAATACCTTCTTTGCTTCTGTAACTTGTTCCCTGAGCCTGCACAGCCCAAGTGGCTCCCTCCCACTACCTCTGTAACTTGCTAACCAAACTTTCTCTTAAAGTTTGAAAAGAAAAAACAGGACCCCATCCAAGGTATTTTAGCAAACATAGTGCTACCCATGCATGTCTTAACCCTGTAGGCCAGCGACACCTGCCTGGATGTGATTGGTGGCCGGGACACGCCAGGAGCTAGAGTAGCCCTGTGGGCAGAACATGGGCAACTGAGGCAGAAGTGGAAGCTGAAAAGAAATGGCACCATCAGCTCCTATCTCAGCGACCAGCTTGTCCTCGACGTGAAAGGTGGGCCCGCAGGGAACCCCGTGAGCTGTGTTGCCAGATCCCATTTTAAGTTAAACCTCTTCCCTCTCCTGGGCACAGAAAGTCACTCAGTATACGAGAGAGGTTGTCATTTTAAATCACCTTAGGAAAAAGTTACGATATGATGACTTAACAAAACAAAACCGGGTCAAGCAGGCAAAGCCAGAGGACACTGCCTGAGGCTTCTGATCACTAATCAACTGTAAAACTTACACTGTCATGCTGTGATCTTGGAGAACATTTTTACATTTGAAAAGCAAACCACAGAACACAATGATTCTTAGAAAGAAACATCTCTGATTTTTTGCTATAAATTGCTCTGGTCCTTAAGAGCCCTCCGCTAAAACCTATGGGAAGTATTTAACCCTGTGTTTTCATCCAGCAAGGCCAGGGCCAGCAGGTGCAGGGCTGCTGCTAACTTGGGTTATTCGTAGCCACTGCTGACGTAGAAACAAAACAGTACCTGGCACTCAGCCAGAGTCTCGAGCACCTGGTCCTCAGGCTCCTGTCGGGCCAGGGCACACTGCCTGTCATCACCTGTCACGGCTCTCGTGATGAGGTGAAAAACAGCTCAGCCAGTGTAAACTCAGTTTCCCATTTTAGCCTGCTTTGTAATGACGTGCTAATCGACCCAAACCACGGGGAGGAACAATAGCTGGTGGACACTGTTGAGCACCTGTGTGAACAAATCATCTTTTCTTTTGGAATTTCTGTTCTAGGAGGAAATTATTATGACAAGACCCATGTCATTGTAAATCAGCCCTTGGAGGGAGAAGAAACACAGAAATGGGACATTGAAATCCTGTGAGAGACTCGGCAGCATCCCTAGAAAGAGCAAAGGGGGACACACCGCCCCTCCCCAGAGAGGAAGCTCCCGGATCACGGAGCTGCGCTTTTCCTGAAGCTTCACACGACCATTGGTGCTCACCACGGGAGCTCAGCATCTTCTTGCCAACTGCTCCGTGCTCCTGTGAAGAACGGGTCATGATTTCTGGGAAAGGTTCTATTCCAGCTTCATCTCCAACTTGTGTAAGCAAGTCTACGGAAGCCTGTGCTTTCTCCCATCCAACAAACACGTTCCCGTTCCTGACAGCATCATTTAGGACCTGTAGTTATTCACATCCTAGTACATGTGTGGATGAGTGCAAGGTGCAGGGAAGTCAATTCCTATAGGTCGTGAATAATTTTTAGCAATATTTGAAGAATAGTTAATAAACCTATTAAGCTGCTATATTAATAGCTAAACCTTAAAGGTTTTCTGTTGAGGCTTTTATAACTGAAGCACCATAAGTATTCATTCTTATAACTGACCCCAGGGAGGGACCTGAACTTTATTAAGAAAAAAAAAAACTCAAATAAGGAGTATTGTCCATGGCCATCCTTTGCTCAGTCATTCAGACTTACAAAGCACAAATCACCTGACCATCCCGCACTCTCAGTATTAAAAAGACACCCTCTGGCCACAGGACTCTCTCAATCTTACCTGTCCCGTGTGAGACCCTCCCTCAGTTCTGCCTGATCTGCCCTCAGGAAGGGTTTATTAAAATGGTTTCACCTCCATATAAGATAGTTAGGTATGTATTTGTCTGATAAAGGGAAGTTTCACATGTTCAAATTAAAACCAAGTAGTAGTTGAGACTTGACTAAACCATTTTACTTTAAGTAAAAGTGGCGTTGATTTTTCTCCAAAACAGAAAACTCAGTGTTCCACTCCCATTTTAAATAGCTTCTATTTAAGCAGAATCAGATAGGGTCTCATCACCTTGTGCTTAGTTTCAAGTAATCATTGCCACCTTTAACCTTACAGTTCACAGGCATTTTCCTTCCTGAGCTGGTTTGAAACTGAGAGTTGGAGATAACTGTTCCCTTTATCCCCAACTTTTGCCAAAAAGCAGAAAAATGTCCTATTTTTTACATAGAAAGATTCAGTTCTCCAATGGTATTTTTTAAAATATCAATCTATATGCACTTTAGAATGTAAAATAACAGTGAATCATTTAAACTCAAAGACCCACTATTTTGAAAACTTTTTATAGACTTGGTCTTTCCATGTAGATATCATTGGGGTTTTTCCTTTAATCTCAGGCTCTTCGGTCATCTTTCAAGCAGCATCTATAAAACTCGCTCACGCCCATAGATACGAGTGCCTCTCATTAGTGTGGCAGCATTATTTAATGAAACTTATAGGGGTAACTTTACTTTAAATGTGGAGCTTGTGTATACAAAAGGTTTGTATATTGTCATTGTAAAAAAAGAAAAAAAGTTAAAATGTTTTCCTTTGTGTTAATTGCTTAAAAATTTTCCAGAGCCAATGAGGCTCTTTAAAGAGGTTTATTCCAAAGAACAGAGACAAAGCCAGGTAACAACTTTTAAATTTAAAGGATACCTTTATTGTCATTGTGCCTTTCCTACCACACTGGATTAAATAAACTTGTCAAAAGTATGGTTTTGCCACTTTCTAGGACACTTAGTACTGTGCCATTCCTTCTTTAATGTATATGACCACTTGTAACAGCGGGTCTCTTCACCAGAACACTCGTAGTCAAGTTATATGTAACCATCCCTCCAGGCCTGTCTGTCACTCAGAGTAGCAGGGGCCCCATCATGTGAGTGTTTGCTTTTCCTGTGTCTACGAAACCTAGACTAGGTGTGCAGAGGCGCTAGACTACCTGGAGTAAACATTCTGTCCAGAGAGACAAGGCTAAGCTCTCCTTTTCCTCGTCTGTAGCAAGTTTCAGGTCCTTGACAGAAATTGCTGAGCTGTTCCAAATTTGCTTCAGTGCATCCACATGAGATAAGGGAAAGCGAAGTCCATGCGCCTGAAAAGGATAAACCAGTCAGATAATACACCACTTACGCCTCTCCAATGGCGCTTCCACAGAAACTTCCAAAACTCTCCCCCCGCCTCCCTCCCACCCCCACCCCCCCATGTTATTTTTGATGCCCTTTATAAGTATGAAACTTGTTTCAGATGCCTTAGGCTATTCACATAACCTATAACCAGATAACTTACAGAATTCGCCAATACCCGTGTGAAAACTCAGACTTCGTGAAAGACATCCTAACGTAAATGCTTTACGTGACATTACACCTTTCCTACACATCACAGAGCCATGTGACTAGCAAGGGCTGTCAGGTGTATGGAACATGAAGCCCGTACTGCAGTCAAACCAAGCACATTCCCCATAAACCAGAGGGAAAAGACTCTTCCCAGCCACCCAAGCGGCAGGAAAAGCATCCACTTTAGGTTGGAACAAACCTCTGTTTCCTCGTTCCCCATCATGTGTGTGTCTCTCCTGTTCTGTAAGGAATGGTAGACGTAAACCATCTTTTCTTGAGTTTCATCCTTTAAAAAGAAAACGCATTAAGTCCTCAACAGGTTTCAAAACTAGTAGGGTTTTCCAAGAAAGAACACAGGTCAACAACCAAGAAAAATCTTAAAACCTCAGTGCTTTAGTGAAATTTACTGACTACTGTAAAGAATCTTTTTGGCAAAATGTTGTGATATACGGTGTGTGCGCCTATTTCTTCATTACAGTCCTCACAGATTACAACTTGTTTGTATCAAATAATAGATAAAACAATACACCTGCTAGAGCATCTTCAGAAACTTGATTTCACGAAAAAGCAACCATTTACATTGCAACCTAATGAAATACTCAAGTTTCTTCATTTAATCACACCTGTACCTTGTTTGCATCAAAATTTGACATGAAAATTATGGAATGAATATTACCTCTAGAGAAATACCAGCTGTGTGATCTATAAAACTCCCATTCCAATTGCAGTAGCCTCCCCAATGGGCTCTACGTCCCTCCGGTCCCTCCCACACAGTGCAGCTCACTGACTCTGCCAAAGCTTGTCACTCCCTGTCCCCTCTTAGATAAGGCTCAAACACCTTGGCCTGGAGAGAATGTCCCCAAATTGATGGATTAGTGGAGTGACAGTATTTTGTTCAATGAAGATGTGTACTTTTGAGGTTTTGTGTCAATAAGAAACCAGCCTCTCCAGGTCTGGCCCTGATGGCTGGAGCATGGAGTCTGTTCACGGAGACATCTAGGTGCCCCATCCCTCCGATCATCCTGGGGTGCCTCCCAAGAAAGCAGACTAGGAGGAACCGGGCGAAGCTTCAGGGCCTGGGACAGTTGCAAAGGTCTCTGGGCTGTAGGGGAGCTGCAACAAGTGCAGAGGGTCCAACACAGACCAGATTGAGCCCAGGAATTCATGATCTCAAACTTTTCCAGCTGATTCTACGAGCTGCCAGTTTGGGGAACTATTGGGTCACATATGGAAAGTAGACTAGCTTTCTACAGATAGAGATTTTTTTTAAAAAGAAACATCAACAAAACTGAATGTAAAGACAAACCTGCAGTTTACAGGAGGGAAGAGGGACTAAGGTAGGGAGACACATGGACAGGCTCTACAATCGTCTGACCAATGGCCTAAAACCCAACTGGGGGCAAAGACCAGACGTTTAATCACTATGTGAGGGGAATAAAAAGGGTTCTGTGGGCCTGGCCATGTTGCTCAGTGGTTGAGCATCAACCCATGACTTCCTGGTTCAATTCCCAGTTAGGGCATATGCCCAGATTTCAAGCTCAATTCCCCAGTACAGGGCATGCAGGAGGCAACCAAGTGATGATTCTCTCTCATTGATATTTCTCTTTCTCCCTCTCTCCCTCCCTCCCTCCTCTCTCTGAAATCAATTTTTTTTAAAAAGGATTCTGTGGAAGATGAGGGCAAGCAAGCCCGCAATGCCCATCAGAAAGATGTAGAAGAGTGAGGTTTGGCACTATCCGCCCTAAAGCAATGGCAGGCACTGAGCCATGAGAGCAGAGGAGACTGCCAGAGGGACGGTGTGGCCACCTGTTAGTCTGATGGACAAGCCTGAGATCGGAAACCTCTCCCCTCAGGATACTCACAGACCCACCCTGATCCGGCATCACTGTGAGGACAATGTGGTCTTTATGGTGCAGCCTCACAATGCTGTCCAACCTCGGCAACTGTCCACCTAGAGAATCCAGACAGAAAGGCAGTTTTCAAAGGGGGTCCAGCAGGATCCAACTAGTCTGCAGGTGCAGCTGTGTAAGGAACTCAGTTACAATTTGCAGTGAGTCCAGCCCAGCATTTACTTCTTACCCTAACAAACGTTTACAGTGATGTGATAGCTTACGTTCTTATGGAGCCATTCTCGTAGTGAAGACAGACATATGATGAGTCGAAAATATATTAAATTGACACAAACACTGGAGACAGGCCCTGCCCTTCTGCTCAGAGCACTCAGTCTCATTTATCCTCTTTGCTGCTTATTCTACACATGGACGCCAGGAGGAGCACCTGCGTTCCGACTGCACCACCCCATCAATTACTAGTTTCATGACTGTGGCAAATAGTGTGTGTAGATAAAGCATGGTGTCATGTAAAAGCCACCTAGTAAGATTCACAGGAAAAAAAATAATTTTCAAATTGAATTTAACTTAGTGAAAAGGCAGCCCAAAGACCCCCTTTCCTGAGAAGGGTGGTAAGGGGTCATAGCTTTATTGACTATAGCAGCTAAGACAAAACTAGAAAAATATTCTGGCCATTTTCTGAGACTCAAAAAACTCTGTTCTGTTAAAGATTAAAATATGTGCTGGTAAAAAAATTTGCTATTTTGAAAAAATACAATCAAAAAACAAATCCTAAACTTCCCCAAAAACTATAATAAAAATAGAATCAGTGTTAGAAGGGATTATTTATGCCAGTGGTCCTCAACTGGCGATTCACAAGGCTTCTATAAAAGTTGGTAAAAATACAATGGCATATATCCACAAAGATTCATCTGGAACAAAAAAAAAAAAAAGACCCCGAATAGCCACAGCATTCCTGAGAAAGAAGAATAAAGTAGGTGGGATCTCAATACCAGATTTCAAGCAGTATTACAAAGCCACTGTTCTCAAAACAGTCTGGTACTGGCACAAGAACAGACATAGAGACCAATGGAATAGAATAAAAGAATCCTGATATCGACCCCAAACCACTATGCTCAATATATGACAGATGCATGAACATACAATGGAGTCGAGACAGTCTCTTCAATAAATGATGTTGGGAAAATTGGACAGATACATGCAAAAAAATGAAATTAGACCACCAACTTACACCATACACAAAAATAAACTCAAAATGGATACAGGACATAAAACATAAGATGGAAAACCATAAAAATACTAGAGGAATCCACAGGCAGCAAAATCTCAGACATATGCTGAAGGAACTTCTTCACTGATACTGCTCCTAGGGCAATGGAAGCTAAAGAGGAAATAAACAAATGAGACTACATCAAAATAAAAAGCTTTTGCATAGCAAAAGAAACCATCAACAAAACAACAAGAAAGCCCACTGTATGGGTGAACATATTTGCAAATGTTATCACTGATAAAGGTTTAATCTCCAACATATACAGGCAACTTATACAACTGAGTAAAAGGAAGATAAATGATCCAATAAGAAAATGGGCAACAGACCTAAACAGAATCTTTTTGAAAGAAGACAGAAGAGAGAAACCAAGATGGTGGCATAGGTGAACACCTAAACTGCTGCCTTGCACAACAATTTCAAAACTACAACTAAAAGACAGGACAGACATCATCCAGAACCACAGGAAACTTGGCTAAATGGAAATTCTACAACTAGAAGGAAAGAGAGGGGCTCACAGAGACTGGAAGTGCTGCAAAAAGCTGAGGTTTGGAGACATGCACGAAGAGAGGAAGCAGGCGGTGGTTGTGTCTGGCTGGCTTCCTCTGATGGGAGGGAGATGGAGATTCCTGACAGCACTGAACCCCTTATCCTACTGTATTGAACCCCAGCTCCGGGCGAGATTCATACGGGGGGGAGTCTGAACTGTGAAAAGAGAGGAGTGCACAGAAATTTACAGGAGCTGCAAAAGGGCATAAGTCTGGGGCACGCACACCAATGCGTGCAGAGAGGACAGACAGCTGATTGTGCGCTGGCTTTCTCTAGTGGGCAGGAGACAGACCCTCCAAACTGCACCATTTCTAACTGCACTGAACTCCAGTTTCAGGTGAGACCCTGGAGACCCAGACTCATATGGGTCCCAGAGCACAAGGAAACCAGAAAGGCAGAGATCTAAAGGCACACGCCCATGCACACAGAAAGGATTGCAATAATTACCAAGAGACACTTGAGACCCAGGGACCGAGTAGGGCGGGGCTGACTGGAAGCCAAGGCTGTCTCTGCTAAGCCCTGAGACTCCACCCCATCCAAGCTGAACAGAGAGGCTTTTGCAGTTTTGCAAGTCTTGTATCATAAGGCTAATTCTAACACAGAAGTTCTCCCAGTATAGTGAAAATGTGGAGACAAAGGAACAGATCACAAACGAAAGAAATGGAGGAAAACAAATGACAAGATATAGAGTTCAAAACCATGGTTATAAGGTTTTTCGAGAAGTTTCAAGAAAAGATGGAAAAATTTAGCAAGACCCAAAAGGAGATGAAAAAGGACCAACTAGAAATTAAACATACACTGACTGAAATAAAAAATATTATACAGAGACCTAACAGCAGACTAGAGGAAGGCAAGAATCAAGTCAAAAATTTGAAATATAAAGAATCAGAAAACACTCAACTGGAAAAGCAAGAAGAAAAAAGAATCCAAAAATGTGAAGATAATGTAAGGAGTCTCTGGGACAGCTTCAAGCGTACCAATACCAGAATTGTGGGGGTGCCAGAAGAAGAGAGAGAGCAAGATACTGAAAACCTATTTAAGAAATAATGACTGAAAACTTCCCACATCTGGTAAAAGAAACAGACTTACAAGTCCAGGAAGCACACAGAACCCCATATAAAAGGAATACAAAGAGGACTACACCAAGACACATCATAATTAAAATACCAAGAGCAAAAGACAAAGAGAGAATATTAAAAGCAGCAAGAGAAAAACAGTTCATTACCTACAAGGGAGCACCCATACGACTGTCAGCTGATTTCTCAACAGAAACGATGCAGGCCAGATGGGAGTGGCAAGAAATCTTCAATGTGATGAATAGCAAGAACCTACAACCAAGAATATTCTATCCAGCAAAGCTATCATTCAGAATTGAAGGGCAGATAAAAAGCTTCACAGATAAGAAAAAGCTAAAGGAGTTCAACTCCAAACCAGTAGGTACTCTTTTAGAAGAGGAAGAAGAAAAAGATAAAAGATAAAAAATTATGAACAACAAATACATATCTATCAAGTGAATCTAAAAATTAAGTGAATTAAAAATTTGATCAACAGATTAAACTGGTGAATATAATAGAATCAGGAGCACAGAAAGGGAGTGGACTGATAATTTTCAAGGGGAAAGGGGTGAGGGGTGTACAGGGAGAGACTGAACAAAAATCATACACCTATGGATAAGGTCGATGCAGGGGGAGGTAAGGGTAGAGGGAGGGGTGGGAGCCGGGTGGAGGGGAGCCATGGCAGGGAAAAAAGAGAAACAAATGTAATAATTTGAATAATAAAGATTTAATTGAAAAAATAATAATAAAATTGACTGGGGGAAAAAAAGAAGATAGAAGAAAGGACAAAAGACACATGAAAACATGCTCAAAGTCATTCATTATCCAAGAGATGCAAATCAAAACGACAATGCGGTACCATCTCACACCTGTCAGAATGGCAATCATCAACAAATCAACAAACAACAAGTGGCGAGGATGCGGAGAAAAAGGAACCCTTGTGCACTGCTGGTGGGAATGCAGACTGGTGAACAGTATGGAGTTTCCTCAAAAAACTAAAAACGGAACTCCCATTTGACCCAGTAATCCCACTCCTAGGAATAGAATATATCCTAAGAAACTAGAATCACCAATCAGAAAGGATATATTCACCCCTATGTTCATAGCAACACAATTTACAATAGCTAAAATTTGGAAAAAGCCTAGGTGCCCGTCAGCAGATGACTGTATTAGAAAACTATGGTAACATCTACACAATGGAACATAAAAAAGAAGGAATTCTTACCATTTGCAGCAACCTGAATGGAACTGTAGAGCATTATGCTAAGTGAAATAAGCCAGTCAATGAAAGAAAAATACCACGTGATCTCATTTATGGATAATAAAGAACATTATAAACTGATGAGCAAAAAGATAGATACAGAGGCAGTAAAGCATCAAATAGACTGTCAAATTATGGTGGGAAGGTTAGGGAGAGGTGGGGTAGATAAGAGATCAACCGAAGGACTTGTTTGCATGCATATAAGCATAACCAATGGACACAAGACACAGGGGTGTTAGGGTATGCATGGGAGTGGGGGTGAGGGCAATGGGAAGATATATACACATGTTACATATCTTAATAAAAATAAATTATAAATAAAAGTTGATAAAAACACTGCTCTCACTCAACCCCACTGAGGAGGAGGGGAGCCCCTGGCCCCGGCCTGGCCACAGCCTCTCGGTGTTCTGTGGAAGTGTGGCGGCTCCAGAGGTCATTAACACACAGGGTGGCTGCCTGAGAGGCCAAGACAAACAGGATCACTGCAAAAATGTCAGGACTCGGGCAAAAGAGCATCGTCCACACGGCAGACGTGACCAGACAGCTCGTATCCTGGCTGATGAGAGGCCGCTGCCGCTTCCCCGGTCATTACAGGTCGTCACGTGAGTCCTGCTACTGCGAGGTGAGATGACTGAGACCCAGTCACAGGACCCCCGCCTGACTTCCCGACAGCACCTAACCCACAGCAGCGCCCTTTTCCTGAGTCGCCCATGGCTCCCGGCCATGTGTGTGGGCCTCTGCCCCACTTTGCCCGACCACAGGAGTTGGTGCTGCTGGTGTTTGCTACAGAACATGGAAATCACCACCCCCAGATGCGTGTTAGGTCATTTGCAGCCTAAACCTTTCACAAAATAGTCACCTGGGACCTGGGGGAGGTGAGTGATTACTGGGGCATTCTCACATTTCACCTGCCAGGGCAACTTTCTGCCCATCCCTGCGTTAATTCCAAGAAGGATGTCTCCATGTTCAAGTCCTTAAAACACCTTAATGATGGCATTTTGCCTGAGTACCTGTGCATACACACATTTCTACCCAAAAATCAGAATGCTCATTCCCCACCTGCTGGGACTCCAGGTTTGTGCATGAGACGTGAGGTCCCAGAAGCTCAAGCGTGTGTCAGCTTGTGCTGTCCAACCACACACACTAGAGACAGGTCCAGCTCCATGGTCATTTGAAAATGTTCCACCTTTCCCCCTGCTCAGAGAGGCCACCCGGGAAAGCCTCCAGTACCACATTAGCCCTGATGGCTGAGGAGAAGACAGCAGCTCACCTGGCGTGGAAAGCGCTGCTCCATCTCCCACCTGGAAAGGGGGGAGTCTGTTCATGGCAAAGTCCTTCTTCATGTCCGATGAAAGCAGCTTGTGGGCGCCTTCCAGGCGGTCTGCCAGCATCCTTAGAAAGCCACTGAGCCTCCTCCTCACATCAGCTGTGGTTTCCACCTGCTAGAAACAGAGGAGTGTCCTGGCCTAGAATCCAGCAGAACTTGGGGCCTCGGTCCCGGTCTCCCAAGCAGCCCCTGGTGTAGACACATCCATGTCACCCCCAGAGAGTGGGGACTGAGGAGACCAGAGCCCCTGTGAACAATGTCCCATTATTTCCATGTAACCACTGCTCGTCTGAAACTGCCTATTGTTTGCACACACAAAAATATCCATTTTCGAGATTTTGCCTAGAAAGGGATCCTGGAAATGCAGTCTCGGCTCTTGCCTCTCGGAAAGCAAATCACTATCCTAAGGTGACTGCTTCAGACAGTGAAAGCACCTTGCCCCAATTCAGCACTAATTTACGCATCTCCTCAAGCCAGCCAAACAGGGCTGCTTTCCCAATGTAAACCCAGGACGGACGGACAAAGAGCCAAGGAGACAGCAAGGCTGGGCTCCCCCCGGCTCTTCTAGGCAGAAACCTCCCATATGCTGCCCATGGGGCCTGTCCTGCCACACGAGCGCCGGGGGTCCCCCGGTCACACACAACGTGCAGCACCCCCGTGCGTTCCCAAACCACCCCGCTCCGCAGGTCAGGACAGGAGGAGGACGAGGGCTCACGGAAGAAGGGCCCTAAGGTCCCTGGGATGTGGGCCACAGCATCAGCTGCCGGGCTGTGAGCCCCACTCCTTCCCCGCCTGCTTTCTCCTTACCAGGAGCAGCTGCCGGGGGATGCCGGCCCGGAACGCCACATCTTCCTCCGCTGCGTCAAACACAAGCCCCGAAATGGTGTCCAGAAGGAAATCTCCCCACGAACTGGAACGCGCACCACCAACAACAAAAACAGCAACAAAATACACCCAAACCACTGATTACTGGTAAAGCCAGACACCACAAATGGCAGCTTCCCTGCCCTCCAGGCCCCTGCCCAGGCCCTCTGATTTCTTCCATTGGCGTGACTCGGCACACCTGTGCGCTGGCCCACCACACAGCTCTCCCGCCCTTCCCAGACTCCCAGGGCAGTAGGAGGTGGGAAGCTAGGCTTGATTCATGACTTCTCTTTAAAATACCAGAGAATTAAACCTATACTTAATGAAGTAGAAAGTTCAAGGGACCAATTTTATTAATGTTTTTAACTGTAACAAGTGTCTATGAGGGAAAGCTTTGTAGGAAATTTTAAGCATCATCATAGGACCAAAAAAGTTTTACATGCAAAAATTCCAAAAGCAATAAATTTAGGGTTACAGCAAGATCCACAGACTGTGTACTTATCTGCAGTTACACGTTACCTTTTGCTTTGCCCCTTATAAAAGAGTAAGATATCCGTCAACATCAATTTCCAAAGAATTGATCTTGCAACTTGCTAAACTCTAGCAATGACTTTACTAGGATAGGAGGTAGAAACCATGGCCAGAAATAACATCTGGGGAGGCGATTCATTACCTTTGCTCTCTCGGGGGCGTTTAGAATTGGCTTGCTCCTAAAAGTGCACCCGTGTGAGAAACCACTCGGGGATGCTCTCTTTAAACATCTCTTAGCTGTTTAAAATTTCCTCTGTATCTGTGGGAAACTTGTTGTGCTTAACAGCCATTTTGTAGTAAGCTCCAGCCACATTAGCACTAACCTTGGGCTAGGTTTCTAATACCCCAAATCCTATCTCTTTCCCATAAGCCAGGTGTTTCACCTTCAGGGCTAGGAATTTTCACTGCGATTTGGTTGCTTAGCCTCTGGAACTTCCTCATTCTCTGGAACTTCCTCATTCCTCCTTCTCCCTATAACTGCCCCGAACTCTTTCTGAATAAACGAAACTTGATCAGAACTTTGTCTTGTCTCCATTCCTTGTGTCTCTTGTCCCTTTCATCCCCACTCCCACTCTAGGGTCCTCGTTGACTTAACACGCGGGTCGGGACATGTGTCACCAGCGGACTTGGCTGTGTGCGAAATGGAACTTCACAGTATGACTGGCTTCTCACTCAGTAAGCAAAATTAGCACATTTATACTTCCCTCCCAGACAAGTGACAAAGGGAGACAAAAGCCACAGGAAAGCACGTTCCCAAGACATTCACAACCACCTGGTGGCCTCCCACTTTGCGACTTAATGTCACTCCCAACCTCACATCCTGGAACTGGAGGGCGAATGCAGACCTTCCCGCAGCACGGAACAAGTGCTGCCTTGAGGGTCACAGGGCGGTCTTGCGTAGCAGCCCTGGTGGAGTTGAACTGCGTTAAACAGCTGCGTGCTCTTCTACGAGTCAGAGTGGGTCCTGGGCCTCTTAAGGAGTTCACTTTGGTAAAACAGCCAAGTCACCTGCTACTCTCCCACCCGCAGGCCCCAAAGTCCCACATGCCACCCTGGAGAGGTGCTGGGAAGAGGCCCTGCCTCCCTTCACCGCCCCCTCCCCCCCCCCGTCCCCCACCACAGTGCCTTCAGGAGCACCAGGCCCAAGGCACAGGGACATCGCCAGGGTGCGGGGTCCTTGAGTAACGTGTCCCCTCTCACTCAGGTTTGCTCCAGGAGTTTGCTCTGCAAACCTGAGATACAATTTATCACAGCCTACTTCCCTCCTACACAACTTCGAGGGTGTGAGCCCCCAGAAGCCCTTCAGCAAGGTGCCTGTATTCCCAGCACCAGTGCAGGGCCTAGAACCTGCTTGCTGACACATTAATGACGGGCATTTAAACAGGATCTGAGCCAAAACTGGTTTGGCTCAGTGGATAGAGCACCGGCCTGCAGACTGAAAGGTCCCAGGTTCAATGCCAGTCAAGGGCATGTACCGTGGTTGCGGGCACATCCCCAGAAGGGGGTGTGCAAGAGGCAGCTGATCCATGTTTCTCTCTCATCGATGTTTCTAACTATCTCTCTCCCTTCCTCTCTGTAAAAAGTCAATAAAAATAAATAAATAGATAGATAAACAAACAAACAGGGTCTGAGCTGGCAAGGCTGATGCTATCAGGGAATCATTCACAAGGTGCCACTGCCTGGGGCCTGTCATGTGACAAAGCACCGGCTGGAATGGAGCATGGTTTTAACTGGAACTACTATTAGGTCTGACTTCCAGGCGGCCTTTCCCACTTTAATTCCTAGGACGGTAAAAAGTGGGAACCTTCACAGGAACCCAGAGGTTTCGATGGGAACAGTTTCTGTTTGGGGGGAGGAAAAGGTTTTGGAACCAGATAGTGGTGATGGTTGCAAAACAGTATGAGTGTCATTGATGTCAATGAACTGTACACTTAAAAATAGCTAAGCCCTGGTGGGGTGCCTCAATTGGTTGGAGTGTTGTTCCCAACACCAAATTCCTGGTCAGGACACATATCCCGGTTGTGGGTTCAATCCCCCATCAGGTCAGGCAACCTAAACATTTTTCTCTCTCAGATCAATGTTTCTCTTTTTCTCTCTCTGTCTAAATCAATGGGGAGGCAAAAGTAGGTTTTACAGCTATTCATATGGAAAGAAATGCAGATTATGATTATTACAGCTAATTTATCATTATAATTGTACACCTACTTTTATCCACCCTGTATATATTTACCACCATAAAAATACTTTACAGAGAGACAGACAGATACACACACTAGAAGTCTGACTCACTACTGCAACCTGCAGCCATGGTTCCTTCTTCCTAAACTACGGGAGCCATAATTTGGAATACAGTGGGGTCCATGATCCTCAGGAGGAAGGCCACGCCGGCTTATAGCACGGACAAGACACTCAAGGACTATGAAGTCAGCAAAGGAGACTGAGCACCCCCTTTCCCGCCGCCCCATAAGTGCGAGGGTGGTGGCCCCCTCCCTCCTTTCCTCCTGAACCATGGCTGCGGTGAGCCACAACTCGGAGCTGTCCCAGGACACCAGGCGAGGAGCAGGGTGCTCACCTGCTCTGGTAGGTGCTGATGGTCAGGTGCGTGGAGTGGGCCAGCCCCGGGGGTGTGTCCGCTTGATGGATGGTCCCTCTGGGAAAGTACAGCAAATCACCAGCCTAAAGGGAGGAAAGGAAGAGGGGAAAGAGTTAACAAGGGTAGCTCATTTGTCCTCTATGTTTTACGGAGACAAACACGGGCTAAGTTTCCGTTCTCCGTTCTAGAAACCTCTCCTAGTGGTGCAGGGGCTCCTGAGGCCTGAGGGCTGAGCCCCTCTGGTCTGTGAGTGTCACTGTGAGCCAGTCCCAGCGAGGCTGTCAGAACCTGGGGTCACTTTCTTCGTTCACAGCTAAGACAAGACATACCTGAAACTACTCTGCCCAGGCCCAGGGACCCGGGAGGTGAGGCCGGGACCTGGGAAGCTGCTCCCTCTCCACTCAGTGGGGCTGTGAAGAGTAGGATCATACAGCCAATTACCCTCCCGGAGCCTCAGTTTCTTCATCTGTAAAATGAAGGCAACAGCCCCAAATCTCACAGGACTACTTGAGGGATAAAGGGGGTCTCGGGCAGTGATGGGTGGGCTTTATAACACGGTTTTAACTGCCAGTCCATGCCAGTCTGTGCACCCTTCCAAGCACAGCCTATCTCCATCTGTATTCCCAGAACCTAGACTACCAGGGCACCCAGCACACGTGACAGACTCGAGAAATGTTTGAATGAAAGCATGCAACACCAAATAACCACTCACCTGAACCTAAAATTAGACAGAAGTAAAGATCAGGTACTTCCTTGGGCAGGTGAGCCTCCTTCATTCTGTCTGGCTCTCTCCCAAGGCAGTGACAGAATGCCCTCCCCACACCTGCCTCCTACTGCCACCTGCTGAAGGGCACTGCAGCAGCTGCCGAGGGGCAAAGAGGGCGCTGGAGAGCTGTTCTCTCGCGTCTGCAGCCACAGGAAGCAGCTGGCTCACTGGGTAAGAGCACAGACCCTCTGGCTCACTGGGTAAGGGCTCCTACCCCCTGGCTCACTGGGTAAGAGCACAGACCCTCTGGCTCACTGGGTAAGAGCACGGACCCTGGAGGAAAAGTTCAAGAAATATCAGATTGTCCAGCTGGTGTGCGTCACTGGTTAAGTGTTGGCCCATGAACCAAGAGGTTACTGGTTCTATTCCTGGTCAGGATACATGCACAGGTTTCAGCCTCCTTTCTCAGGATGGGGCATGTAGGAGGCAGATGTTTCTATCTATCTATCCCTCTCCTTCCTCTCTCTAAAATAAATTAAAACATATTTTTTAAAAACTTTAAAGAAATATCAGATTTAGCCCAAGCTTATTTGGCTTCGTGGATAGAGCGCTGGCTTGCAGATTTTGGACAAGGGTGCATGCCCTGGTTGTGGGCTCAATCCCCAGTAGGGGACATGCAAGAGACAGCCAATCAATGATTCTCTCTCATCAATGATGTTTCTATCTCTCTCTCCCCCTCTCCTTCCTCTCTAAAATCAATAAAAATATATTTTAAAATTAAAAAGAAAATATCAGGAAAGAAACCAAGATGGCAGCATAGATAAACACCTAAACTGTTGCCTTGCACAACAATTTCAAAACTACAACTAAAAGTCAAACGGACACCATTCAGAACCACAGGAAGGCTGGCTGAGTGGAAATTCTACAACTAGAAGAAGAAAAGCACACTGAGACTCAGAGGAGCTGCAGGAGACAGGTACTGACTGAGACGCTCATGCGGACAGGACTGGCAACTGAGTGAGCGACTGGCTTTCTCAAGCGGGAGAGAGACAAAAGCTCCTGACTGCACTGAACTCCAGGTTTCAGCAAGACTCTGGGGACCTAGACTCATTTGAGGAGGAACTGGACTGTCTGGCAGCAAGCGGACCTTGGGGATTGCTTTCTCTCAGAGGTGCTTGCAGCAATTGCCCACGGACACTGAAACACAGGGACCTAATTAGGGCAGGGCTGATGGGAAACCAATGCTGTCTGCTCTGCCCTAAGACTCCGCCCCATCCAAGCTAAACACAGAGGCTTCTGCAAGTCTCATAACGGTGTCTCCAGCACAGAAGTTCTCCCAGCGTAGACACAGCTGATCCTCACAGCCAATTGCCTTGGAGGTCAATCCCTCCCCTTCCCCCCCCGCCCAGTGATACCAACAATAATCAAGACTTAACTACAAGGCTGTATACATAGTCCACAAAGGGGTACACCAAGAGAGTCCAACTCAGGTAACTGGGGAGGCGGAGCTACTGGGCCATATAGGACACCTAGCACACAAAGCTACTCTACCAACTCACGGAAGCAGTGAAAATGCGGAGACAAAGAAACAGATCACAAATGAAAGAAATGGAGGAAAACAAATGACTAGATATAGAGTTCAAAACCATGGTTATAAGGTTTTTCAAGAACATCCTAGAAAAGATGGATAAATTTAGCGAGACCCAAGAGGAGATGAAAAAGGACAAACTAGAAATTAAACATACACTGACTGAAATAAAAATATTATACAGAGACCTAACAGCAGACTAGAGGAATGCAAGAATCAAGTCAAAGATTTGAAATACAAAGAAGCAGAAAACACTCAACTGGAAAAGAAAAAAGAATCCAAAAATGTGAAGATAATGTAAGGAGCCTCTGGGACAACTTCAAGCGTACCAACATCTATGGCCGCCAGGAGAGCAGTGATTACCACAGCCCTGGAGAATCGCCTCCTCCTGGGCTACTGGCTCCTGCCCTGGCTCCTGGGGTGCCAGAAGAAGAGAGAGAGCAAGATACTGAAAACCTATTTGAAGAAATGACTGAAAACTTTCCCCACCTGTTGAAAGAAATAGACTTACAAGTCCAGGAAGCACACAGAACCCCAAACAAAAGGAATCCAAAGAGAACCACACCAAGACACATCATCATTAAAATACCAAGAGCAAAGACAAAGAGAGAATATTAAAAACAGCAAGAGAAAAACAGTTAATTACCTACAAGGGAGCACCCATACAACTGTCAGCTGATTTCTAACAGAAATTATGCAGGCTAGACAGGAGTGGCAAGAAATATTCAAAGTCATGAATAGCAAGAACCTACAACTAAGAATACTCTACCCAGCAAAGCTATCATTCAGAATTGAAGGGCAGAAAAAGAGCTCCACAGACAAGAAAAAACTAAAGGAGTTCATCACCACCAAACCAGGATTATATGAAATGCTGAAAGGTATTATTTAAGAAGAGGAAGAAGAAGAAAAAGGTAAAGATAAAAATTATGAACTACAAATACATGTCTATCAACAAGTAAACCTAAAAATCAAGTGAATAAAAAATCTGATAAACAGAATAAACTGGTGAATATAATAGAATCAGGAGCACAGAAAGGGAGTGGACTGACAATTTTCAGGGGGAAAGGGGTGAGGGAGGTGCAGGGAGAGACTGGATAAAAATCATATGGCGCGCGAGTACAGCGTGGATGAGGACAATGCAGGAGGAGGAGGTAAGGGCAGAGGGTGGGGTAGGAGTTGGGGGGAGGGGAGAAGAGGAACAATTGTAATAATCTGAACAATAAAGATTTATTAAATAAAAAAATTTTTAAAAAGGAAGTGAAAAGTACCTTTATTGTTGTGTTTACTTAAGCCTCCTACAATTTAGGCACTGACCCTAAAAGGGAGATTGTCCCCCCAATTATTGGCAGGCAGGCAAAGATTTTAAAATCAAGAAGGGACCTCAAGGCACTGAGTAAGAATTGGACACTAATTATAACTTCAAGATACAAGAAATTTTCTTTAAAAAAACCATAACTATATACAAGTATACCAGGTAGGCAGCATCTTTGGAATGGTTTGAATGAACTATTATCTTACTGACACTGAAAGAAATTAAATCTATGTTTTGTATGAAAAGGTACAAAGCTTAATGATGGAGCTATCTTATCCATCTGAGATCGTTTCCTACTTACTACCCCCACCTGCTGGGTCTGGCGGCGGGGGGCGGGGGGGGGGGGGGGGAGGAGGGGCGAGAGCCCGACCCCAACCATGCAGCTAACTGCTCTCAGACAGGCTTTCTGAGCCGCACCCAGGAGCCAGGGCAGGAGCCAGCAGCCCAGGAGGAGGCGGTTCTCCAGGGCTGTGGTAATCACTGCTCTCCTGGCGGCCACATGCAGGTGGTGGGGAAAGTCAGAGAGTGGGGTGCAGGGTGCAGTCAGGAGGAGCAGGGGCCACTCTGGAATTTTACCAGCAGGAAAACCATAGGGTCCCAGGCCGGGCTCTGCCTCAGCTGCCTACACCGTGCCCACGCCCCCGGCGACCCGGCACAGCCGCCCAGGACCAACCTTTTACTGGAGAGAAGTCAGAGGACAGCAAACTCAGGATCCACTTCTGTTGGACGTGGGCTTATTTGGCGATTACATACGGTCATTTGGAAAATAAACTTAGCCCTTCCTCGACTCACTTCCACCAGTGACCAGGCGCCTCTGGAAGCGCAGCGCTGCCCCGAAACCCTGGGATACATTCCCCTGGGCCGTGAGGGGTCACTGAACCTCCGACCTATGGTCTCAGGAGGGGCGCCCGCAGGGGAGGTCCTACCTTCAACGTGAACTCCAGGGCGGGCCTCCCCAGCCTGTCCTCCGCCTCCACGCTGTACTCGCGCGCCAGGGGCACAGTGGGGTGGTAGAGGCGCCAGTGTTTCTGCCCCTCCAGCTGCAGGACGAACACCTGGGGAGGGAGAGCCACAGGCCCGAGGTCAGAGCTTCCTCACAGACGGGTGCTCCCAAGGGAGCCTCCAGGGCTCAGATGAATCACCTCGTGTCAGATAAAAAATAAAAATGAAAGATCAGACACGTTTCACTCCACACGTGAGAGCCACCACTGCCGGCTTACACTTGTTAAGAAGGCTCTCATCCTTTTCCCTTTCAGAAAGCCTCGCTGAGTTCTCTACAGACCACCATCTCATTTCTTTAAATCTCTGACCAGGCAGCTTACAGCCCTTAATCTCTTGTGTCAAGGCCAAGCCTCAGAGATGACTGGATCTAAGATCCTGAAGATCATCTTTGGCAATAGGAAAGCTGTAAGGTTTTTGTGCCAAAGATATCTCAATACTCTGTTAAAAACATATTTTTAAAAAACCAAGAACTTTTAGAAAATGCATTGATATCAAATTGCTCTTAAAGGGAGAAGAAATGACTTTTTACTAATGACTATTATTGTTCACACCTTGTATTGGTACAAAAATAAAACTACAAAATACCTAAGCCTGACAGCTGTTTTTGGCAGCTCCCGGGGAGTGAAATCAACGCTTGTCAAGGTGCCAGTGCTTAAGGGAAACCATGACCTTCACTCCAGCTGCCCCATTTGTGACAAATGGAAAAATGTCTATGTTTCTGGCAGCTAAAGAAAAAGGACAAAATGAAGGCACAGGCCAGGTCTGCTTGGTGGCTTCACCTCATTAAAGACCTGACGCTGTGCAGTTAGAAAGCCAATCACGCTTTTCTGCAGATAAACTCAACAGAAGCTGCGGCCCTCGCCTCCATCGGCTGGAAACGACCTGTCCCCACGGAGAAGGAGCGGGAAGGAAATCGTTAGGTGGACGTCGTTTTGGCCCCCACATCCAAGTGAGGTCAAGGTCTCCAGAGACGGCACAGGAAAAGTGGACAGAGACCTGGCCCAAGAGCTGACCCGAACCCTGACCCCCATCCTGACCCGACTCTTGGCAACTCCTCCTTCCCCGGGCCCCACACGGCTCTTCCTCTCTCACCTCGACATCATCGTAATGGGGCGGCAGGCCCTGCGAGCCGGCAGGGGTTATGTACACATTGGAACCAACCAAGGAGCCAAAGTAGCATTCCAGCTTCTCCTGGATCCTCCAAAGTTCATCCTTCAAAAGAGGAAGAAAGCGGGAGGGGAACAGTCAGACAAGAGCCTGTGCTGAGCCATTCACTCCCAGACACTGAAAACTGAAGCCGTGAAAGAGCCGACACCTCTGCCCTCCAGCATTTTCTACGCTGAGACTGACACCACAGAACAGACTGGAGCACAAAACCCAGACTGGCAAGGCGGGCAACCTGGACTCGGCAGGCCTTTAAGCAGGGAGATGACATGATCCAACTTACTGTTTGTTTGTTTGTTTTTATTTTTATTGTTGAAAGTATTACAAATGTCCCCTCCAATGACTCCCTCCACCCCACTCCCGCAGTTAAACATCCCTCCTCCCCCTGCCCCCCAGACCTTCACCACTATTGTCTGTGTCCATGGGTTATGCATATGTGCACATCTGTTGTTTCATTCATCTCTCCGCCCCCCACCCCCCACCCCTTCCCTCTGAGTTTAGTCAGGCTGTTGCATGCCTCCATGACTTAAAAGCCACTCTGGCTACCGTGTGGAGAACGGGCTGTCGAAAGCAGGAGAGTTCAGTAGGGGAACTGCAAAGGCAGCAGTGAGGCGAGGGTGGGTGGTAGAAAGGGAGAGGGAGAAGCAGAAAGGCCAAGGCACACTTGGAAGTCGCAGTGCCAGGACCTGCTGATGGGCTGCTCCTGGGCTTCTGATTTGGACAGTGAGTCAGCTCCGTCCCATTCACTGGATGGGAAAGACTTGCTAAAGAACAACTTTTCGAAGGGGGACGAAGCGTTCTCTCTTAGACATGTTGAGTTTGAGCAGCTAGAACCCCCATAGGGAAATGTTTTTAAGTGAGCTTCTGGCTCTCCATCTGAAGCTCTGGCAAGAAGTAAGGATGGGAGACTTATATGTAGGAATTCCCCGCACAAAATTAGTATGGAACGGAACGTGAGAAGAAATGACAACCTAGAAAAGGGATATAGACGGAGAAGTGGGGAAGGAGCTGAGTACATGCCCTCTCTCCAGGCACTAATCCACTCTTCAGGGTATAAGCCAGCCTGAGGGGCTGAGAAAGGAGCCATATATATATATATCCCTGCAAGAGAGAAAGAAGCCAGGCTTTCCCAAGGCATCTGTGAAGAGGGAGGGAGGGAGGACTGAGGCCACATGGACACCCGCACGCTCTGCAGCCTCGACCCAAGCAGATGCAGCCATGAAGGGAGGAACTTTAAGAAGAACATGACTCCCTGGACACTACTCTGCATGCCTGAAATCATAAGGAAGGGGCAGACCCAAGAGAAAGGCCTGCCTTCCACCAAGACAAAAACCAGCCCACAGAACTTTTTAAACTAACAACATAATTTAGATTTTGCAGCTCTGAGACACAACCACATCCATCCTGCATGTTGGACATTTTCTAACCATTCAGTCAAAAGACAGCACAGAATCTCCTCATTGGAGATGCATTTGAACCCAACAGGTGCTGCCTCTTCTCAAGCTGGCAAGAGGCCAGTCACCACCAGACCACAGGTTTGTCCCTGAGCTGCTCTGTGGCCACATGTTAACCCTTTAAACATGTGAGGATTCTGCAAGGGGAGAACTTGTTACCTTAAATCTCTGAGGCTGGTGAAACTGAATTGTTGCCCTTTTCTGAACAAAATCTTTTCTCAGCTGGAGGAAGTGCACTTTGCCACCTTTATTTAAAACCTTCTTCTTCCCGTGGACACAGCGGCAGACATTTACGTCTCGTCCATAGTACAGACCCCGGCCGCACAGACCCTTCAGGTCTGAGAGCCTGAACAGGGACTGGTAATACGCGGCCAGCGCAGGGTCCTCTCTCTGAATGAGCAGGGGCTTCTGCTCCCAGAACTCCTTGAAAAAAGTCTCTGTCTTGATGGGTGAGATTAAACTTTCAAAGAAACCACTGGGGCTGTCGAAGTTTAATGTGGAGGGCCCCCCCGCCGCCTCCACCTTCGGCCGTTTGCAGGGAGCAGGCCCCTCTTCCTGCCCAGTCCCCGCAGGCTTTGCTTTCTTTGGCATCGTTCGTCTTCCAGACAGCGCTGAGAGGAGAGGCAGGCCTACCAAAAGAACAAAGAGCATGTGTTGAGGTTTGCAGATCCTGCTCGGCCAGGCATGGCCAGGAGCCCTTGGAGACCCTGTGGGTCCAGGCCTTTTCCTCGGGATGTGCTACCTACCACCTGAAGCCCACACACCGTTCCTCCAACGAGGATTCAGACTGCGGCCACACTTTCCTCCGAGGACAGCACGTTGTCCTTGCACACAGCACTACGCTGTGGAATCCTTGTTGTTATTAGGAAGTATAATTATCCCGACTTAAAGGACTCGACTATCTCAGCGGCTCCTGGTCACACAGTTTCAGCCTGTGGCCGCTGATACAGCAAAATTGAAAATCTTTTTAATTTGGCTTCCATCAGCACCAGGTTTCAAATCTAATGAGATGTACTTTGAGTTAGACACTTGGAGAGCCACCAACAGCGGCCCACTCCAGGATCCTTACCACAGCACCACCCCATCCGCCGTCCAGGGCAGCAACTGCCACGTCGCAGGCCAGTGGTGCCAGCTGGTGGCCGGACCAAGAAGTAGCCTGCGCCCAAGTCTGCCTCAACCATGTGAAACTCCCACTTCCAAATCTCAGCTCATGCCTGAAAAGCACCACTTTATCAGAATCCTCTCCCCCATTAAAAATAACAATTCAAAGCTGAAAAGTGAAGGCTAAAGATAGTTATAGCCCAAGTCTTTAAAAAGCTATAACTTGCCCTAGCTGGCTCGGCTCAGTGGATAGAGCATCAGCCTGCGGACTGACGGGTTCCAGGCTCGATCCCCAGTGGGGAACGTGCAGGAGGCAGCCAATCAATGATTCTCTGTCATCATTGATGTTTCTATCTCTCTCTCCTTCTCCCTTCCTCTCTGAAATCAATAAAGAAATATATTAAAAAGCTATAACTTAAACATAATAACACATCATAACCCTCTAACACAGCACTGCTCCATCGCGGAGGTGCACCCTTCCCCTGGTGTTAGTCCGATGAAAGGCTGGGATTGTCTCTCACAGCTCCCCGGCAGGGGTGCTGCGGGCTCACAGACCACACTGCTGGGCAGGAGCAGCAACACTCGCAAGCACTGCCAAACCTCTCAGAACTGTCCCCAAGCCACAGCTATGGTTATCAAGCAGGTGTCCTTCATCTGGGGTTCAAGAATGGTAATTCAAATTATACCAATTTCCTGAAACTGCAAATTTCTATTTAATTTTTTTTCCTAGGAGGCAGTGGTGGGTCCATTGCTTTCACTAGGTTTTTAAAGGAGTCTCTATTCCCCAAAAAAGTTATAAAAATCTGCACTTATAGCCCTAGCCAGTGTTTCTCAGTAGTTAAAACATCTGCCTGCTCACCAAAGGGTCAAGGGTTCGATTCCTGGGCACATGCTTGGGTTGTAGGTTCGATCCCCAGCACGAGTTGGAGCACATGCAGGAGGCTACTAATTGATGTCTCTCACACCAAATCTCTCTCTTCTCTCCCTCCCACTCTCTCTTAAAAAAAAAAAAATCAATGGAAAAAATATTCTTGGGTGAAGATTAACAAAAAATAAATTTTAAATATCTGCACTTATAAAAAAAACAATTTTTCCCCGAGACCAATAACTTATTAATAGATGTTATGGCTTCCTATTTTGTTGGGCTATCCGAATTGCAAGAGCACTGTTTTCTGCTTCTCTGTCATTATAACTAAGCTGTACTTCAGCTGCAACGTGGACTAAGTACAATTAGTGGTCTGGCCTAGGAATAAACCCTAGAATAATTTGTTACATATTGCAACAACTAATTTATTAATAAATCTTTAGAATGGAATCCAAATGTAAACTGAACACAGTAGGAAGTGGAAAAGTCAAAAAACAAAACTCTCTAGTGACCTCATTTTAGCTTCTAAATTTTGTGCCCACAAATAGCACAGATCAAGTGCTTTTGGTGGGGAAACATGGGATGATGGTGGAAAACTAATAAAAACAAGACACTAAACGCTTGCATTGGAGGGGTAAGGGCTTAAGCTTAGAAAAGAAGTGAACTTTAGTGTCTCATTGTCATCAATGAGACAAAAACTTGCTGAAAATGTTTCCTTTTCCTTTCAAGTTTTCCAGACCATTTTGATTTCTCAACCAAAGAATCAAGGCTTCAGTGAAACAAAGGATTCCTAGTACTTAGACCCAAGACATGAAAACGGATTAGCAAAGAGCACTGCTATGCTATGAAAGGCCAGTTTGTGGTTGACATCAGGAAGTTTTTATTTAGGAGCGTTCCCACCACTATTGAAAAGGTAACAGTGACTCACTACGGCTACAGTGATTCATTATGGTTCTAGCTGATATAGCTTAGTGACTGGAGCATCCGCCACAGACTGAAGGGTCTCTGGTTTGATTGAGGTCAAGGGCACATACCTCCATCAGGCGCTTTTGGGAGGCAACCAATCAATGTCTTTCTCACATCCATGTTTCTCCCTCTCTATCTCACCCCCTCCCTTTCACTCTCTCTCAGAATCAATGGAAAAAATCGGGTGAGGATTAACAACAACAAAAAAAAGAGTGACTGACTCTGACTTAACTGTTTGTGCAAACAATGTGTTTTATACTGAACATCTGCTTTCCTTCTGGGAATCTAGGATTTATTTATTTATTTATTGTTAATCCTTACCCGAGGATATTTTCCATTGATTTTTTTAGAGAGTGAAAGGGAGGGGGAGAAACACATTAATTGGGTGCCTCCTGAACTTGCCCCAACCTGGGCTGGAATTGAGCCTGCAACCGAGATACAAGCCCCTTAATGGGAATCAAACCTGACACCCTCAGTCCACAGGGTGGATTCTCTATCTATTGAGCCAAACCAGCTAGGGTTCAGTATGGGACTTTGGGACATATTGCAAAACTAAACTTCCAGGCAAAGGATGCTTAGCTGACTAGCCCTCAATTAAAAAAAAAAATCCTGGGCACTGCCTAATGAGCTTCCCTGGCTGGCAACTGTGCAGCTGTCACAACTCGTTGCTGGAACATTACCCACTTGGTCTCTTTTTGCTCTAATCTATCAGCTGGGCTTCTTAGCAAATTACTGAACCCAGGGGTGGCCTGACACTTTGCTCATATTTAATCTTTAAAAACAGATTGGCTAAGCAGGTTTGTATAATTAAAAGTACCCTAAGATGAAAAAGTAGTTTCACATTCAGCCACACATCTCTTAGCCCTCACGATCGGTTAGCTTATAATGTAAGGATGTCAGGAGCAGGAAGATGCAATTGAAAGGCTTTTCTTTAAGCACAATATATGAATGCAGTTATATAAGCACGTTCCTCAGGAAGTGTGCTTAGACAAAGTGTGCAGAATACTAACGCCAAAAATATAAACACTTGAAGCATTTTTTCCATCTACAGTCACTAACAAACACTAGCACTGCATAACAAACGCCTTTGTTAGAATATACATCTCACTATTTATGCTGCCAAAAGTTACATCACTTATTGTTCCTCTATGTTCCCACTGAAATGATTTGAGGCTCAGGTCATTGGTACCTCACTTAGAAGTTATTGGGAAAATATACCATTTTCCTGATTCTCACACTATCCATATTTGTAAAATAACAATTCTTTTTAATAGCTTTTGAAAAGTGGAGGGGAGAAAAAATGACATTCCACACCACATTGAACATATAAAAAAACTGCAAGATGCATCGCCATTTCAGAAATAGCTAAAAAAAGGCATATATTAGGATCTAAGAAATACAATTAACAGAATGCTTTGTACAGAACAGTACAGCCCACACAAGCCTGCCTATAAACCTCACAGACCACCCAAGCAGAAGTGAGAATAAATACAGTGGTATCTCAAGATACAAGTTTAATTCGTTCCGTAACCTTGAGGCTTGGGAAACTATGAGACGCTCGAGTCGCGGTAAACTGGTGGGTCGTGTGCAGCCGGCCGATACTCGCGATTACTCCTATCTCAAATGTTGCTCGTATTTCAAAGCAAAAATCGCTCGCTCCAGGGCTCGTATCTCAAAAATCTCGTATGTTAGGGCACTCGTATCTCGAGGTACCACTGTATTTGTATAAAGCTGGGAGTGGGGGGCAAACTTTTAAAAAACAATGCATACAAATTCTAAATCATTCTTCTGTGCACCTAAAATAATACAATGTTCTATGGCTATTATATTTCAATGAGAAAAAGTAAAAAAGCAATTATATAATTTGAATTGACTATAATCATTGCAATGAAAATTACTAAATCAAAAGAAGCATTCATGCCAAAACCGGTTTGGCTTAGTGGACAGAGTGTCGGACTGCAGACTGAAAGGCCCCAGGTTCGATTCCGGTCAAGGGCATGTACCTTGGTTGCGTGCACATCGCCAGTAGGGGGCGTGCAAGAGGCAGCTGATCGATGTATCCTTCTCATCGATGTTTCTAACTCTCTATTCCTCTCCCTTCCTCTCTGTAAAAAATCAATAAAATACATTTTTAAAAAAGAAGCATTCATGATTCACATTTTACTAACTGCCAACAGATTTTATTTTTTAATATATTTTATTGATTTTTTACAGAAAGGAAGAGAAAGGGATAAGAGAAATATTGATTGAGAGAGAAACATCAGATCAGCTACCTCCTGCATACCTCCCACCGGGGATGTGCCCGCAAACAAGGTACAATCCCTCGCCCGGAACCAAAACCAGGACCCCTCAGTCCGCAGGACGACGCTCTATCCACTGAGCCAAACCGGTCAAGACTGCCAACAGATTTTAATTTAAAAAAAAAATGAACTAATCTAAACAATTCTGAAGGATTAAATAAAACTCTACAAAAAAATCAAAACCCATTCTACAGCCAACAAACATAAACAGAGCCTTTCTAGCGTTACTAGTTAAGTGTTCTAACCTTGTCAATGGAAAGTGACTGACAAGAAGTCATAATGCAGCTTCTTTTTATTTAAAAAAAAAATTATCGATTTCAGAGAGGAAGGGAGAGGGAGGGAGAGGAGAAACATCAGTGATGAGAGAGAATCATTGGTCAGCTGCCTCCTAATAGAGCCCGCAACCCAGACATGTGCCCTGAATGGAACCAAACCATGACCTCCCTCCTGGTTCACCTTGGCCCAGGGTGTCTTTACAATCCCCGCGCTCAACCACTGCGCCACGCCGGGGGCGGTGACACAGCTTCTGGAGGGAGGGAGCCACCCGCACACACCCAGAACCTAGCAGAGTGGCACCCCGGAGGTCCTCGAGAAATGTGTGCTGAGTGAACTTGTTCCCTGTTTTCATCTTTTGTGTGTAATTTTAGAGAAACATCCCAAAAGCTTCACAGAAATACAATTCTTTTGTTGGGGGAGACCAGACGGTTTGTTTGGTGGGGCTTACTCTTCGGATGGCAGCGGGCCCTGGGTACTCCACAGTGTGGTCAGAGCGGAGCCCTCGGGGTCTCTAACCGCCAGGGCGGACCTTACAGCGCGGAGCAGCCAGGAGTGCCTTGTGGACACCCACCCTTCTGGGCCCACATCAAGCCTAGTGGCTCAGCACTTCTGGTAGCCGGGGCCCAGAGACCTGCACTAACACAGTAAGTTCTCGGCATGCATTTTTTTGTAACATTTTATTTATTTTTTGCAGAGAGGAAGGGAGAAGGATAGAAACATCGACCAGCTGCCTCAGGCACGCCCCCTACTGGGGATGTGCCCGCAAGCAAGGCACAAGCCCTTGACGGGAATCGAACCTGGCACCTTTCAGTCTTCAAGCTGACACTCTATCCACTGAGCCAAACCGGCTAGTTTTTAGATCCGCTCAGAGAGCACGATCGTCCCGCAGCTCAATTAAACGCGCACCATACGCGACAGAGATGGAGTGCTGCCTGGGACGGGCGGCGCCGGCCCGGAGAAACGTGTGTCAGTTCAGAGGGAAGACTGGCTCCCCGGTGACCTTAGTGCGCGGTCTGCACCGCATCAATGTGCTGCAGTGATCGCGACGTCACACAGCAGGAGGCCGGCGAGGCAGAAGCCACCCAGCGAGGGTGGCGGAAACCGGTTCCTCCCGCGCATTCGCGCTCAGCAGGTCCCGGCCTCCCAGCACCAGGCGTCCCGGACGGCGCGCGGCCGGGTCCCCTAACCTGTTGGGCCACCCAGCGCCGGGCAGCTGTTCTGGAGACCGTTGATGACAAATGAACTGGTAGGAAGCGGAGGCTGCAGTTTTAAAGTCGGGGTGGGACGAGAGAGACGCCCGAGCCCGGGGTCCCGAC
>JAAGEH010000286.1:24392028-24422892 GCA_011751065.1 Lasiurus cinereus | reverse complement strand
GCCCGGTGCCCTCCGTGTCGGAGTTCTGCCGCAGGTTTCTTTCTTTGGTGTTAAAGGGATACATTGTTTGGGTTTTCTTTTTCTTTTTTTGTAGTTGGCGAGATGAGGCTCCGCACTTGGAACAACCTTGTTCTTCTTTCTCGTGGGGAAACGGAGGCCCGGAGAGGGGGAGCGAGTTTCCCAAGTTTAGAGAGCTGGCGTCCAGGTTCTCCCGTGGCTTTCCTCCGAGCTTCCTGTGCTAAGCCGTGCCTTTTTATACTAAGTCAACTGAAATTTACATCCCTTTGCTCCCAGAGAGAATTAATCCCGGTTTAAAGGGTACTGGGAAGTTATTACTGTGGCTATAGAAACAGCAAAAGCAATTATTTAAGTAATCTGGCCTAAGGCTCTCCTTTAACTCTGATTTGGGAGGGGAGGCCCGCAGGAGTGTGACTGACACTCCTCTGCTGGGGCCTGTGCCTTTCTTTGCTCTGCTGACAGAGGACCCACCCAAAGGAAGGGGTTTCACTGTCAAAATAATTGAGACCTATGGCTGCTTCTTAAGGTTCAGTGACACATGAGCAAATGGGAACAAAGTATATATCCTTGGCTAACACTTGTTTCAAAGTAACAATAACAGGAAGCCTTGCACTGATCCTCCCTTTCTGTGAGGCACCATGCCCTAGGTGTTTTCATAGGCTCCTCACTTCGTCCTCACCAGCCTGTGAGCACTCCATTGTACAGTTGAGGAAACCGAGTCAGCAGAGGTTCAGTCACTTGCACAAGGTCACACAGGTAGGAAGTAGAAGAAACAAGGTTAGAGCCAAACCTGTCAGTCAACTGTAAGTTCTTTTTCACTATGTTCTGCCTCCCATTGTAACCCACACACTCCCTGCCAGATTCCAGTCAGGGAAACTCAGAATTCACATCAAATTTAGCCCTTTAAAAATGGGGGACATCACCCTGACCAGTTGGTTCAGTGGATAGAGCATTAGCCTTCAGACTGAAGGATCCCAGGTTCTATTATGATCAAGGGCACATGCCCGGGTTGCGGGCTCCATCCCCAGTGTGAGGCATGCAGGAGGCAGCCGATTGATGATTCTCTCTCATCATTGAAGTTTTTTTCTCTCTCTCTCTCTCCCTTCCTCTCTGAAATCAATAAAAATGTATTTAAATAAATAAAATGGGGGACAACTGGAATACTGTCAATAATGTTTTTAAAATAGCCCTTTAAGAAAAAAACTACAAAAAAAATAAAGTAAAACCACCTCTAATTTACTTGATATGATATATTGGTAATATACTTTGCTCTTCATTTTTACTATACATTTCTACTCAAGATAATAATATACAACGGTATAGATGTTATAGGGATTCAGAAAATGGTGAGCTCTCACCGATGTCCTTTACATGGGAAAGCAGTATTCTGTGTGTACCATGAAGAGAAGTCCCACTGTCAGCACAGAAAACCATTGCCCGCACATCAAGTAAGTCCCGGGGTGTCCGACAGAACGAGCATCCACTGAAGTCAGCTCTGCCAGGGAAAAGCATATATCTTTCAGAGACATTCCCCCTGGGGCAAAATTGGTCTTTCAGCATGTTCTCTGTGATATTTTCATTATAATCCCGATGTCTTAGCATAGCAAGCAAAAACGTCATGGTCCTGGCCCTAACCGGTTTGGCTCAGTAGAGAGAGCATTGGCCTGTGGACTGAAGGGTCCCAGGTCCTATTCCAGTCGGTCAAGGGCATGTACCTCTGTTTCAGGGACATTCCCAATGGGCAGTGTGCAGGAGGCAGCTGATCTTTGTTTCTCTCATTGTTGTTTCTATCTGTCTCTCTTCCTCTCTGTTAAAAAGTCAATAAAAAACATATTTTTAAAAACAAACGCAATGCCTGCCATGCTGTAAAGAAAAGGAAGAGGGAGAGGAAGTGAGGAAGAGGGACACTGAGAGTGAAAATAGCCCATTATTTTGCCCTGGGAACTTGTAGCATCTATTATGTCCTCCCTAAAGTACTATTTAAAGTACTTTCTCTTAGGGAGAATCCAAAATGGCGGCATAGGTGAACACCTACACTGCTGCCTCGCACAACAATTTCAAAACTACAACTAAAAAGACAGAACGGACATCATCCAGAACCACAGGAAAGCTGCCGGAGTGGAAATTCTACAACTAGAGGGAAAGAGAGGGGCTCATGGAGACCCAGAGGAGCTTCAAAAAAGCTGAGGTACGTAGACGCGTGCGTGAAAAGAGCAAGTGACAGCGAACCTGGCTGGCTTTCTCTGGCGGGAGGGAGACGGAGACTCTCAACGACATTGAACTCCCTATCCTACGACACTAAACCCCAGATCCAGCCGAAACTCATACGGGGAGAGTTTGGACCGTAAAGGGAGAGAAGTGCACAGAAATTTAGGAGAGTCGCAAAAGATCAGAGGTCTGGTGGCACGCATGGCACTGTGCCGCAGAGGACTGACTGCTGATTATACCGCTGGCTTTCACGAGTGGGAGGGAGACAGACCCTCCCAACTATGCCACTTCTGACTCCACTAAGCCCCAGTTTCGGGCGAAACCCCGGTGACCCAGCCTCATGTGGTCCCGTAGCACAGGGGAAAGGCAGCAGTCTAGAGGCACTGCGAGAGAGCACACATGCGCGTGGGCACAGGGACTGCTCCAGCGATTACCCAGTCACGTGAGACTCAGGGGCCGTGGAGGGTGGGCCCAACTGGAAGGCGAGGCGGTCCCTTAAGCCCTGAGACTCCACCCATCCCAAACTCAAAAGAGGCTTTTTCGGTTTTTCAAGTCTGCTATCATAAGGCTGAATCCAACACAGAAGTTCTCTTGGCATAGTGAAAATGCCGAGAAAAGGGAAGGGATCACAAACAAAAGAAATGGAGGAAAAGAAACGACTGGATATAGAGTTCAAAACCACGCTTATAAGGTTTTTCAAGAATATGCTAGAAAAGTTGAATAAAGTTATTGAGTCCCAAAAGGAGATGCAAAAGGACCAACTAGAGATGCAAAAGATCTAACTAGAGATGATAAAGGACCAAATAGAAATTAAACATACACTGACTGAAATAAAAAATATTAAACAGAGACCTAATAGCAGACTAGCGGAAGGCAAGAATCAAGTCAAAAATTTGAAATATGAAGAAGCAGAAAACACTCAATGTGAAGATAATGTAAGGAGCCTCTGGGACAGCTTCAAGCGTACCAACATCAGAATTGTGGGGGTGCCAGAAGAGAGAGAGCAAGATACTGAAAACCTATTTAAAGAAATAATAACTGAAAACTTCCCACACCTGGTAAAAGAAACAGACTTACAAGTCCAGGAAGCACACAGAACCCCATATAAAAGGAATACAAAGAGGACTACACTAAGACAAATCATCATTAAAATACCAAGAGCAAAAGACAAAGAGAGAATATTAACAGCAGCAAGAGAAAAACAGTTAATTACATACAAGGGAGCACCCATACGACTGTCAACTGATTTCTCAACAGAAACGATGCAGGCCAGACGGGAGTGGCAAGAAATATTCAACGTGATGAATAGCAAGAACCTACAACCAAGAATAATCTATCCAGCAAAGCTATCATTCAGAATTGAAGGGCAGATAAAGAGCTTCACAGATAAGAAAAAGCTAAAGGAGTTCATCAACTCCAAACCAGTAGTATATGAAATGCTGAAAGGTACTCTTTTAGAAGAGGAAGAAGAAAAAGGTAAAAGATAAAAAATTATGAACAACAAATACATATCTATCAACAAGTGAATCTAAAAATTAAGTGAATTAAAAATTTGATCAACAGAATAAACTGGTGTGAATATACTAGAATCAGGAGCACAGAAAGGGAGTGGACTGATAATTCTCAAGGGGAAAGGGGGGAGGGGGTACAGAGAGTGACTGGACAAAAATCATACACCTATGGACTCATCAATTGGGGGGAAAGGTAAGGGTAGAGGGAGGGGTGGGAATGGGGTGGAGGGGAGCTATGGAGGGGAAAAAGAGAGACAAATGTAATAATCTGAATAATAAAGATTTAATTTTTAAAAATAAATAAATAAATAAATAAATAAATAACTTTTTCTTTATTTTTTGCTTTAACACCATTGAGTTTAAAAGTTCTTCCAGAGGGCAGGAAGCAAACTACTGTCCAGTCCCCAACTTATTTATTCCAAAAGGTCATCAAAAAGTCAGTCATTTTGCCGTAACCGGTTTGGCTCAGTGGATAGAGCGTGAGTCTTCAGACTGAGAGGTCCCGGGTTCGATTCCGGTCAAGGGCATGTACCTTGGTTGTGGGCAAATCCACAGTGGGGGGCGTGCAGGAGGCAGCTGATTGATGTCTCTCTCTCATCCATGTTTCTAACTATCTCTTTCCCTTCCTCTCTAAAAAATCAATAAAATATATATTAAAAAAAAAGGTCAGTCATTTTGTTTCTGTAATTTTTTCTCACAAACAATATCATAGGTAGCTCAGTCCTGCTGGCCACTGGACCAGCACTGCTGTGCCCTGGCCAGGGTGGGAACTCAGTCTCCCTGAGGAACTGGTCACGGCCCCAGTCCTGGCCCCTCAGAAGGTGGGTGAACCTTAGCAGATGCAACCTTCCCACAGGGCTCACCCTTGGAGTTTAATGCTGTGTGGCCACCACTTTGAAGTTCTGAATCATGTAATCTTTGGTTTGGTTTTGTAAGCAAAGTGTGTTGGAACAAGGGAGCATGCACTGGACCTTTCCAGGTTCAGTTCTGCCTCCTGCCTGGAGCGATGGGATCTGTCCCTCCTTCCCCATGCCCCGCCCAACGCCCCGCTCCTTGCCCACAGCTGCCCTCCACCGCAGCAGGGCCTATGCACAGATGCAGTAGGGTGGGATGGGTGCACATTCCACAGTGTTTCTCTGCCCTGCACTGGCAGCGACACAGTGTGTGGTGTGCATGGAGGGTGACTGAGCTGGAGCAAGCCTCCTTTCACAGTGACTCATCCACCATTCAATGTAAATATGACCTCATCCAAGATACAACCTAATTAACAAAACATGTTAATTAGGTTGTATCTTTTAAGTTATTTTGGGATGGTGTGATTGCTGTAAAAATTCCTTTGATCTGTGGGTTTATGTTTAAAACACTTCTTTAAAGTGTGAAGCCCTTGAAACATCAGCATTAATGTTCTCTGAAAAAGTAAAATAAATGAATGTGGAAGCAAGCACTTCCTTTCTCAGGATGCCTTATTTAGTTAGTTCGTGGTTTAGAAGATTGGTATCCATATGTCACTTTTTTCTTTTGCTTTGTTTTTTTCCATTGATTTTTAGGGAAAGTGGAAGAGAGAGGGAAAGACAGAAAAAGAAACACTGATGTGAGAGAAACACACTGATTGGTTGCCTCCTTCAGACTGGGGAGGAGCTTGCAACCAAGGTACATGCCCTTGACCAGAATTGAACCCAGGACCCTTTGGTCTGCAGTTGATGCTCTATCTGCTGAGCCAAACAAGTGAGGGCTATACCAGTATGTCACTTTTAAAGGACACAGACTTGTATACCAAACTTCAGAAAGTCTTATTACTTCACACTAGGAAACAGGTTTTTAAAATGTTCCTAAAGACATGGCAACTTTCATCTACTTTTAATTGGCTAAGGCAGGGAGTACTCAGCTATACCCTTTTGTAGGAACCTTTGAAGCCTTCTTATAGAAAATACTATATAATAAATAGGTAATATGCAAATTGACTACTATACCCTCACAAGATGGCTGCCTATGACCAGGCTGGCAGGGGGTTAGTGAGGGACGACCAAATGACTGAATAGCAGTCTGTGTGGGACAATCAGGCCGACAGGGGTACCATGAGAAGCGACCAGGCCAACAGGGGGGGCATTTGGGTTGACCAGGCTGACAGGAAGCCAGTTATGGGTGACCAGGATGGTGGGAGAAGCAATTGGGGGCAATTAAGCTGGCAGGGAAGATAGTAAGGGGTCACTATGCCGGGGGGGCAGGCAGTTGGGGGCAACCAGACCCTCGGGGGGAGCAGTTAGAGGTGATCAGGCTGGCAGGCAGAGGCAGTTAGGGGCAACCAGGTCAGCAGGGGAGCAGTTGAGGGTGACCAGGCCAGCAGAGTGGGCAGCAAGGGGTCACCAGGCCAATGGGAGAGGAGGTCAATTGAGGGTGACCAGGCTGGCAGGGAGGAGGCAGTTGGGGGTGACCTGGCTGGCAGCAGGGGGCACTTAGGGGCGATCAGGCAGGCAGGCATATGAGTGATTAGGAGCCAGCAATCCAAGATTGTGAGAGAGATATCTGACTGCAATTTAGGCCCGATTCCTGGGATCAGACCTAAACCAGCAGTCAGACATCCCCCGAGGGGTCCCAGATTGGAGAGGGTAAAGGCTGGGCTGAGGGTCTCCCCACCTCCCATGCACGAATTTCAAGCACTGACCTTCTAGTGTATCTATAATGCATTACATTATAATTTAAAGTAATAGCTCACCTTTTAAATGACATAATTAATAATAAAACCTAGATCAATGTTTCTTACAACAAATTAAGTATCAATATATTCCAAAGAAAACTACAGTGGTACCTCGAGATACGAGTTTAATTTGTTCCGTAACCTTGCTCGTATATCAAGTTGCTCATATCTCAAAGCAAATTTCCCCATTGAAATCCATTGAAATGCTGTTAATCCATTCCAGCCCCCAAAATGCCACCCCATTGTTCTTGTTACGTGTTTTTGAATAAGAAATATGTATTTATAAATGACAAATATTGTATAAAAACGTAATAAAAGAGAATGTAAAGGAATAAACTGGTTTTATAAAGTGTATTTACCTACTCGTTACACTCTTAATGCTACACTTTATCCTTAAATTGAATGTAACTTAACTAATCTTCACTGAACTTAATTGCTACTGGTCTTTGCATTTTTGGCCAATTTCAAAAACAACATGTCCAACGAGGTTTGCCTCTTCCTCCCTTTCAGAATGTTTCTGAAATGGGTGAGGCAAGTTTCATTGAACAGCTCCGATGCACGACCAGTAGCAACTTTTTCGGGGTGTTTCTTTTCCACCAAGTGTGACACCCTCTCCCACATTCCTAAGATCTCCTTTATCTCACTTGTAGAGATCTCCTCCACCTCTGGCTCCTCCTCGAAACCAATTTCTTGGCGAACCTCTGCATGTTGCTGAGACTGCAACTCTTGTAACTCCTCCGTGGTGAGTTCCAGAAAGTGCTCCTCGAGGAGCTCATTCATGTCTCTCTCATCCACCTCCAGGCCCATGGATTTTCCCAGAGACACTATCTCCTCCTCCATTGCCACCTCGGGTTCGAATCCTTCGAAGGTCCTTTCGGCTACGGCCTCAGGCCACAGCTTCTTCCATGCAGAGGTCAAAGTCCTCGTTGTAACACCCAGCCAGGCCTGATCAATAATTCTGAGGCATATCACGATGTTAAAGTGGTTCTTCCAGAACTCTCAAAGGGTGAGTTTTGTGTTCTCCGTCACCTCAAAGCAGCACTGCAACAGGTGCTTGATGTACAGCTTTTTAAAATTAGAAATCACCTCCTGATCCATGGGCTGCAGGATAGGAGTGGTGTTGGGAGGTAGGTAGACAACCTTTATAAACTTGAACTCTTCAAGGAGTTCATCTTCGAGGTTCGGTGGGTGAACAGGAGCATTGTCCATGACGAGGAGGGCTTGCATGGTTAGGTTGTTTTCCTGTAGATATTTCTTAACAGAAGGACCGAAAACCAGGTTTACCCACTCCACAAAGAACTGCCTGGTGACCCATGCCTTCGGGTTTGCCCTTCACATAACTCGCAGTTTATCTTTTAAAATCTTATGTGACTTAAAGACTCTGGGGTTTTCCGAATGGTATACGAGCAGAGGCTTGATCTTGCAGTCGCCACTGGCATTGGCGCACAGTGTGAGAGTTAGCCTATCCTTCATGGGTTTGTGGCCTGGCATCGCCTTCTCCTCTGCTATTATATAAGTCCTATTCGGCATCTTCTTCCAGAAAAGCCCTGTCTCGTCACAGTTGAAGACTTGCTGGGGGATATATTCTTTGGCTTCTATCAGTTCGGAAAAAGTTTTGAGGTAATCCTCAGCTGCCTTCACATCCGAACTTGCTGCCTCACTATGCCTGATGATGGAGTGAATGCCGGACCTTTTCCTGAAGTTATCAAACCAGCCTCTACTGGCTTTAAATGAGTCTTTCGATGCTTCGTCTGTGGAAGTGAGTGGGGTCTTCTCCAGCAAATCACCGTAAATCGCTCGCGCCTTCTCGCATATGGATGCCCTGTGTTAATGTATCTCCTTTAAGCTGCTTCTCTGTCACCCACACCATCAGTAGATTCTCCATCTTTTCATGGAGAGAGCTATGGAGCTTAGAAATTATTGTAACGCCCTTAGCTGGCGTTATTCCCTTTATCGACTCTTTCTGTTTAAGCACAGTGCATATCGTTGAAGTATTACACCCGTATTGCCTCGCAGCCACTCGCACACCTTGCTCATATTTTTCTTTGATTTCACGCTTTAATTCAATAGACATCATCCTCTTCTGAGCACTGACCTTTCCACTCGCTTTCTTCGGACCCATGGTTATAAAAAGAAATGTGATAAAGTATGTAAATGCACAAAAGATGCTTCGACAATGAGGTAAACAAAGCACACTGACTGAGGCGTGGGAAACTATGAGACGCTCCAGTCTCATAGTGGGTCGTGTGCAGCCGGCCGATCCGCACGATTACTCGTATCTCAAATGTTGTTCGTATTTCAAAGCAAAAAATCGCTCGCTCGAGGGCTCATATCTCAAAAATCTCGTATGTTAGGGCACTCGTATCTCGAGGTACCACTGTATTATTTTTCTCAGTGACTGTGAGATCTCTCTTCCAGGCTTGGCCCCATCGAAGACCAAAAAGTATGAGTTAGCAGCTGACTGAAACAGGAGACCGCTGGCAATGTTGAATTATAGCTGAGCCCCTGGGTACTCAGTGGAGAAATCCATCCCCTCAGCAATTTGTTTTCTGAGACGGGACCACCATGCTCTCCCAGATTCTAAGATTAGACCCACCTCTCTCTTCCTCAGTGAAGGTGACTCCCTGGTTTACCTGCCTCTTAGATGTCTAGGCCCCTTCCTTGGAAATGTTTCTCATGAATGAAAGTCCTTTCTATGGACACAGCCTCCTTAATTGTCCAATACGTGTTGTATTTTACAATCTCTTTAACAGGAAAAAAAGATTCAAGTTTTTGTTAAATCAAGGGATATCAAAAGAGCAATTGGCAAGTGATATGACTTTGAAATTGGCCAGGACTTTACAGTGTGATAGTGTTTTAAAGCAAGGTTTACAAGAACAAAGTAGGTGGTGACTCCATGTTATAATGGAGTTTAATATAGTAACATGGGCTGCTTTGACTACGGCCTGCTGAAAATACCAGTAGCACAGGTACAGAATTGTACTTGAAGTAGCAATTTCCTTACCACCCCCTTTTCTTGATTCTTTGCAGATGTTGTGTGTGTGTGTGATTTGAACAGGCTTATAGTACAAAATAATAGAGGGGAAATAATAAACTAAAAATGAAAAAGTTTCTTCAATTACAGAAACAATATCCCCCAAAGTCCCAGGGTAGACAGTGAGTGAATCTGACATGGCAGATTATAGTTGCAAACAGGGATTCTTACAAAGGAAATAAATGCTGAAATCTGGATATAACCAGGAATTTCATTTGTTTCTGAAATAACTTTATATCTAAATATTCTATATGTTGCTACTTGCAACCCATTATAATACCATACAATAGGAAATAAAGCAAATGTCCCCCAGGAGGAGTCGGGTTAAATAAACTAAGGTGAATCCATTCAGTGGACTGCTCTACAGCATTAAAAGTTAATTTGCACCCAGCAGTGTGGCCAGTGGTTGAGTGTTTATAATTTCTTGGGATAAATTCCTAAGAGTGGGATTGCTGGGTCAAATGGGAGATCCATTTTTAGTTTCTTAAGAAAACTCCATACTGTTCTCCACAGTGGCTGCACCAGTCTGCATTCCCACCAACAGTGCACAAGGGTTCCTTTTTCTCTGCATCCTCGCCAACACTTGTCGTTTGTTGATTTGTTGATGATTGCCATTCTGACAGGTGTAAGATGGTATCGCATTGTCGTTTTGATTTGCATCTCTCGGATGATTAGTGACTTTGAACATGTTTTCATGTGTCTCTTGGACTTCCTTCTGTCGTCTTTAGAAAAGGTTCTATTTAGGTCCGTTGCCCATTTTTTTTATTGGATCTTTCATCTTCCTTTTATTAAGTTGTATAAGTTGGCTGTAGATTTTGGAGATTAAACCTTTATCAGTGATAACATTTGCAAATATGTTCTCCCATACAGTGATCTTTCTTGTTGTTTTGTTGATGGTTTCTTTTGCTGTGCAAAAGCTTTTTATTTTGATGTAGTCCCATTTGTTTATTTTTTCTTTAGCTTCCATTGCCTTTGGGGCAGTATCAGTGAAGAAGTTCTTTCGGCATATGTCTGAGATTGTGCTGCCTATGGATTCCTCTAGTATCTTTATGGTTTCCCTTCTAATGTTTAAGTCCTGTATCCATTTTGAGTTTATTTTTGTATTTGGTGTAAGTTGGTGGTCCAGTTTCATTTTTTTGTATGTATCTGTCCAATTTTTCCAACACCATTTACTGAAGAGGCTATCTTGGCTCCATTGAATGTTCATGCCTCCTTTGTCAAATATTAGTTGAGCATCGTGGTTTGGGTGGATATCTGGGTTCTCTATTCTATTCCATTGGTCCATATGTCTGTTCTTGTGCCAGTACCAGGCTGTTTTGAGAACAGTTGCTTTGTAGTATAGCTTGAAGTCTGGTATTGAGATACCACCTACTTTACTCTTCTTTCTCAGGATTGCTGTAGCTATTCGTGGTCTTTTTTTGTTCCAGATGAATCTATGAAGAATTCTTTCTAGGTCTGTGAAATATGTCGTTGGTATTTTAATGGGTAGTGCATTGAATCTGTAGATTGCTTTGGGTGGTATGGACATTTTAATGATGTTGATGCTCCCAATCCAGGAGCATGGTATTCTTTTACATCTGTTAACATCTTCCTCTATCTCTTTTTTCCGTGTCCTGTTGTTTTCTACATATAGGTCTTTTACCTCTTTAGTTAGGTTTATTCCTAGGTATCTTAATTTTTTTGGTGCGATGGTAAATGGGATTGTTTTTGAGTCTCTCTTTCTGTAATTTCACTATTAGTGTATAGAAATGCCACAGACTTCTTAGCATTAATTTAGTATCCTGCTACATTGCCGAATTCATTAATTAAGTCAATTAGTTTTGGAATGGAGTCCTTTGGGTTATTTAGGTACAATATCATGTCATCTGCAAATAAGGACAGCTTTACTTTTTCTTTTCTAATTTGGATGCCTTTTATTTCTTCTTGTTGTCTAATTGCAATGGCTAATACTTCCAGTACTATGTCGAACAGGAGAGGTGAGAGTGGGCATCCCTGTCTTGTTCCTGTTCTTAGGGGAAATTATTTTAATTTTTGCCCATTGAGTATGATGTTAGCTGTGGGTTTATCATATATGGCTTTTATGATGTTGAGGTATGATCCTTCTATTCCCACTTTGCTGAGAGTTTTTATCAAGAAAGGGTGTTGGATTTTGTCAAATGCTTTTTCTGCATCAATTGGTATGACTATGTGATTTTTATCTCTCAATTTGTTTATGTGATGTATCACATTTATTGATTTGCGGATATTGTACCATCCCTGCATTCCTGGGATGAATCCTGCTTGGTCATGGTGTATGATCTTTCTGATGTGCTCCTGGATCCGATTTGCTAGAATTTTGTTGAGGATTTTGGCATCTATGTTCATGAGAGATATTGGCCTATAATTCTCTTTCATTGTGTTGTCTTTATCTGGTATTGGTATTAGGGTGATGCTGGCTTCATAGAAGGTGTTTGGAAGTGTTCCTTCTTCATGAATGTTTTTGAATAGTCTGAGGAGGATAGGTTTTAATTCTTCCTTGAATGTTTGGTAAAACTCTCCTGTGTAGCCATCTGGTCCCGGGCTTTTATTTGCTGGAAGCTTTTTGATGACTGCTTCAATTTCTTCCATAGTTATTGGACTATTGAGATGTTTGGCTTCCTCCTCATTGAGTTTTGGAAGGTTATATTTTTCTAGGAAAATGTCCATTTCTTGCAGGTTGTCCAATTTGTTGGAATAGAGTTGTTCATAGTATTTTTTAACAATCCTTTGTATTTCCACAGGGTCTGTTGTCATTTCTTCTCTTTCATTTCTGATTTTGTTTATTTGGGTCTTCTCTCTTTGCTTCTTGGTGAGCCGGGCTAGAGGTCCATCAATCTTGTTTATCCTTTCAAAGAACCAGATCTTTGTTTTGTTGATCTTTTGAATTGTTTCTTTGGTCTCCAAGGTGTTTATCTCCACCTTGATCTTCACTATTTCCTTCCTTCTGAGTACACTGGGATTTTCTTGTTGCTCTCGTTCTAGCTCTTTGAGTTGTAGGGTTAGGTAATTTATTACCATTGTTTCCTGTTTTTTGCAGTAGGCTTGTAGGCCTATGAACTTCCCTCTCAAGACTGCTTTCACTGTGTCCCATAAATTTTGTATTGTTGTGTTGTCATTGTCATTTGTTGCCATGATGTTTTTTATTTCTTCCTTGATCTCTCTGGTTACCCAGTCGTTGTTTAATAGCATGCTGTTTAGTCTCCATGTGTTTGATTTCTTTCTATTGTTTTTATTATAGTTGATTTTCAGTTTTATGCCACTGTGGTCTGAGAAAATGCTTGATATGATTTCTATCTTCTTGAATTTGAAGAGACTTTTCTTATGACCCAACATATGATCTATCTTTGAAAATGACCCATGTGCACTGGAGAAGAATGTATATTCTGTGGCTTTGGGGTGAATTGTTCTGAAGATGTCAATTAATTCCATCTGGTCTAGTGAGTCATTTAGGATTGATGTTTCCTTGCTGATTTTTTTGTTTAGAGGATTTGTCCAATGGTGACAGTGGGGTATTAAAGTCTCTTAATTACTATGATTGTATTGCTGTCAATCTCTCCCTTAATATCCTCCAAGAGTTTTTTTTATGTAGTTAGGTGCTCCTATATTGGGTGCATATATGTTTACCAGAGTTATTTCTTCTTGTTGGATTGTTCCCTTTAGTGTTATGAAGTGGCCTTTATCTCTTGTTATGTCCTTCGCTTTGAGATCTAATTTGTCAGATATAAGTATTGCAACCCCAGCTTGTTTTTCATTTCCATTTGCCTGAAGTACCATCTTCCATCCCTTCACCTTCAATCTGTGTGCATCTCTTTTCCTGAGGTGGATTTCTTGCAGACAGCAGATATATGGATCATGTTTTCTTTTCCAATCAGTTACCCTATATCTTTTGATTGGAGCATTTAATCCATTTACATTTAAAGTTATTATTGATAAGTACTTATCTGTTGCCATTTTAGTCCTTCTTTGCTTCCTCTTTCTTTTTATTATAGCAGACCCTTTAACATTTCTTGCATTGCTGGTTTGGTGGTAACATATTCCCTTAGTCATTTTTTGTCTGTGAAGCTTCTGATTTCACCTTCAATTTTGATTGAGAGTCTTGCAGGGTACAGTATTCTTGGATTCAGACCCTTCCTTTGCATGACTTTGTATATTTCATTCCATTCCTTTCTGGCCTGATGAGTTTCTGTTGAGAAATCAGTAGCTAGTCTTATGGGGGTTCCTTTGTAGGTAACTTTCTGTTTCTCTCTGGCTGCTTTTAAGATTCTTACTTTGTCGTTGGTGTTTGCCAATTTAATTACAATGTGCCTTGGTGTCGGTTTGTTGGGGTTAATTTTGCTTGGGACTCTGTGAGCTTCTTGGATTTGTGTGGGTTTTTTCTTTCCTATATTGGGGAAATTTTCTGTCATTATTTCTTCAAACAGGTGCTCTAATCCTTGTTCAGTTTCCACTCTTTCTGGAACCCCCATTATGAGGATGTTGTTTTGTTTCATGTTATCCCAAAGTTCCCTTAGGCTCTCCTCTTGCTTTTTAACTTCTTTTTCTAGAAGTTGCTGTACTTGGGTATTTTTTCTTATCGTGTCTTCTAGCTCACTGATGCAGTCCTCTGCTTCTTCTAGTCTACTTTTGATGCTTTCTATTGAGTTCTTTATAGCAGTGATGTCATTTTTCATTTCTTCTTGATTATTCTGCACCTCCTCTAGGTTCTTCTGCATTTCTTCTTGCTGCTTCTTCATCTCCTCTTGGGTCTTCTTCATTTCCTCTTGGCTCTTACTCAGATTGTCGATTTTGTCTTCCATTCTTTTCATCCACCTTATGATCATTTCTCTGAACTCTTTCTCTGGCAGGCTTATTTCTGCTTCTATTTCATTTCCTTCCTTTTCTGGTGAAATCTGCCTTTCTGTCTTATGTGGCTATTTCTTTTTCTGCCCATGGTCTTTTTTCTCCAGGTGTCTGGTTATGTAGTTCTCTCTCCTATTTGATTGAAAGGCACAAACTACAACACAACCAGGTATAGCACAGAAGGCACTTTCCGTGTGCTCTGTGGATCTCTGATTCCGCCGCGTGTCTGCGCTGATTGGAGAGTGAAGTTCTGGGTCCCCAGGTCCCTGGCTGCTCGATGGGTGCCCCAGCCGCAGACAACCGCCTCCCTCTTGCCAACAAACACTCCCATTGCGACTCTCAGCTGCTCTCTCTCCCTCTGCCCAGCAACAAAGCTCCAGATGCATCTGTCTACTCTGCCGCCATTTTCATAAAAAATCCAGTGTCTTATATTAATTTTTGCTCCCAAAGATGTGCTACATCTTATTTTCAGGGGATGTCTTATTTTTCCATGAAGAAGAATACGATATACATTTATAGTTGAACAACAAAAAAAGGAAACTTATTATCTGTATATGGTACAGTAGTAGTTGTCATCACAAACCAGCTCACTGACTGGTTGCAGTGCAGCCAGAGCTGTTCAGGCAGTGTGAGGTCTCTTTATTATTTATTTATTTATTTTTAAAATACATTTTATTGATTTTTTTTTTTACAGAGAGGAAAGGAGAGGGATAGAGAGTTAGAAACATTGATGAGAGAGAGACATCAATCAGCTGCCTCTTGCATGTCCCCTACTGGGGATGTTACCGAAACCAAGGTACATGCCCTTAACTGGAATCGAACCTGGGACCTTTCAGGCCACAGACCGACACTCTATCCACTGAGCCAAACCAGTTTCGGCAGTGCGAGGTCTCTTTAAATCAGGAGTCAGATGCCTTATGGTAGCTTTGGGGGCCTTATATTCCAGGGAGGCCTTATGTTCGGGAGAGGCCTTATTATCGCGGAGATCTTATTTTCAGGGGATGCCTTATATTACAGCGAGAGGCAAAACTGGAAGTAGGTCTTATTTTCAGGTGATGTCTTACTTTCAGGAAACAGGGTAGAAGGAAGCCAAGCACTGCAGAAGGGATCAAAGCTGAGGAGAAGCAAGCAAGCCAGGTGGCGGAGAAGGGAGGGAAGCAGACAGGGCAGGGGACAAGGATGGGAAGCAGGCAAGGCAGTGAAGACCACCACAGGAAGCCCTATTGCAGGAATCTTCCTGCAAGGGGCCTCTAGCAAAAGTATAATATGCTAATTAGACCAGACAATGCAACAACCTTCTAGATGTCCTTGTGGATGAAGCCAGGGCTGTGAGAGCCGAGCCCCTTGCACGAATTTTGTGCTTTGGGCCTCTAGTTTTAATAATAAATGGAAAGCATTATCTTGGACATCCATTTAGTAGGGGTTTAGCTAGTTTTATAATTTTTCCTATAGAGATATTTTAGCATTATACAAACAAATGTTACAAAACTACAATGTCAGTGTTTTCTAGTTCAGTCTTGGCCTGATAGACTGTTACACTCAATGCCTGTTCCCCTCCCATCTCTCCCCCGAAGGAAACAGTTTCAGGTTCCCCTGCTTTGTTTCTGAGTAGTGTGATAAGTTTAGCATAAGTTGGTGGGTTGAAATTGATTTATCAGAAGAGCAATACAAGCCAATGGGGTTTGTTTTTCACTGTATTTTTCCTCTTTAAGGAAAACCTAACAATAGGCCCAGTCTGTGTGTTTTGTCCAAAAACAATAGTATCACCTGGTGATCCATTTCTGCTTATATTTGGGGTGGGGTTTAGCAATGATTCTAGCTGCTCTCTTAAAATGCAAATTGGTGCTTTTCAGTCAGGCACTGAGTGGCTTTTCGGGACGTGGCTGGTGGCTCCACGGACTGAAACAGAGAACATGGCAGCCCAGAGGGAATGGACCCCAATGGCGTCATTGAGAGCAACTGGAATGAGATTGTTGGTAACTTTGACAATATAAACTTAAAGGAGTCTCTTTTCTGGGGCATCTATGCTTATGGTCTTGAGAAGAAGCCTTCAGCTATTTAAGAGAGCTGTTATTCCTTGTATATGAGACCCAAAAGGTAATTCTTGAAGACTACCTGGGAGCAACTTGTCATGCCTGCATTGGTGGAACCAATGTTCATAATGAAATGCAGGCCGAAGCACCACATGTTGTTGGTACACCAGGAAGAGTGTTTGACATGCTAAAAAGAAGATACCTTTCTCCAAAATGGATCAAAATGTTTGTTTTGGATGCAGCAGATGAAATGTTGAGCTGGGGATTTAAGGATCAAATCTATATTCCAAAAATTAAATACAAGTATTCAGGTTGTGTTGCTTTCTGCCAACTGATGTGTTGGAGGTGACCAAAATGTCTTTGAGAGATCCAGTTCAAATCTTTTCTGGTGAAAAAGGAAGAATTGACCCTTGAAGGAACCAAACAGTTTTATATTAATGTTGAAAGAGAGGAACGGGAGTTGAACACACTTGGTGACTTTGTGAGACACTGCCTTTTTTTTTCTCAATACAAGGACTGGCCCACTGAGGAAACGCATGCCAGGGGCTCCACAGGTCCTGCACTGCCTGGTGACATGGACCAAGAGAGGTCATCCTGAGGGAATTCTGATTAGGAGCAAGCCCTGCTCTGATCATGCTGACTGGTTGGCTCAATGGGATTGATGTGCAACGAGTGTCATTGGTTATAAACTATGATCTACCTACCAATCGTGAAAACTATATTCACAGAATTGGCAGAGGGGTCGACTTGGGAGGAAAGGTGTGGCTCTAATCTTTGTTATTGAAAAAGACAAGAAGATTCTTCTTGACATGGAGACTTTCTACAATACTGCAGTGGAGGAAATGCCAGTGAATGTGGCTGACCTTATTTAATTCCTGGATGAAAGCATTTTGAATGCAGTGCTCGCTGTGGTTGACTAGGAAATCACATCGTGCATTGTGCTTCTTTCTTTGGGAATATTTAAATCTTGTCTCAATGCTCATAACAGATAAGAAATACAGATTTTGATAGCAAAGTGACTTTAGTCGTGAGCTCTTCTGAGGAGAGTCATTGGCTTTATCCTCTGGAGTTAAACTGTTGGGGTTGGGTACAAAAGATGGGGTCTGTAAAATCTTTCTTTCTTAGAAATTTATTTCCTAGTCATGGAGAAATGGTTGCATTAGATGTTCTCTATCATTTAATAATATACTTGGGGACTAAAAGATATAAACGCTGTATAAAATCAGCCAATTATGTTAAACTAGCTTATCTGCCTTTATTGTGGTTTGTCATTAGCCTGAATAGAAGGCCTTTAAAATTGATTTTATTTTTTTTAGAAAGCATTTGAATGCATTTTGTTTGGTATTGTATTTATTCAATGAAGTATTTAGTTAGTGCTAAGTGTGAATTGGACCATGTTGCTAAGTCCCAGCAAGCAATCATAACCTAGGTAGGGTTAAACCCCCCAGTAAAATCACCATATTGCACATGTCTTGATGAAGTTTGAATGTTAAATAAATTGTATATTCACTTTAAAAAAATGCAAATTGGCTAAGCCTTCCCATTTTTGCTGAAAAGCACCTATAACTGATGCTAATATAACACAACTAAACAACTTGAAATTGGCTTAATTTTTGGAAGGAGTGAATTTTCAGTGTTTTCTGGGCCCAGCGCCCCATTGAATCTGAACTACCACATCTAATGAGGGAGAAAGTAGTTCTCTTTGGTACAGAGCAGTGTCTAGAAAGTAGCTTATACTAATTGCTTTCTGGGAAAATGAAATAACTTATGGATCTATAGGGACATTTAAAATGAACAAATATAAACAGGCTACCACTGAATGAAATTATTCAGAATTCATATTGGAGGCAGCAGAATAAATTCTGCCAAAATGTGTATTTGGTTCATAGTGATTTAAACACCTAATATTTGCTCTAGCCTAGTGGTCGGCAAACACATTAGTCAACAGCAAACCAGCAAACTGCCCTAGCTGGTTTGGCTCAATGGATAGAGTATCAATCTGTGGACCAAAGAGTCCTAGGTTCGATTCCAGTCAAGGACAGGTAACTTGGTTGCAGGCTCCTCCCTGGTTCAGGCTCTGGTTGGGGATCATGCAGGAGGTAACCAATCGCTGTCTCTCACATCAATGTTTCTCTCTGTCTTTCCCTCTCTCTTCCACTCTCCCTAAAAATCAATGGAAAAATATCCTCGGGCAAGAATTAAATAAATAAATAAATAAATACCTACTATTTTACTTAATTTGAAAGACATGGAGACTAAAAATAAGTCACACAGCAAAAGACAAATACCATATGATTTCACTTACAAGTGGAATCTGAAAAACAAAATAAACAAAACAGAAAAAGACACATAGATACAGAGAACAACCCAATGGTTGCCAGATGAGAGGGGAGGTGGGAGGAAGTGCAAAATGGTAGTTACAAAATAGCTACAGGGTTGTAAAGTAAGCATAGGAGACATAACCAGTAACATTGTAAAAACTATGTATGGTGCCAGGTGGGTACTATACTTATAGGAGGGGTGTCACTTCATAAGTCATATAAATCTCTACCAACTATGCTATACACCTGAAATAAATATAATATTGAATGGCAACTGTAATTAAATAAAATTGTCTCTTCTATTCAGCCAAAACAATTTAAAATTTTTTAATTAAAAAATAAAAAGACATGGAAACTATTGATTCTGTATAATCAAACTAACCAGGTCTCCATACCAAGTCATATTGTCCTTTTTGCTTTAATTGTAGAAACTTTCCATAATAAAAAATAAATATGACACAAGATCAAGACTGAATAACTAACCTCAGATAGCCATTTAATAACATTAATAATTGATTCAATTCTGGAGCTGAGGATACAATAACAGTCTCCTCACCCAGAATACTAATGAGTCACTCTCCCTGGACATCTACTTTTCTATTCAACAAAAATGTCATTATTGTGTTAAAAAAGACACAATCTTCCATGAAGATCAAGGGTGACATTTTCTTTCTTCATTATGATAATTTAGCACTATCTATATAATTGATCATTGATCAAATATTGCAACATACAACTTACCAGTAATCTGCCAATTTCTTTAAGTTTTTAAGCTGGTTTTTTCAACTTAAAAACTTGCAGAAACACTTTTAATACTGGTCTTTAATTTTTCACTTCAGTCTATAAACAAGCACTTAGTTAAGGTATATTATATCTTAACTATAGATTTGAATGTTTTACACTAAGTCCTGGAATTAGGGAAATGTTTGGATGAAGGGATAAGAAAAAAAATTGCTACTTTTCTCCTTCCTGGGTCAAGATCAACACTGGGGATAATTTTTCCACAGCCCTTGCTGTTCTCCCAGTTCCTGGAGTCTGGGGTGGGGTGGGTGGAGGGTGGGGCAGTGAGACTGTGTGTGGTGGTAGGAAGTGAGCTTTGCCTGACTTTATGATTTCATAGCGATCCATTAGCCTAGTGTTCCTGGCCTTCCTGGCCATCCCCCAATCACTCCACCCTGGGGACTTGGGAAAAGGAACTGACAGGAGAGGCTCATTCCCCAGGGAGCCTTCACTATGAGGTCTGTATTGGTGTCCAGGTTTGGTCTCTGAAATAAGGTAAAAGGAGGCTGTGTCTTCAGGGAGATTGCTGAACAGTCTAGCTTAGCCCGTGATCAAGAGAAAGAGGACGTTTAACTCAGTGAGGAGGTATTCCTAAGCTCTCCTGCTCACAGATCTAAGCCATTTGCTCCAAACTGCTTCATCAGTAAAGGAAATGTGACATTATCATACCCATCTGTATGGCTCACACGTCTCTCTTCTCTCTAAAATTGATTTCCCAATTCTGAAGTGAGCAGTATCACTGACTAGCCCAAACCCACAGATATGTCTGTCTGCCCTGCCCCTGACTAGGGCATCCTATCCCTTTGATGCTGTGATAATAACCTGGTTACTATTTAACAGGAAAGGAGGAAGATGAAGATTAGAGAATATAAGCATGCCATTTATACAGCTTTCCCAAGAAGCTGCATTCAATACTCTCCAAGTCTGTTCCCTGCTGATCACATGGGGAAGGGACTGGACAGGGTAATCTGGATGCATGCCCAGTGAAGTCTGAGTGCCAGCGGAAGGTGCTGTCTATCAATCACACCTGGGAGCAGAGTCTGTGGCAAGCACTGAAAATCTCAATATTTAAAGAAGTACTCTCTCTCTCTCTCTCTCTCTCTCTCTCTCTCTCTCCCTCTCATTCTCAAATCAATAAAGACATATCCTTGGGTGAGGATTTTTTTTAAAAGGATGATGCTTATTAACCTAAAAGAATATTTTCCGGTGGTACACAAGGAGATTGTGTACAACCCCATCAAGAGAAAGAATATACAGAGTGAACACATATGTTGTGTGGCAGGTGGGACGAGGAGACATAGAAAGATTAAAGTCAAAGGACACATAGAGGTGAGCCATGGTTACTTCACTGCCTCTTTTTTGGGTTAACCACCCCCACATAAAAAATAAATAAAATAAAATAAAATAAAAAAGAGCACAAAACAAGAACAGCAAATTATTTTCCTTGTCGGACATTTTTCTCTGTCAGCTGTTACTTCACAGATTATCCAAACTCCCAGTATAGGCAATGGGTTGGCAGCAGGCGGAGGCCGGGTGGGAGGGGGCTGGTTAGCTATGCAGAGTCTGGGGTCCTACGCCAGACCTCCGGAATGAAAACGGTGACAGGTCCCCTGGAATGCGTACACACCCATCACTGCACACTTGCCTGTGAACTTCGGGTTGTCTCACCCTGCGTGTTCGTTCTGTGGGGTACGTACAAGACAGGAACACAGAACCACATGCTTTCAACAAAAGAAATTGCGGTATCTGCAATAAAGCAAAAGCAGCTCCTACTGCTTCAACTCAAAGGTTACAAAAATGAGAGGATGAAGTTGGCATTGCAGGAGAACTGGACTGCCTTTGCAGCTCTGCTGGCTGTGAAACATTTGGTAAATCACTTTACTTCACTAAAACTCTGCTTCTTCATTTCTTTATATACTAGAGGCCCGGTGCCCAGGGTCCCTCAGCCTGGCTTGCAGGGATCAAGCCAAGAGCGGCTCTCCAAAATCCCCCTAGAAGTCCTGGATTGCAAGAGGGCACTTCTTGAGTGATGCTCCAGAACCCGGCTCCCTCCTCTCTGGTTCTGAATGTGTGGCCTGAGGACCACAGCTGCCAAATCACCGCAGCTCTGCAGCTCCTACGTTGAGCGTCTGCCCCCTGGTGGTCATTGTGAGTCATAGCTACCAATCAGACAGTCGAATGGTTGGACAGTCTCTTAGGTTTTTATACTGTATATATAGATATTTTTATTGATTTCAGAGAGGAATGGAGAAGGAGAGAGAGAGAGAGAAACATCAGTGATGAGAGAGAATAATTGATCGGCTGCCTCCTGCATGCCCCTACCTGAGAATTGAGCCCACAATCTGGGTATGTGCCCTGACCGGAATTGAACCATAACCTCCCTGTTCATACCTGGACGCTCAGCCACTGAGCCAAATAGACTAGGCTGCTTCTTCACTTTTAAAATAAATATAATAATATCCACAAGGCCTACATCAGGAAGCTGATATAAGGGTTCAGTTAGAGAAGATAACATAAAAACATTCTCAAGCCCAGCCAGCATGGCTCAGTGGTTGAGTATCATCGACCTATGAACCAGGAGGTCACAGTTCGATTCCAGGTCAGAGCACATGTCTGAGCTGTAGGCTCGGTCCCAGTGGGGGGCATGCAGGAGGCAGCCAATCAATGATTCCCTCTCATAATGGGTGTATCTATCTCCCTCTCCCTTCCTCTCTGAAATCAATAAAAATATATTTTTTTAAAATTCTCAAACGTATGACATCCTCTCACTAGAAATATAAAATAATGTTCTGGGTATGTAAATGCTCACATAAGAATTTCTTAAAATCATGTGTATGAGTATGTACATATATGCATAGTTCCACACATAGTTTCTTAAGCGCCTGCTAGCAAACGAATTCATTTGATCAAGCTCTTTATCTGACCTTGAATGTTGTATGTCAGTTCTCATGGTAACAGAGACTGGGCCCAGTCCTAAGTGAAATGAAGCAGGTAGACCTGCGTCTATGTCTATGTATTAAGCAGTGTCACAAAACCAGGTCATCACATTTAAAACCCAGAAGGCACCTTACTCCCAGGATCTCATGAGGAGAATAACCTCCCTTTGTGCGCTCCCACTCTCCCGAGAAACAAGAAGTGAAAAGGAAGCCTTGCTCTTGGTGGAGAGAAACACGTCAGTTATGGGTTGGGGCACAGTCTGGAGTCAGGGAGACTCAGCAGCATATCCTGGCTGCTTCTGAGCCTGTGACTTCAGCCAAGTGACTGCCCACCTGCTCCCATTTCACTTTCACAAAACGAGGGTGAGAGAATACTGACCTCTTGGGGTGACCTTGAGAATTAAATGGCATAATATATGTGAGGTGGTTAGCACCATGCCACTACATAATAAACACTCTTTAAATGTTAGTTGTTATTATTATTATCATCTACTTTGAAAGGATGTGGTCTGTACATCAACCCCTTTTTTTGCCATGAGAGATAGCACACTGAGAAAAACTCACACAAAACACCTGGCAAAGGTGAGTGAGGAAACCAGCCAGCACAGAGCACAGAGAATCAAGGTCAGTACTAAACTGTCAGCAGCGTGGAAACGTGCACCTTGACAAGGGACATGCACATATTACAAGGGCTGGCAGTACTGTCAAGACTGCGCTTTGGATGAGGATCTTTTTCACATTCTTAGAGGCACATGGCCATCCAGGCAGTACCTTCCCTGTCTTGCTGAGTTGTTCCCATTCTGCCCCTGCAGTGAGGTAGCTTACAGCTGCAAACTCAGTGACTGACAGGGACAAAAAGAAGGAGCTGATGTAGGACACCTGGGGCGTGGAGGCACTCATGCCAGGGATGATGGTGGACATGGCCAGTACCGTGTGATTCCTGCCATTTGAGAACAATGACAAGCTCAGTGATGTTGTTACAGAGAACTGGAATAATCAAACAATGCTCAGAGTGTTTGGAGTTACATTTATTACGTACGGGTCTAGAGGAAAATGTTTCTCAAATTCTGGGCCCCAACATGCAGAAATTTTCCCTATTTATATGTTTTTACCTTCTTTGTCTCCCAAATATGGTATGTTTCCCGCCCCTTTGCAAGTTCTTAAGGGCCCCTATGTGCTGAGATCTGGAGACCTCAACCAAAGGCCTGGCCTGGTGCCAGCATGATAATTTTGTCCGGGGAAGGTTTAATGGCCTCTCTGGAGAGAGAGTAGTCTCATTTTCCTTCTTATTTAAGCAAGCAAGCATTTACAGAAGCCAAATAGCAGGGTTAAAATGTCAAACAGCAGTTTTTATATAAGATGGATGCTTCAATGTGAGCATTCAGTGCCTGGTTCTGGTGCTACTATACTCGAGGGGAGATATGTTCAGGATACTGCCAATCTGCTGGTCATGGGGTGAGGTGGAGGGGACTCCCTGCCTGTTAAACTAGCTGACATCTTGACCGGAGCAAGAAGTTCTCATTGGATTTCTCTTTCTACCTCTTTCTGTGCCCCCACCCCACCCCACTGCTCACAGAGTTTCCTTCTTTCCATCTAAAGACTTCCCAGGCTTTGGGGACTTGGGGCTTCTCGCCCTTAGCTGGGCCCCTTCTACACCCCAGAAAGGTAAAACACACATCCAATTTTAAGTATTCTTCTAGGGAAGCAATTCCCAAATCACGTCCACTGCCCTTCCCCAGCATGTCACAACTTTCACTGTTAAGGAATTGTCTTCATGTCTCCCTTTAGTCTTTCAGTCTTCGAGGTTTAAAGATTGCTCTTCTCTGTGCTTTTCCTTCATGTAGAACACTGACAAGCCATTATGATTGCTTTACTTTGTTCCTTGTTTCTGAAACCACACAGTTCAACTGAGATTCAGAATAGAAGTGTGCTAGTGGAGGGTCTGCTCGTATAAGTATTTACTAAACAAACAGCTGACCGCTAGTTTCTGTTTTCTCGTCCCCTCTCCTCTAGTAACCGCCCCTTTCACATGCCTTCCCCTTCCTGGTCCTTCCCTCCTCTCTCTTCCCCTCTCTTATCCTCTCTTCCCTCCTCTCCTCTCCCCTCCCTTTCCTGTTTCGTCTCCTCTCCCTTCTTTTTTTCTATTTTTTGTTATTGTTTTTCTTTTATTGTTGCTTGTTTGTGTGTGTGTTTTATGTTTTGTTTTCTTCTCCTTCTCCTTCTTATTCTCTGGCATGAGCATCAGAGACAAGAGATCAGGGTCCTAGGGGGCAAAGAAAGGAGAAAGAAGTGACTGGGGGTTCTTTAATGAAATGCTGGTCTTGGAGAAGGCTATTCCGTGTCTGCACTAATTTCTCAGAGGAATACTGCCAAAGCAGTGCCTGGAGGGAAAGTGCAGCATTGTAAATATTTGAAATGTACCCTAGCTGGTGTGGTTTTATTTCTCAGCTTCCCACCAGGGAGGTGCAAATGGAATCCTTAATGATTTTTATAAGTTGTGAGCACATTTTAATGTCAACAGACAGAGTCCTGAACAGCAGGGAGGGCACTGTGATTTACTCCTCAACGCACAGGCACAGCATGCGGACATTTTTCTCCAGCACATCGCTGCCCTTCCCGCATAACTTGGCCAGGTCCGCCTCTGAGGGAGGCCCCATCACAGACAGTGACAGCTCCACAGAGCCATTCCATTTCAAACGGAGTTTCTCTGTTCCTTTGATCAAGACAATTTGGCAATATGACTGCCACCATGAGAGGGCCCGAATCTCACCTTCACGCTGATTTGAACTCCAGAAGGAGAAACCTAAATGCCATCTGGCCCTTACCAAAGTGCAGGCCACCCTCTCACTGAGTTTCGGGTTTCCCTAACAATGGTAATATCAACAATTTGCATGTTGGTGTATGCTGCTTGCACTCCTTGCTACATAAATATGGAGATGAGACATTTTTATTAACGTTACAGATGTATGTATAGCTGAAGCCAAGACTATTAAATAAGACATTCTCGTCTGTATGGAATGTTTACTCACCACAAACCTAGGTAAACATCAGCCACGTGTTGCAGGAAAAGAATCACGAGCTGAGCCCTGACCAGTGCTCAGTGGTTTAGAGAGTCAGCCCGCAAACTGAAGGCTCAAGAGTTTGATTCCCAGTCAAGGGCACATACTTTGGTTGCAGGTTCAATCCCTGGTTCAGGTCAGGACTCCAGGGGAAGGCAACCAATCACTGTATCTCTCTCATGTAGTTGTTTCTCTCTCTCTCTCTCTCTCTCTCTCTCTCTCCCCCCCCCCCCCCTCTTCGTACTCTTTGTCCTTCCTCTTCCCTTCCACTCTCTCTAACAATCAATGGAAAAAAATGTCCTTACTCCTCAGATGAGGATTAAGAAAAAACAGAATTGTGAGCTGATAGTGGCTCAGTAATTAGCCTGAGTTTTGTCAGGAGCAGGACTGAAACCTTTCTGAGTGTAGAACCCATGCTTTTTTATATGCAAACCAGCTGCCTCTCATTCTGGACCTGTATAGGGAGTTTCCTTTGGTTTTTGGTTTTTGTTTGTTTTTGGTTTTTGTTTTTGTGTGTGTGTGTGTGTGTGTGTTTTAATATATTTTATTGATTTTTCACAGAGAGAAAGGGAGAGGGATAGAAAGTCAGAAACATCGATGAGAGAGAGACATCGATCAGCTGCCTGCTGCACAGCCCCTACTGGGGATGTTCCTGCAACCAAGGTACATGTCCATGATCGGAATCGAACCCAAGACCCTTCAGTCTGCAGGCCGACGCTCTATCCGCTGAGCCAAACCAGTCAGGGCTCCTTTGTTTTTAAGATGATAAAACAATCTCTATAGATGCAGCATCTCTGAGATGAGACACTATGAAATGAGTGTAGAATTAGGTCAGGAGGCATGAAGGCACAGTGTGCTTCTCAGCAGGTCAAGCGTCCTCCTCTCTTCAGGACCTCGTTGGTAACACTGAATGCCTCCTAAAGTGATGTTCCTACTTATTAGCGTCCCTGCTAGTTTAAATCTTTAACATGTCTCCTCTTACTGCTTCCCTAAGATATGGAAAATAGAACTTGATTTTTTTTTAAAGACAGTAACTTGGAGCTTAATGGACAAAATAAGGGCTTAGAGCAAACATGAGTTTACATGCCAGATACAGCCTGTCATGCATTTTATTTTATTTATTTATTTTTATGTGTGTGGGAGGAAAATTTACTTCAAAGTAAAACTTCAAATCTTGCAACAAAAGAAGAAGGGTTTCCACACAGTACATAAAAGTGATGGGGGAAATTGCTTGAATCACAAGCAAAGCCACTTGTCATGCATTTTAAATTGATGATTGTTTGGGCCAATAAAAAGGAACTGCATTACCTATATTTGCTAGAGAACAATAAGTTGTCAGCTATTTTCTTTAAAAGGGTGCTTTGTCCAACTAATTTACTATAGTTTTATTTATTTTGAAACCAGCATGCCAGATTTTCCTTGTTTAAAATGAGCAATACAAAAGGAAAAGAGAGTGGGATGAGGGAGTATGGGAAGTATTATATAGTCTTCAAGCAATAGAACTAAGAGTCAAGGAGTATAGCAGTTACATCAAACAGTCTTGAGCAACTCCTTAGAAATGCATTAGTCTTCACAAACAGTATTCCTTCCAAACCCATTAAAGTTAACATCTCAAGAAAGGAGTTTTGAATTATATGAAGTAACTATTTAGCCACAGAAAGGTCCTATGTTGGGATAAGAAAAATGTCTCCTCACCCACCAATGCTGCTAGGCATAGCTAGCAGAGTTATTTAGTCTGGCCCAGGGGTCTTAACTCCCCTGAGCCCTTGTGGTGGCACCATATTAACTCCTTTTTTTTTAATCTGTTTTTATTGATTTTTAGAGAGAGAGAGAGAAAGGAAGAGAGATAGAGAGAAAAAAACATCAATGAGAGAGGAACTTTATCAATTGGCTGCCTCCTGCATGACACCTACTGGGGATTAAGCCTGCAACCCAGGAATGTGCCCTGACCAGGAATCACACCGACAACCTATTGGTTCCTGGGTTGGTGCTCAACCACTGAGCCATACCAGCCAGGCCATATTAACTCTATGGGGTCCCAAAAACCCGTTAGTCTGGGGAGAATTCTTTATCTTTGTGTTTCATTGGCCATTCTTGTTGTGGAACATGATGGAGAGGCTTGCTGACTGGTTTCGTAGCAGTAGGCATGCAGGCATCACCAATGAGTCAGTTCACCTTTCAGGAACTGTGTTGTGGATTGCACTTTTGGAGGGAAAAGTTATCTACATCACTTTTAACTGAGTACAAATATTTCCCCTGTAAGGCTAGGCAGAAAGAAAACATTACTAGTAATTGATGTGAGGGAAAGGAAGATAGGCTGGATAGCTCAACACAGTTATGGCCAAAAATAGACAACTGTGTCCCACAAAGGCATGTCAGAGTCCAGTACCTAGAAGGCCTGGTAACCTCTATGGTGGTTAAATTAATGACTCCTAACTAATTACTTTTCCAGGTATATGGCATATCCCCTAAACGCAGACTACCTGAGTGACTACATGCCTGAAAGCTTTACTGTGCTGAGAACCAATTCCAACATGTCACAATTACAAGAGTTTCACCATACAGTTGGTGAAGCTTGGGGAGCTCAACAAGGATTGAGTCAAATGTGATTACCTGTTGGAAATGGCTAAACAGCACTTCCCCCAAACCTGAATAGGATTGTAAACTGCCAAAAAGCTCAGGGCATTTTATTGCCTCCTGTTGGCCAAACCCATGAACAGCTGTAGGCTATTCCCCAAAATGACAATGCTTCTGTACCCTTTGAAGTGTATTATCTCCACCTTGCCTTAGAACAAATTGTGTTCATAAAAGCAGGGTTCTGAGTCGAGGAAGTAGTCTTCAGTTCCTTTAGTTGAAGATCCTCTGACCCCCAATGCCTTTCAAAATTATCTTTTGTTCTTGGACTCCTTGAATCTATGCATCAGCCCCTTTCTCCAGAATGCTGAACCCTTTGTAAGGCTGGGACAAGAACCCTGGCATTACTGGTTATTGTCTTTTTCTGATATCTGTCTCCTAGTAAAGGACCCTCTTAATACATTGTCCATGAGGGGCATGTCCCTTGTAGAGTGGCCTAGTGAGAAATACAGAGGCAATGAAAGAAGGAGGGAGCTGGGAGGGAGAGAAGAAAATAAAATGTGTCCCTCTTTCCATGAGGGTTAAAACATCCTTAAGTAATATAAAAAAATATATAAAATATATAAAAAATCAAAAAGGGTGAGTGGCCGAGAACCAATTCCAGCATTTCATAATTACAAGAGTTTCACCAGAAGGTTGGTGAAGCTTGGGGAGCTCAACAAGGATTGAGTCAAATGTGATTACCTGTTGGAAACAGCTAAACAGTACTTGCCCCAAACCTGAATAGGATTGTTAATTATTCATTTGGGGCAGGGGAATAGGGGGAGAGACACTTCTGATTTGTATATTATTTACACTAATAAAAGAGACACATGTAAATTGACCATACCTCTGCTATGCCCACAAGCCACATCAATCAGCCAATCAGGAGCGAGTATGCAAATTAACCCAACCAAATGGCTGTAGTCGCGGAGTAAGCAGAAGGCTTGGGTTTCCTTGGCAATGGAGGAAGCCAAGTTTCCTGCCCACTCTGGCCAGCCCTGGCCTCTGCTCAAGGCTACGAAGTTTTAATTATAAAAAATAAATAAATCCCAGATACCGGGGCCTCTGCTTGGGTCACCAGGGGGCATGGCCAGCCTGCAAACCACCACAGGCCCATCACCTAGGCTGCCCCATACCCCAAGGGAATCCCCACCTTGATCTGGGACATCCTTCAGGGCAAATCAGCCAGCTCCCAGCCATGCACCAGGCCTCAATCCTATCTAATAAAAGAGTAATATGCAAATTGACCATCACTACAACACACAAAATAGCTGCCCCCAGGTGGACACAAGATGGCCACCACAAGATGGCCAGCAAGGGAAGGCAGTTGGGAGGGACCAGGCCTGCAAGGGAGGACAGTTGGGGGGGACCAGGTCTGCAGGGGAGGGCAGTTAGGGGTGACTAGGTTGACAGAGGAGAGAAGTTAGGGGCAACCGGGCCTGCAGAAAAAGGAAGTTGAGAGGGGAGCCAGGCCTACAGGGGAGAGCAGTTGGGGGGGACCACGCCTGCAGGGGAGGAGTGACCAGACTTGCAGGGGAGGCAGTTATGAATCACCAGGCCTGCAGGGGAGGGCAGTTAGGGGTCACCAGTCTGACAGACAGTACCAGTTAGGGACAATCAGGAAGAAAGGCAGGTGAGCAGTTGGGAGCCAGCAGTCCTGGATTGTGAGAGGGATGTCCCAGAATGAAGAGAGTGCAGGCTGGACTGAGGAACACACACCCCTGTGCATGCATTTTGTGCACCAGGCCTCTAGTTTTACATAAATCTACATAGCATTTTCCTAACCCTGAGGGGTAGGAAAATCACATGTAGATGCAGAAGCACAGAATTTCAGGGACAACTTAAATGCCTTTCAGGGTCTCCATTCACCCCAACCTGCCCTGAACCAGCTTTAATTGCCATCATTGCCCAAGTGTAAGAACTGAGCAGTCAGCTTCAGGAATCTGATTGAAAATCATGTTCATAAACTACTATAGATGGAATAACTTTCTCATCCTGTCTCAAGAGCTAGAAAAGTGCCTTTAATCTTCTGCCAGGGTCTACACTGCCCCACTGCCATACCGAGGTCAGGGCACAGCAGCCCTGATGTGGAATAATAGCCACAATAATGTGATTATTCATTCAGATGGTATTTTTTCCCTTGACATCTTAAATGCTTATCGATTGAGGCTTTTAATGAGGAAAGAGGTGAACAAAGTGTTAATATTAATGACCATTTATGTCTTTGAAATGATCTTTTGAAGTATGCATTTTGTGAACATTAACTAAGAAATCACCCTTTCTGGAATGAATTGTGTGCTAATTACAATGACTGTGAACCACTTATAATAATCTTCTCCCTAGATAGAGCATCAGAGGTGAAAGAACAAAATCAGTGTAAATGAGGGCATCCGCCCTGATCCAGCCTGAAAGACACTTGGATGCTCATTAAGTAACTTGTTATCTAGGTGCTTAGCCTGGCCCCTTCCACTCTGTAAGGCTCAATTACAGCTCAGTGACTCTGCATCAGTTCCTACAAAGCAGTGCGAGTGACAGTGGAGCAGATAATAACACCGGTGTGGGACCGTAATGAGGATGACAATGCCTCTGCACTGGAAATCTCTTGCCAGCTCAAGTGCCACAATACCTAAATTTTCACTGTGCTTGATTCTGATTTTGGCATTTAGGTTAAGCCCTAATTTCTAACTAGCAATAGTGTTTCTAAATTCAAGCTCACCTCTCTCCAAGAAGTAATTTATTAAAATATCAAAAGCATGGTGTGAATTAGTTTGAAGTTTCTTTCTTCTATGATGTAAA